>VXAC01001092.1:0-225373 GCA_013399225.1 Rhipidura dahli | reverse complement strand
AAAGAAAGAAAGAAAATACTGTCTCGCTGCTGAGCCCACTCCAGCACGCTGACCAGCAGCTTCCAGTGCCTGGTTCACAGTCGCCAGACCAGCACTTTGGGGAGTTTGAAAACCACAGGGCTGGGAGTGGAGCATCGTATCCCGCACAGCGCGGCACTGCTCCGACACAGCATCCATCCCCGCGGCGAGGCTGCTCCGGCGCTGATTGACACCGACGCGGGAGGGTTTATTAAACTCAGCAGAGCGCACAAACACGTTACCTCGCTGTTAACCACGTCGAGAGCGCGTAAGTCCACTGAAGGGAGGAAAAAACCCTCGGAAACAAAAAACTTTGAAAATGTAGCCAAACACTCCTCAGCGGAGCCAGCAAAACACACCTCAAAGTCAGGAGCCACTAACACGCCAAGGCATAAAGAAACATACAGGTCAGTTTGGACAGCAGAAGGCGATAAACTAGACACAAATTCAACTTGCTGAAGTTCTGCTTTCAAGTATTCACTTCGTCTCCTTGCCTCCATCCCTCCAGAAAAAAAAAAAAAAAAAGTACTTTTTAAACCATCCTCATTGTACTACCCATGAATCTCAACATAATAACAAGACCTGCTTCATTACATCCACTTCACAGATCATTTCTATTTTCCGTGAGTTACACTGGCTTCTCCTCCTCGCGCGGTTGCTACAGACCACGTGGCGAGATTTATTATACGACTAGCCCATAGCCTTGCTTCCTAAACACCCTAGCAGCTAATCTTTGATAAATCTAACACACACTTTTCTCCTTCTGACCATGCTGGGCCGCTTACAGGGTTGTTTTTAGCAATTCATAAAATAATCACAGAATAGTTTGGGTTGGAAGAGACTTTAAAGATCATCTCGTTCAACTCCCCCGACATGCGCAGGGACACCTTCCACTAGCCTAGGCTGCTCATCTGCTACTTTTCCTTATCTGTAAGGATATTAAGAGACACAAGAACAGAATGCACACGAATATTTTGCTGCAGAACAGCATCTTTCTCAGATTAGACCTATGCTTAAGTAGCATCACCAGCAGAAGAAAAACTGCCATTTATCAGCAGGAGACGTGCACAGTACGTCCAGGGAAAGAGCCCTTTGCTGTTCTGTAGTTCGGCCCTGGTTCGGTGGACTGCGTTACCAATGTGGACAGAGCTGGCGTTACAGGAGAGCCTGGCGTTACAGGAGAGCACAATATACTTGTAGGTCTGAAGTTGTTTGCCCTCATCCCTGCAACTTGTCTCCCAACATCTCTTCTCTGTCGCTATCGCCTTTGCCAACGCGTCCGTCGGGCGCTGCCTCCCGCTCCCACCGCAGGGACGACGCCGGTTCTTACGATCCGGGCATGGGTGGATGCCCAGCCACGCCACTGGCCCAGCAGCCATCACATCCCTCCCCAGCGCCAAAGGTGCGGGCTCGGGCTCCACAAACACCACCGTCCTTCACTGGAGTCCCCCGCACAAGGGGTTTCCAACTGGAAGCACAGCTCCCGGGGAGCACTTCGGGTTCTGGATGGGCTGGTGCGAGACTCCGCAGCCCCAAGCACGACACCCGCTCGCGCTCCTGGGGGGACGCGCCCTGTTCCCGCCGAGGGATGATGACCCGCAGGGACCCCCACGCGGAACCGGCGGACACCCGCGGAGCTGTTCGGCCCCGTTCAGCGCCCGCGGCGGCCCGGAGCCACAGGGAAGGGCTGAGCGCGGGGCTGCAAGTGAACGCGGACGAGCGAGGGGGACCGGGACCGGGACCGGCGGTGGGGATGGGGGAGAACAAGGGGACCCGTTCCGCCGGTCACTTCGGGGGTGATGAGGGGACGCGAAGTGCTAGAAGGACGGACGGACGGACGGAGCTGTCGCGGGGCGAGGGCGGCGGAGAGCGGCGCCGGTGCCGGGCGCGGTGGCGGCAGGTTCGTGTCCACCCCCGCCTGCTCCCCCAGCGCAGCCCAGCTCTTACCTCCGCGGCAGACAAGCAGCAGCAGCCCCAGCAGGCAGGAGGACAGCGCGGAGCCCGGCGGAGCCATGGCATCCCGGGCGGGCAGGCTCGCCTCCCTGCGCCCCACGGGGAGGGAGCAACCCGCCGGCAGGGAGGGAGGGAGGGGACGAGGGAGGGCGGCCAGGCGAGAACCACCCCCAGCTGCGGGGCGGGCGGGAAAGGGGCAAAAAAAAAGGAANAGGGAGCGGGGCCGCCGGCGGGCGGGGGGCGGGCAGCGCCTTGCGCCATCTTGCGCATTCGCCGGGGTGCCGGCAGCGCCGGCCCGGCTGAGGGGCGGCCCCGTGAGGGGGCACTCCGCACCCGGGACCCGCGGGAAGGGTGCAGGGACCCTCACCGGAGCCCCCCATCACGGGTCTCCTCCCGTCACAGAGCACCTCTCAAAACCCACTCTCGGGTCCAGCCTCACGAATCTCCCCTCGTGTCTCGCTCACCAGAACCTCTTCACGTTTGTCCCTTCACAGGAGCCCTCTCTTCAGAACTCCCTCACAGGTCTCCCCTCAGTGGTGCCTCTTGAAGGGGCTCCCTTCATAAGGCTCCTCTCACCAGTGCCACCTCACGGGGCTCCCCCCTCACTGGAGCTGCTTCAGGAGTCTCCAGTCGCAGGTCTCGTGCCTCTCCCTCACCAGAGTCCCCTCAAGCGTCTCCTCTCACTGATCTCCCCTCAGCGGTTTCACTTGCCGGGGCTCTCTTCAGAGAGCTCCAGGGATTACAGGGAACATCGGGGGCTTTCCCTCACCTGTGTCCCCTCACTGGGGCAACCTCGCAGGAGCTCTTCCGAGCTTGGCTTGTCCCTCCTCTGTGCTCCTGATTTTAAAGCTATCCTCCTAAAGTGACTTACCCGAGTCAGTCATGCAGGTGTTGGACCAGCCTGCTCACCCTGGAAGAGGCCCCTTGAGGAAGGACCCAGTAAGGGATGAGTCTGCTCCTAAATCCTGACACAGCAGGATAATTTGTTTGCCCTCCTGGCATGAAACAAGGATAATGTGTCCTTACCTGGCTCCCAGCCCCAGCACCCACACAACATCTTGTGCCTTCCAACTGATCCTACCCTGTTCCTTGGCCCATGTTCTCCACAAACATAACTTGTGTCATCACTGTCAGCAGCAAAAGCCATCTCTGCAAGGACAGCTTGGTGTTTCGTGGTGTTTACTTGGCAAAAAAAGAATTAAAATGAAAGTCGATCTTAACTAATGTCTTTCTTCAGACTAAAACCAGATTTTGTGGACCAGGTTACCAAACCCTAAAACCATTCCCAGAAATCTGGTGAAAAACCTTTTGTGAAGAGGAGCAATGTGAGGCTCTCCTGGATGGTGCACCCTGAGTGTGTCCGAGTCGGCTAACAAGGAAAGAAGACGTCACTACATCTGCTCCACATTAAAGCTTCCTTCATTTAGTGGAGGGCTGAGCTGTACGAAGTTGCTTTCAGCTGGGGAAGAATTTGCTCTGTCTCCGCCAGCCTTTCAGTAACATCTGAATTTCTGTGCTGTCCCTGACCTTTTGGCACGAGCCGTGCTCTTGCTCTGACTCCCTGGCTCCTGCCATGGGGCCCCATCAGCGTTTCTGTAACAATTGAAGCCATCATGGACTTGTGGCCACTAACACTGAGGATGGCTTGTGGGAATTAATAATTCCAAGAGAAATTAAGCACAATGTGCTTTACAGGGCTGTTTTCCCTTGTGAACCACAGATTTTGTGTGCTGTTGCTGCCAACAGCAGCAGGACCCAGGGGCTAGGGGAGGTAGGTACATGTTTAGGGTGTTAGCAAGTTCATCCCCACATCTTGTAAATGACACTAGTGCCAGCACTGGTGGCACATTCAGAAATCATCTACTGCTGCCAAACAATAGGACTTGTGTGAAAAGCCATGAGATCTTTTAGGGAAAAGTCAGATTTGGGGCTTTTGGAGCCACCTAAGAGCAGGAATTCAGAGTACTCATGCTTTTCTATGCTCTGTAAAGCACAAGGGCTTAGAAAAGTTGCTGTGTACTGGAGGCAGGAATTTGCATATCATACTGCAAGCAGAAATTGGAGCCTTTGGAAAAGCAGCAGGGTTACAGGAGTGACGGTGTCTGGCCCAAACTGAGGCTCCAAACCCTTTCCTGTAGAGCAGTCGATGGGTCCATTCCCCCTTGCTGCTGAGGGGCACAGGATCTGCCTGTCCATCTGCCCTCCCTTTCCACAACATAATCCTTCAGGAGAGCTGCCTGACTCAGAGGGCATGACTCACCCCTCACTCCTTGCACAGCAGATTTCCATCAGCTCCAATTGTGCTCCTGATTTACACCAATTAACTGCAAACTGAGGTCCCCGAGACACCATTAGTAGTTTCAGCGGATGAAGTGGGAGATTAACTTGTCTGAATTCACTCCATTTATTATTCTATATGTAATTGGGGTGACCCTGCCTGCTAACAGCCTGAGAACTTTTCCCTTACATACCTACATGCAGGGTTTTTAACATCTGTTTCACGGTCAGTGAGCAACAGGGAGCAGGAGCCAAAATTGTGGCACCCACTTTGAGGCACTGAGCCCAAAGCCATGCCAGCAGTGGTGGGACAACCCTGGGACCTGCTTCTGGAAGCTGTTTCCCCAGCAGAAGCTCTTTTCTCTGTGTCTGTTGAGGATCTGTGGAGCAACCCTGGCCCCCTCTCTGCATCACACAGCCCACTGTCTTGTGCTGTGCCATGTTCCAGAGGGCTGAGCTGGGCCACGTGCTGCACTCGCCAATTGTAACTCACTGAATTACCTGAGACCCCAAGAAACCCAAGCCCACTGTAGTGGTATTGTCAGATGCATCCTCACACATTATATCAGGGTGATAAAGGTTGGGAAGAGAAAGAAATGCAACCAGACACTTTGCTCTTCACTTCTCTCCTGTAACAGCCATGTCCATCCATCTCTGTCATCCCATTCCATCCTACCGTGTTCTCCTCTCAGCAGCCTCCAGCCAGCATCCTATGCTGTAAACTGGGATCTGAAAGAGTGATTTGCAGTCACCCATCACCCCCTCCAAGGTCCTTCCTTGCTCATTTGTGGGGTTACCTATCATAAGGAGAAAGACTCATCAGAGTTACAGAGTCTGACAGAGTTCCCCTTAACCACTATCAGAGAACACTGTGCTAAGTGCAGATTTATTACCTTTGTAACGCAGATAAAACGAGATTTTATGGCTCTGTAGTCGTGGCAGCATAAAGTAATAATGGAAACTATGTACTGAAGTAGGGAATGCATCCCTGGAAGACAGGGAGATGCACAGTAGGTTAATGGTGTGTCCTTGGGCACTGGCAGGTATCCTCTTGTCAATCTCACTGGACACAAGCCACCAAGTGCTCAGCCCAGTCTGCCATCCAAGAGAAGTCTCACCTCTCATCTGCTAGATGCCTCTGCTTATTTTTCCCATTAAAAAATTTGCCAGCAAGATGAAGCATGAAACTGGACAAATATTTTTTTAATAGGAATCAGTTCAAAACTGAGAAAGGAGCCAGCATTCAGAAATGCCTAATGAATCCACACTCTGCCCATATCTGAAATTCCAGAAGAATCCCTAAGGAACCACGTACCCATTATCATCTCACAATCCCAACCTTCACGGTGATGAGCTCTGGTACTGAACTGGTGTGAGCATGAATCCTGCATTCTGCTCCACCACTGCTTCTGCCAGTGAGGTACAGACTCACACAGCTGGAACAGACTGAACTGTGAGACAAATTCCACTCTTTTCTAAAAACATTTTATTAATAACCCATTAGTTAAGGAATATAAGGACAATGTCTTCTTACACTTTAACACTAAAGAGTATTTGTGGAATAAGAACAGTCTCTGAAGAAAGAAAGTTATAATAAAGTACAGCATGGAACCAAAGACAGACACAACCTTCAAACAAGATCAAGTTCTGGTTACACATCTTTATGCACTGTGCAAAAAATGAAATTTAACTTGAAAATACAAGCAAGGGAATGCAGTAACAGAAGTAGATGGTAGATTTCTGCTGGCTAAACACTTCTTTTCTAACAAAAGTATTGATTAGAAAAGACACAATGATTCCTTCAAAACACCTATTACTAATGAGATCAAATCCATATACAGTGTTCTAGTAAAATGGTTGTTTTCTTACACAGCATGTTTCATGGGCTGATTGTTAGCTAGTATTGTAAAAAATTCTCAAACTCTAAATTAGAAGTTACCTCATTTGAACTATTTAAACCAGAACTTTGCTGCCTGTTAAGTAAGAAATCAAATCAACGAAAAGCTGATAAAGGTTTTTATCTGAGTTGCATGTTTCATATAATAAGAAACAAAAAGAAATAAAAGGATGAGAATTGTGACTCTCACAGCAGCATGGGGAATATACAGTTGTGTAGCCAAACAGTAACATTAATACTAGAAAATTATGCCAGTGAGACAAACCTGACATTTCAACAATGTAAAACAATATACACCAGCAAAAAAGTTGAACAGCAATAATCTTTAGTGTTACTGAAAGGAAGAAAAGGGAGAAAGGAACCTATTGAGCAGGAACAGATACTAAGCATGATGGGTAGTTAAAGGTATCAACAGTTTGTGTGCCTGTGAGAAATCTGCAAGAAAGCTACTTATTTCATGATAAAAAAATATATGCACTGGTTGTTTCAGCTTTACACATCAAATGTGTATTATGTGTCTTCTTTGATTCACTTCCAGCTGAGACTAAAAGGTCCCTGCACATTCCGGGCAGGGGGGACCTGGGGTACAGCTGAGTTGGACAAGGACACCCAGCACTCTGTGTGGACACGTGTTTGTCCAGGGACAGCTTTGGTGCTGCTGCTCAGTGGTGACCTCTTGGCTCCAAGGGACTGCCTGGATTTCTGCATCTCAGATCTGGCTTATCAGCCCATGGCCACCACCACAGTTCTCGGACGTCCAAACACTGCCAGCTTCACACCCTGGTACATTTTGGTGAAGTGTAACGAGATCAGAACAAGCCTCAGCATAAGGTGACAAAAGTGTTTTGGGGATGTGTAAACAAAACTGTTTGTGTTCTGCTGCATCCCCCCAAAGCTCTCTGAGCCTGTAACTGCTGTGGTGATTTGGTGGTTGGCCCAAAGTGATCCAGGGGAATGGTGCCCCACTGTGCCTGCTTGTGCTGGCTTCAGTGAGAGGCAGTGACAGCTTTTAGGCAGCTCAGCTCAGGGCTGTAGGATTGCTGGTCTGTACAGGCAAAGCAGGGTGTGCATGTACAAGGGAGTGCCCCCAAAACTGTGGCACACTCCTCCACCAGCCACCGGACTAAGCCTCCAAGGGACCCTTCCATCCCCCTGGATGGAAAGCTCAGGCCTGGTTCATGACCTGCTCCAGGTACAGTGTCTGGACATAGAGCCAGAGGAGAACTGGTGCTCTGGTCATACCCACTGCTGGCCAAACTCCTCCTGGCACAGCCCTCTAACAGCCAGGAGGCTCAGCAGGAGTGGTCCTTCAGCACACTTGAGGGTGGGTGACTTGGTTTGGGAGGTGAAGGAAGTGACCAGGGGTTCCCCTGGAGTGAGCTTTCTGAGGAAGTGCCCTTCTCCTTTTCTGCACACCAGCAGTAGAAATGTGGCTTGTGCAGCACCTGTTCTGTCACTGAGGAAGGGCAAGGACTCTTCATGGAACTAACTAGGACCTGAGGGCCACCTGCACAATGTCCCTCGACTCTCCACAGCGAGTGCCCAACCTTGCCCAGCTGGAGGGTTTGTACCTCTGCGATTGCATCCGCTCACAGAGAACTGTAAATTGCCCTTATTGCCTGCAATAACACTTCACTGCCTTATCTGTAACCCTGCTAAGCCATGAGTTTCAAAGTCTTGTGGCAGTGGGTTCTGGAGGTTATTTACACACTTCCTCTGCCCACTTACGTTTCCTTGCCTTTTTAGCTCCTTGCTCCAGTAGTATACACACACCAACTCCTGCCTTCACCTGCTCACCGGCACCGATTTCCAGTCTCTGTCCCACAGCATTCCAGAGTCATGGCTATTCAGAGCATGGAACAGCATTTCTGAGACTCCTCCAGACACCAAGCAGCAGCTGGAGAAACGGAACAAGCACAATGACTAGAAATACAGCCAGTTACCAGAACATACTGGGAGGAGATGGTGCCAGCTGGGGAGAGGTGGAAGCTCCAATATCTTTCCATAAGGGTACATGGAGACTTGAAGGTTCTCCTCTGCTGAAGAGCTGGAGCTAAAAGGGTTGCAGGGTGCTGCTGAAATAATGTTCTTCATGCTGCAAGCAGTGGTACCTCCACGCAGCAGTCACCATGAAAAACAAAACCTGAAGTCTTTTACAGGATCTCAAGTTGGGACACAGTTTCCCCATATACCCTGGGGTGAATTTTAGTAACAAAGGAGGAAGGTGGGCATCTTTTCCTTCACTTTTTAAACAAATGGTGAGATGTCTGAATCCTCCAGGAAGGCAGAACATTTACCAAACACCCATTGAACAGAATTACTGATCCTTGTTACCTCCGAGCAGCTGGTCCAATCTGTAGCATTTGCAGTCAAACCTTGCAAGCCTGGAGCAGGACAAAGACAGGCTAAAACAGAGTAGAGAAAAGTCCACCCCCCAGCAGGGCCAGGCTGAGAGACATGTCAGCAGTAAGCAAACAGCATCAGCAGGAAGAGTCAATGGATGATTTTCAAGCCAGACTGACTGGTATGAGACCAAAGATTTAATTTTCATTTTAAAGCTCTGGTGGTGCTCTGCTCTTCAGATAAAAAATCCACCCAAAAAGCACTTTGGCCAGGCCTATCAGAAGTGACTGGAAAATTTCACTTGTTCATCCAAAGCTTTCAGCAAGTCCACTGCTTACAGAAGGCTGAACTGCTCTCTGTAAATCAAAACCATCTGAGATGTCTCCACATGGGCACCCAAAAAAAGAGAAAAGAAATACATGGCCCCAATATCCCAAGTTACTTTTGCAATTGCTGGTTCTTCTTTCTCTTTGTTAGTATAAGCTGGTTGAGGAAAGATGGATCGACATCCTGCAAGCTAAAGCAGTCTCCTTTGGCAGCTGCTGCAAAACAATCTTACACAGAGACACAACCTAACTCTCTGGCTGTACGGAAGGTGTCAAAGAAACAAAGCAAGAGAGACATCAGATCTGCAGCACTATGTGTTAAAGAAGAGTCAACAACCAGTGCAAACACATTCTTTAGAAAAAGGCAGTATAAGAATAAGTTAAAACCTATAATGGACTATAACAAATGAGTAGATCTACTGCTTTTTTTTTTTCTCCAACAGACATGAGGTAGTTGTGTTGTTGGGGAGGAAAAAATAAAGAAAGAGAGAAGTAGTAAAAATGCTACTCTATACCACACACTATTCCACTTTATAAAATTAAATAATATAAAGATGTTCCAAGGAAATAAAAATACATGTTGTACATTAAAAAGACAGATGTGTACCTAAAATATTAGGTACAAGAACCGACATAAAACAAAGCCCAGGTTGGTAAAACGACCCAGACACTGCAGAAGGTTCTGTATAGTACAAGTTGTTAGAGGCACTCGTAGAGTGTGTAATAATAGGCCACTACATCAGCCTGCTAGTAGTAGTTACTGCGGTAGTGCACACAGAGGGCCTGGTAATCCTTCTAACCACGGGAGGGCAGAAAAGGCTGGTGCTTACATCTCACTGCCTTTGTTTCCAGGGCTTCCACCCCCTCCCGGGACTCCTGTGTCAGAATCCATCCTGACGCTGCCAGGCAGTCGGCATTGCCTGGGCACTCCCCAGGGAAGAGGCAGTCGAGAAGGATTGCTTGGTGCACTTTGCCACTTCCCTGCATTAAACGACATCTTGCCAGTCGCCCCGAGGGCTCTGGTGAAGTGAGAGGCCCAGCCTAGCGCAGAAGGCTCTATTCTACTGTGGTTCCGCATCAGACTTTGGCAGATGGCTCAGTCCTGCTCCCACCAACACCCAGTTCCTCATCGGCTTTAGTGGGAAGAAGACGGGCCCTTACCAACCCACCTGGCTTCCTGAAGGCCTCTGTAGAGCTGACAGGTCCAAGCCGTCCTCTGGTGAGATGCTGCACCTGCCCAGCTCCTGCTGGGCTCAGCGAGCCGAGGGCAGGCAGCAACTCACAGGGACAGGCTCTTCTCATGCTTCAGCTCTGCTGTGATCAAAATCAGATCAGTTCACTCTTTGTGATTGTGGACATGTGCCATGTTCTCAGATGCTGAGGATGGACTGGTTAAACCAGAGTTACTACAGAGCAGGGCCTCCTCAGGCGCCGTGGATAGCAACTGACACTTGCCTGGCTGCACATCACCCCTGCCTTCCTGGATGGAGTCTGAACCTCCACTCTCCACTGAATCCAGACTTTCTCCATGCCTGTGGAAGCCATTGGTGAGTCCATGGATGCAAACAGCCTCTGGTTTGTCAGTCTTTCTGTCGGTACAGAGCAGCTCAGCCTGGGCCTGAGCCTCCAAATTGTCCATGCAGTCCACCAACACTTGGCCAGTGTCCTGCTGGGAAGTGGGTGAGATAGGAAGAGCCAGCTCTCTCTCGGGGAGCTCTTCAGGCTCCTGGTCCTCAATTTCTGTCTCTTCACTCTCCAGGGTGTGCAGCTGGGAGTCATAGTCTCTGTCAGAGGCTGAAAAATCAGAATGGACAATGACATCTGCCTCTACTTGGTGAAGGCTGGCTGGCAGGTGGCTTTTCTTCGCTTCATTCTGTTATCAAACAGGGGGGAAATTAAAAAAATAAAATGTAAAGTAAGTGAAATTCATATGATTGACACTATGACCGAACCAAGCACTGAAATATATTTATTTTTAATCCCACTGAGTGCAATGGGAAGTACACATGGCTCTGTTAAGCATTATCCTGATACGTTTCTCAGGGCTGAAGTCTTAACAAGCAACTCAAATCACCCCAGAATCGTTATTTCTATTTTACATTTGAGAACCCAAGTCCCAAGGGAGTGAAGTGATTTGCTCACAGTTTCTTGGCACGCTGGAGCAACCATTCCTCCAAGCCTCCATCAAAGACCACAATTTCCAAATCTCACCAGTCTGTTTCCATATTAAGGGCCAGATTTCTAGAGGCTGAGTGGGCAGCACTGTAGGAAACTGGCTTCTGAGATAGATACCAGGGCTCCCTTCATTTTCCTCATTTAATTTTGGCTACATACCACAAAGTGTGTGTTTGTTAAAGCCCTGGTCATAGCCTGCAAAAGTCTGTGTAATTTCCAGCATTTTAATTCAGAAAGAAAACACTAAGTTCTGCTCCACAGTGCTTAAATGGAGTTTGGGCTACAGATCTCCACAAATCCGGCTGACAAGCAGGTCATTTTGCGAGATTATCACTTAATAATTTAACAGACAAATTACTGTAGAAGCTCACAAAGAGCTCTCTAGGCAGTCAACACTCAGATTCTGGGCTGAGTGTGATGTAGGAGCAAAAAGACAATTCAGAGTATGGAAGTGATATCCCCCGTGTAATTTGCGCTCTCCATTGAAGCCAACTTTGAGCATAATTTACATATTTTAACACTTTTCTCTTTTGTTGACAAACTCTGATGGGTAAGCTGTGCTGTAAATGCTGCCCTGTAATTGGGCTGTAAAACACTGTCTTAACTCTATCCACAATTTTAATTACATCCTGTGTATAACTGATTTTCACACCACTGTCTAGGAAGGAAACATAGGTAGGTTACTTAGAAGTATTTGCTGGGGGGGCATAAATGAACTTTTTAAAAGAATAACAAAAGAAATCTTCTGGTACACAGTCAGCCTGAGCAGGTGTCAGCTTGCTTTGGTAAAACATCCCAGTCCTTGTATACCCTCCCAAACACTGGAGTGCATATTTATTCCTATGATGCAATATCAGAAATAGGATTTCCTCACAGTCTATGCACCCACATAAAGAACACAAGTGCAGTGAAAATTGCTCTGTCCTATTTGGAGAAGGGAGTTTAAATCAGCCCTTGATCTTTGACTCCCTTTACAGCCAAAAATGCAATCCCTCTGTCAGGCAAGCATGCTGTAGATCTTAATGACTGTGCTGAGCACTGCAGCTCCTAACTCACTCGGGCTGACTGCTGCACAGCCACAGCAAAGACTCCAAGCAGACTGCTGGTGCCTGGCTCCAGATCCTCAGGAACCAGGACTGCCACAACCCTGCTGACAACCGAGCTTCTAACCCCACCTGGCCGTCATCAGAAGAACAAGCCCACAAAAAAGGGGCTGCAAAAAGGAGAAAGGGAGATGGAGAACATAAATGGAAAACCCACATCAGAACACACAAGTCAACAAAGCACCAAAGACACCCACCATCACGGCATCATAAACCAGGGCTTGTAAGAGAAGCTTCTGCCCTGCACTGGAAGGGAGCCTCAGTGACCCATTGACAGCAGAGAGAGGGTCTTTGGTGATGGTGTCTCCGTATCTGGTGATGCTGTTGGTCCAGGCCTGGTTGGCTGATTTATTCCATGAAGACTGCAGGAGAAAAGTGGGAAGAGAAAAGATCCAATTATCACAGACACAGATTCATATCCTCATACATCTGAAATGAGAAGCAGCTTGAAAAAGCAAAGTGCAAGGGAAAATACCATAAATGTGGAAGGCAAATCTGATAGCATCAAAATAAAAATGCTCTGCAATGGACTCACACAGTCACTGCCTTAGAACTGGGTTTATTGCTGTTACATGGGCTGATGCAGAGCACAGCGATAAAAGACGCCAGATGGCTCACAACTGGTTGCATAAAGGGGCTTTCCACTGATTCTCAAATTTTGAGGCCAACAGGTATATCATGGCACAGACATCATTTAGAGGTCCACTGGAATCAGCTCCCTGCAAAGCTGCAACAGCCCAGAGCAGAACGAGCCTATTGAAAAATACCACAGAGCTGGGAAGGGACAGGGAAATCTGGAGCTGAATACCAGAGTCTTTGCTTTGGCACAAGCAATGCTCCACAGCACAGAGAAGGATCCTCACCTGTGGGCACTGACTTGTGTGCTCCAGTAAGAGCTGGAGATTCTGCTAAACCACTCTGCAGCACAGACACGAGCTCCTGCACCAAGCCAGGACTTGGGAAAACACTCTGCCATTCCCCATCAACACAGAGGCACAAAACTGGGGGCCTTAATTTTTTAATTTTTTTTTTTTTTTTTTTGCAACAGACCACCAAGCAATTCTTAGCTCAGCTTTAAATCCCCTGGGCAACCAGTGTTACCTTGTTTGTAGATCTAATTAAATTATATGGGCTGAACACAATTTGTTCTGGGTTCTTTCAGCTTCCCCTTGCCATAAACTGTTGAATGCACACCTCTGTGTATGGGAAATGCGCGTCTTTAAGAGCTGAAGTTATTTAACAGCTCAGACTATTAGTTCACAGGCAGAAAAGTATTTTCTTTCCAGGTTTTGATTTTATTGGGCTGTCCTGCATGTACCTGAGCTGAGCCTTGCTAGTACTCACATACACCTACACATACACATACATTCAGATTTAAAGACCACACAGGCCCATTATCTCTGGCCTTGTTCCACAGATGTTACACATTGCGTGGGTAGAAGAGAGGCTGATGCAAATAAAGGGAGAAAATCCTGATCTGACAACAGTGAGTACACCCATGCACACAGAATACTGGTGGTGTGAGCACAATGGTTGTGTAGGGTAGAAGATAGACTGCATGTCTATTCAAACCCACTGACCCTCTATTGCTCACTGCCAGCAGGAGAAGCCCAGGGTCCTGCTCTGCGTATGTGGCTGCTCCTTAGGCCAAATCTATTCCAACAACTGCCAATGCAGCACGAGTCCAGCCGAGACAGCGAGGAGATTTCTGACATCAGCCTGACCTTGGGTGAGTCATTTGACCTCCTTGTGCCTCAGTCCATCTGGCTGAAAATTAGGTAGAAATACACGACCAGATGTTGTATGTGAGCCAGGCATTCCTAAGTCAGCTATTTAGCAAGAAGCAAATGCTACCTCGTGCTGCCAGGGCTGGCAGAAGGACACTGTAAGCGCTCGTGTATGTGCTGAAGGGCAGTCAGAGCTGCTCCCAAGCCCTCTGTCCACCCTCACCCAGGCACTCAAATGGCTCAACACTGTGTGGGAGGCAGAGCCATGTTATATCCCAGCACCACCCCCAAGTGACAGGAGCTTTGCTGCTGCCTCAGGAGCAAATTTTTAGCAAACAAATAGTGAAAGGCCTCATTGATATGCCAACACCCTGCAGAACAGTGATGTTCAAGGCCAGTGCTGTGACTATCAAACATTTGCTAATTTAGATGTGGATGCTTGAGGCAGTCTTTTCCATTTCTCTCTGCAATCCTCAACAATATATTCTGAGTCAAAAGCCTTCTCTAACTGCTCTAAGTGGACAATCATTAAACTATGCTTTAATAGCGAGAAATCAACCAAG
This sequence comes from Rhipidura dahli, assembly GCA_013399225.1. NCBI lineage: Eukaryota > Metazoa > Chordata > Aves > Passeriformes > Rhipiduridae > Rhipidura > Rhipidura dahli. The sequence goes on along the minus strand of VXAC01001092.1, from coordinate 210,991 downwards.
CAATCACAGAGTTCACAATAAGGAATATCTCCACATGCGAGTGCTCAGGAGCGTGTTCAATTTGCTTCTGCTGCCATCTGAAAGGCTTTCTGCAGCTACATCCCTGACTGATGGCTTCTGTGCTTCATCCAAGGAACATACGTTACTGAGCAAATACTGCCTGGAAATTTCAGCACTGAACCTACACAAATCTGCACACATGCACCAAATGTGTGTCCTGTTAGAGATGCCTGCATGCATATTTGCCATCAGAGAGATCTGAGCATCATACGCAGACACACACACAGAGCAAACTTGAAAACCTTCTTGCAGGCATCTTGTGAATACCAAAAAAAGTGGAAAGAAACAGGCAGCTCTACTGCAATCCCCCATGGACCATCTGTTAGCGGAAATGTCAATCTGCCATGTTTACATAGGTTTTGATGACTCTGGGAACAGCCTGTTCAGCTCTGGCTGAAATTGGCTGCAACGAAGAACAAACTTGTTTTGTACCAGTTTGCAACTTTCAACAAACAGAAAAACCATCAGCCACACAACATGGCCTGTGTCCCGCATGTTGTTCGAGCACATTACGTTTGTGAGGGGGGAAAAAAAAGGAAAAGACAAATCCTTCTTGGGGCTTAGTCTCTAAGGCTGGGCAGCAGCAATTAACTCTAGGACTGTTTTCATCACAGACCTGAAGAAATCCTGTGTGCCTGAAAGCTTCACTGCTTTTTTAAGTGGCATTTTTTGGTGTAATAAATGATACTATTTCTTTTTACTCAAGGGGAGCTAGTGGGTGGCTGAAGGAAGGAAATGTTCTCTTGGTTTTTACAACAGAGTATTGAAGGCAAGGAGCAAGGAGTGTCAGTCTAATACTAATTTAAAGAGGGAAAAATCTCTTTGTCAGTTCACTGCAAACACAAGAATGAAAACTAATAAAAACATCTTCCAATAAAAGACATTTCCATTACAGCTAAATCCTTATCAAAGCAAACAAGCCTTTTCATTTTAGCCTCCTTATAAAAACTCCAACTGGTAAAACGTGCCTAGATTGTGTTACCTTCTCAGTGACAAGTCATGATTTGATGCAAATATATGAGCTGAGAATGAACACAGAGCAAAAGTCCAAAGTCAAAGTGTTTTTTGAGGATGGTTATTTAAAGTAGCTTGAAGCCCTCTTCAAAATGAGGCTGGGGACATTTCAAATGTGCCCAGCTTTTGAGAGTGGTGCAGCAGAGAGAAAGGATTCGTTGCTGAACAGCAGCGGGTGGGAGTGGGAAAGCTCCGTGTCACACAAACACAGTAACATCCCTGCCCGCAGCTGGGATGCAACACAACACAGACCTCTCCCCAACAGATAAAGGAGTCTCTGCTTGCTGTCACCAGGAACACAGCTCTTGTCTGAGGCTTCTCAGAAAACATTGGGACTTCTTTTCCACGCAGAAAAATTTCAACACAAAAATGACAAACAACCCGGGTAGATCCAAGTTCCCTGATGTGTTACAGCTTCTTCTCTCTGAGTCACGGGGATGCTTTGTGGGAAACGCAGTTCTGTGGGGAAGGAGGCCCACAGGGAAGGAGCAGGGCAGCAAGCAAGGAAGGCTCCAGCTCACAAGAAGCACAACAGCAAACATTTCCAAGCCAAAATGCTTGAGTTTGGCTTCATTCAATGAAAAGCTTAAGTCTTCCATGGAAAGCAGATGCTTTTTAACATTCTCCCCCACCCTTTAAATTGCTTGGCCCACAAGCAGCAGTGACAGAGATGTCTGGAGCAGAGCCATTTTATCATCCTCAGTCCATCTGTCAGAGGAGACAGAGCTGCATCACCACAGCCTGTGCACGACAGTGTCATTTATAATGGGGCTATAATAAGGGCATTTATAATAAGGGCATCAGTCTGGGGGTGCTTGCAGGGGGAAGAGAGTAAGAGAGGAAAAATCACTTGTCAGTGTTATTTGGAAATCCTTGTGTGTAACCACTGGAAACACACATAAAGTAAGGGAAATGGACCACTGAATGGCCAAGTACTCCTGCCTAATGGAGCTGTGAGTATCCAGAGATGTCCCATGCCAACATCTTGGCTCTAATAGCACTTTGCTGTCCTGCAGGCAGGGACAGGGGGGCCAGGAGGTTCCTCTGGGACTGTCCCACCTTCCACTTGCACCATCCTGTACTTTCAGCCCTATGTGCTCAAGAGGAATCACAGCCCTACGTTCAAAGGAACTGATGATCTTGACCTGCAAATGACCAAGGGGACATCTCGCAACCCTTGCCTGTAATTCTTTTCAGGAATCAGTTCCATTCTCAGGGTTTTTAAAGACTTCCTGCCCTCAGTCTGTTCTCCAGTCCCCACACCTGCAGAATGACATTCACTCACTTCTGACTCCATGTGGCATGAGGACAGTCCCTTCTTTGCATCGAACATGGAGCCTCCAATCTCCACTGGAACCTCAGGCTGCCACAAGTACAAAAACAATAAAGAACAATCCATAGAATGGTCAGTAATGAGTCAGCACGGGAACAGCCTGCAGGCACAGAGCAGCCAGTGCAAGTGGCAACCAGCCAACACAAACCAGGTTTCAGGAGCGCAACCTAAGGACAGAGGGATAAGCAGGCAACTGGAGGTCACAGCTACACAAACCTGCCCTGCAGTGGCAGCGGCTTCAGCCCAAGGGTCTGTCCCAGCCCGGCATCCCCAGCTCTGTGGTGACATGACATGCTGCTAAACAAAAGGGATCCTTGAGACATTTCTCACTCCCTCTCTTCAGTGAATAGGACTGCAAGTCACAGTATCCGACCTAGAACACCCTGGGGAGCTTCCCCTTGCCAGGCTGGACAGGAATTTCCTTCCACTATGATTTTCTCTTTCCTGTGGCTCTCTTGCATTCCTTGCCATGGGTTCACAGCCCCAACTTCACACAGCATGAGAGAAGAAAAGAGAAGGCAACAAAGGCAGCTGGTCACTGCAGGGTGCAAAGCTCCCACAACACACTGTTCCAGGCAGGGTCCCTGGAAGTTTCAAGCTTTAATGGATGCTGGGGGAATCTATTTGCAGCACACAGGATACCCACACCTACTCCACAGCCTCGACTAGTGGCATTTGGAGTATAAGCAGAGAGATGCACACACGTAAAACTGCTCCTGACTTGATTTACATCCACAGTGGGCATCAGGCATGTGTCCACCACTCTGGCCACGTACTTGAGACCTGCCCAGCCAGGTAACATCACATCACCAGCCAGACATGGAGCTTCTTGGCCGCTGCAGCATAAAGGTCATATTCTTTTCACACTTGATTATACACATCAGAGTACAGAAAGGAAGCAATGGTGCTCAGGTGGCACTTCCAGCAGGAAAGGGGCAGTGTGGGGAGCAGGGTCTACTGCGTGGGAGCACATCTCCCTCCAGTGCCCGCTCCCAGCAACAACAGCCTGTTGCTCCCTGCCACCACTCGATCTCCTTCACCTGCCAGATCACCCTCCTGGCCAGCATGGATGACAAGGCTGCTCTCTGGGTGGCTGCTTCCCAGTGACCTTTGCTTCCCAACCCACATCCATCAAAAAAAAAATCCTCAGTGAATATATCTCTCAGTGGCCTTTCCGTATCCAATTATGGAAACCCTACAGCCCCCAAAGCTCTGGTCTGTGACTAATTCTGCTGCTGGGCACTGCCCACTCTGAGGGCCCCAGGCTCTCAGGCTGAGCCTCGAGGGGCCAGGCTGCTCCAGCCCCTGCTTTGCACATACACAACTCTTGGTGTAAGCCCTTGCAGGCAGGATTGCTGCTCTGGGAGAAAGATCTAGATATGCTGCCCCCACAAAGGCCTCACAAAGAAGGGAACTTCCCCCAGCCCTGACCTGTACGCAGGGGTAAGTCCCCATCACTGAAAACATTTGTTCCTTATTTAACTGAAAGAGCTGTACAAAATTCCTCACACTCTTTGGCTTGGGTCCAGACAGGCAGCCACATTCCACCAAAATCCATAGATGTGGCTTGGCTGCAAACAAACAGCTCTCCTTCAGCTGAGTGCTGATCTGCCACAGCACACAGGGATGGCCACGGGCATGGCTTCAGCTCATGGGCTACTAAAGGCAGCAGAAGACTTTGTGTTTCCAAAAGATCACATCTGCACTGCCTCTAGCAGCATGGACAGGGCTTGTGGTCAGCCAGGTACCTGAACTCACCTTCCCTCCAGTGACGCACAAGCACATCACTGATGCAAAAGTGAAATCCCACACGCTCACAATGCATTTGTTTTACTGAACCTCCTAATTACTTTACATGCTCTCCCAGGGCTACAAAGAGAGACATAAACAGATTAACTAAATTAGGCCAATTAAAGGTTCCCTAATGGAATGAAATGTTTCAGGCAAGCTTGAAAGAGGAAACGGACAGGGAGAAATGAAAGACAGTGCAGTGTCAGGCAAACCAAGCAGGGCAGGATAAGACTACTTCAAAAAAAAAGGTTCACAAAACCCCCACAATTTCACTTCTTGTTTATCTTCAAGAATATTTCAGTGAACACACTATTTATGGAGACAGCTCCTTTTAGTCCAAGCAAAAGAGAATCCTGGAAGGCCACGTGTCTGCTCTAAACATCACACTTCCTCCCACCATCCACACGCCACAGTAACAGGATTACCATAGCTTTCTGCAGCACCAAGTTTGGCAGCAGATTGAAGAGTCACTGTCCCAGGAGATGAAAAGGGGTGGTAGATGGCACAGGGATCCCAAATTAGATCCAACAGCCAAGGCTGACCCAGTCAAGTTTTACAGAGAGGGGAAATGTTTGACTGCCCAGCACCAGCCTGCAGCCAAGACAGCTGACACTGCAGAGCCAGGACAGGACTCCCAGCAGCCACACACCAAACAAAGGTTCTTGCCAAGCATGGGAGCTCAGTCACCAGGTACATGGGTCCTTACCTTCTTCTTCCCATGAAAGACGTCCTCAGGGAGGCTTGTGTGGATGAGGCTGTGCACTTCTGTCAGCTCTGTGATGTCCCCCAGGGGCAAGGGTGCATCCTCCGGGAGCGGGGACATGAGGGACTCGAGCTCATGTGAGTCCAAAGTGGCACTGGGAGAGGCCACTCCTTGCCTGCTCCGGTGGTAATACGTGTGGTTGCCAGCAGCCTGGGAATCCAGGCCTGGTAGGGCCTCCCTGAGGCAAAAAAAGTAAGAGTTGACATCTCAGTTGGTCCTTGTGGAAGTGACTACGCACAAGCCCTGCCCTGCCACTCCTGTGGATATTCTTTTCCACATCCCACTCGAACACCTGTCACTGCAGATATATCTCTGCACCACCTCGGTTAATGCTAAAGCTCAGACAAATCCCACTCTGGGATACAAAGCTCTCCCTTTGCAATCATACCCCAAGGAGAGGAGACACCATGAGTTCCAGCAGGAGCAGGTGCTTACCAATCCTGGCCCATGGGGAGCTGTGTCACTCCTGTCACCTCTGCTTTACAGGTTAGAGATCCAACAGAACAGAAAAGTTCAGTGGCCACATTAGGATGAGACTTCAGAAGCTGCTTGTTCCTAGTCCGGAGATCTGCTGTGAGCTCAAAGCTCGTCTGAACAGCTAAGCTGTTTTCTGCTCATGGTCTTTCTAAATGCTTGTGGCTGGATTCAGACCCCTGGGATAGCAGGGGGCTTTGGGCTGTGTCCAATCCTCCTTAAATCAGCATGTCACTCACTGGGAAGTTTTTCATCATTTTCTCAGCTGGAAGTTAACAAACCATTTCCAAACATCCTTAGAGCTGTGCAACCTCAGAAGCAAAATACTACCCACACTAACAGACACAGGTAATAAGCTGGTTCTTCCATTTTCTTGGGGCTTTTTCTTTCTCTGAAAAAAAAACCCTACTAGTCTAAGAATGCAATTTGAAGAGAAACTACTGAGAAAATAAATCAGTGAAAAGATTATGCTAAATAGGCTCCTTATCCATCCACAGATCCAAGTTGTGCATTAACTGTGTCCTACACTGCATGCCAAGCAGCCCATCTGAACAGGGGATGCAGCTCACAGTGTTTTTGTTCCTTCCACAGCAGCCTCCTTTACCTGAGGTGACACCCACCTGTGCTTGCTGTTGCGGAAGCTGGCGCACATGCAGAAGAGAATGCAGAGCAGCCCCAGGCACACTCCCACGATGATCCCCGTCACAGAGTGGATATCCAGGACATCTAAGAGGACAAGGTAGGACACCCACATCATTTCAGCTACTGGCGGGAAGAAGGTACAAAGTGTCTCACATTCAGAGAAGCACCAGCTGTACTAAAATAAACAGGTTTAAAAATGCCCTTCTAACCCAACTGCTCTATGGTTCTGATTCGATACACATAAAACAGTAAGATTCCTTGGCAGTGACAATTTAGAGCAACTTAAAGCAAACTGGCATCTATGCATATTCTTTAATGTCACACTACAACAAGATGCAGGTTGCAGCTGCCCTTCCAGAGGAACCAGAATGGGGAAGAGATGAAGTTTGGCTGTGGGATGGGTTCTGAAGCTGTACATCTGAGGGCTGTGCTGTGACCCTCTGTACTGCCCTGCAGAGAATGCTACCTCACATTCTACACAGGGACACCAGGCAATTGCTTGGAAAACAGAAATGTCACTGCTGACAAATCACAGTCTCCAGCAATGCAATTCCTTTCCTGCCCTGGGGTAAGGAAGGAATTCATACCAGACAGCTTCTCCCGGAGGGTGTGCACATCCTTAACATTGGAATAGGGACCGGATCCCACCACTGTCTTTGCTCCCATCTTGAAGAAGTACCTGGTATCACTTTCCAGGCCATGCACTTCAGTGCTGAAGATGTTTCCTGGCCAAAAGCAAACCAAAATAGATTTAAAATGTGCTGTTTCAAGAGTATTCAGATGCTGCAGCAAAGCAGCTGTGGAATTGCTGGATCCTCAGAAGTGAGGGATTTTGTGACATTTTTGTGCATTTCATACACCTCTTCAGTAATAATGAACTTGCTCCTTACAGATCCGACAATACAGACTGCTCGTGATGCTGGTAGCACGTTTCTCTAGGAATTACTGGCTGCCAGCCTGGGGGATATTTCCTGGATGATAATGGCTATTTCAGCCCCAGACATGTATGATTTCATGTCTCTCAGTAGCCACGTCCCTGGACTCTCCGCTATGACCGGGTCCAGCACATGCTTCAAGAAAACTGGCAGGAAGAGCTCTTGAATATTTGTCTGTGGTCAAAGTGAGGCAAAAATCAGGGCAGCAGGATTGAGCAACCAGGGCTCCAGAGGCTGGAGGACTCTGGGGTATTACAGTACCTGGAAGAGGCTCACCTTCTCGTGTCAGCAAGGTCCACATGTCATCTGGCTGTGTGTTGTTGGCATTGTACAGGATGAGATACTCCACAATGATGCCATTGGGCTCCACAGGTGGGCACCAGTGCACCTGGACAGCGTAGGGGTTGAGAGGGTGCAGCCGCAAGTCAGATGGAGGAGTGGAGGGGCCTGACAGAGACAAATAAAGACCCAGCCTGAGCAGCAGGAAAAGGAGCAGAGCATTTGCCCCCAGAGGGCCTCCCAGCATGTATTCAAGGCCATCAGAACTCAGAGGGAGTCTAAGATCACATCTCTCTGGGGCACATTAGGAGGGATCTGATAGAGACTCATGGAAAGCCAGGAGAAATGAGGACTTGGTTCCCATAAACACTCACGGTCAGGCAAGGTGAAGCGCTCCACCACGCTGCCGAAGGGCCCATCGATGCCAACACCGTTGGACTGCACAGCAAACTCATACCTGGTGTAGGGCTTCAGCCCACTAATGAGAATGTCTTCATCTGAGCTGGAGAGAGAGGACACAGCAGGAGGCCATGAACACCTGAGGGTTCTCCCATGTCACCTTGACACAGCACCGGGAACACTCTAAGAGATTATCCTAACTGTGACAGTATTTGATTTTCCACTGAAAGCTTCTGCAGCCATGTGAATGCATGAACACTCAGGTCCCAGGGAAGGAGTAAAGCAGTTCCCAGTCTCCAAGACCGTTTATGATGTACTTGCAGGGAAAAGTTGAAAACAGCCTGGTTAGAGGCTAAAAATGGGCACAAGTATTCAGATGTAAAATACATCCCCAAATTATTAAAACTGCTTAAATTCTAGCAATTTATAGACCAAACTAGTGAGGACCATCTCACAATCACAAATGCATAATTGTACTCGTTTGTTAACAAGTGTGTAAGGTCCAACCACAGCAAAGAAGATGAAGAGACCACTAAATGATTTCTTGGTATTCAAGTCAAGTCCCACTGCCACATCTCAGCAGTTCTGAACATTATCTGTGACCATGGCAGATATTCCAAGCATATGAAACATCCAGCATTTTGCTAAGTTCTGAAAATTCCATGCAGCTTCCTCCTGCCCCGTGTTTATTCCCGACATGAACAACACATGGCAGATGAACCCTTGGCACCCCTCTTTACCTGGTGTAGTATGTCACAAGAGAGGCATTTTTCAGGCCCCAGGGGCTGAAGCGCACGGTGTAGTTGACTATTTTGACTGTTGTGAAGTCAGGTTTCTTCCAGCGGAGCCATATGGAAGTTGAGCTGTTGGACTCTGCATAGACTTGGACTGGAGGCAGCGGAGGCCCCTTCTGCACAGGGGGATCTATGGTGCAGCACAAAAAGAGATGGGGAGACGTATGTGACAGTAGTGCCACTCACACCCACTAGAAGAACAATCCTAATGAGGAGGGGGATATTTTGCTCCTTTCTCTCCTTCCAAATTCCTCCAATGCATTTTACAATGACTGTCAAAGGAAGTTCCCTTACATTATGACCTTCCCAGTTTTGCTATTGTCCTTTCTGAAGTTCATCCTCTGTAACCCCTCTTACCCTTTCTCTGCAGCCATGTGCCAAGCAGAAGAGACAACTGAAGGGCATTTCTCACCTACTGCTGTTACAGGTGCCTTTTCTGTTTTGCCCTTCCAAACTGCCGCGTAACCATCTTCATGCTTATTGAATGCCACCAGCTTCACCTCATACAGTTTCCCAGGAGCTGGAAAAATCAAGCAGGGTTTGTCTTGGGTTATTTTTGTCACCAACCTTCCCCAGTCAGACATGTTTTCTTTGATCCCACCAGCGTTTCTCACCATCCAAGAAAGTAGCCTGAACATAATGAATACATTTTTGTTACCTTATATCTAAATAAATATCACCTAATACCTAAATTACAGCAGGGAGTCCCCCTTCCATTTAGAGGCTTCCCACACACAAACACTGTCTCACAGCTGGTGTATGTTATCCACACAGCTGCTCTTTGGTTCTCTCTTTGCTTTTGAAAGAAATTATCAGCAGGAAATGGACTTGCCCCAGCCCTCAACTGTTGACCAGTGTCCTGGCCTGTAGCACATCTACCCTTGCAAACCACTTAAGAAACCTACACATGCTGACTCCTCTCTCCACCACAGAAGTGATTGCACTGCACTATTTATTCCTGAGGACTGAGAACATTCTCTCCTCCCCCGAAATGCACCTCCTGTTTCTAAAGTCCTTTCTGATTTATTCACTGCTGTGAGGATCTTCCTTCCAGCAAGCCCTCAAATGCTCTGTTAAGTCACTGGCAGCCTTTATTGTATGGTGTCTATTTTGCCTCCACAGTAGAGCTTCCCAATTTGCAATTAGAAAAGCAACAGTGCACAGAAAACCCCCACAAAAAACCTGAGGGTCCTCATTGCACTCTCTTCCCATCAAAGAGCCTTGCACTGCGAGGAATCTCAAACTGAGCTGCACAACAGGGCGCTCTGTCTCCAAGCAGTGCCGCTCTGCTCCAAAATCCACCTCCCTCTTTCCTCCAGCCTCTCATCAGCTGAAACGCTTCTCTGCTGTAGCATCTGAGGGGGTTTTTAATGGAGATGTTTAATCAAAGGAACAACTTAGGAGATATAAAGTTCTCAAAGAAGACACTCCCTGACCCAGTCCCTTCAGGAGCTCAGCCAGAGCAGTCCACATTGCCTTTTGTTACCTTGGCTGCAGCACATTGATGAAGTTTGTTAATTTGGGACATGCCTCTTCATTCCCTGCCCTTACAGATCACTGCTCTCTTTGCCAGACAACGTAAGCAGAACGAAACCTTTCTTATTGATGCCAATTTTATTATTACTGCCCTGATTACACTCCCAGAGGCTGATGGTACCAATTACCAAAGGCTTTCTCTGCTCCACAACACATGCTCACGCTCAGAATATAAAAGCAGTTCAGCCACGTTTTTCTCCCCCAAAGAATCCCAAACACAAACAGTTTTGACTGCCGCCAAGACAGCCTGATCTGCATTTCCACATTCTCCAGCCACAGAAAAATGTTTCGAACCCACACGAGGGGGGTAAGACCAAAGGGCACTCAACCGCCAAAGGGCCAGGACCACAGGCTCAGTGGAACAAAGAACCCCCAGCGCATCTCTTGCCAGGACCACACTCTCCTTCTGCCTGAGCTTTGGGCTGGGCTTCACTGGGACATGAGCACTGGGACCGTGCGATCCAAAACAATGAGGAAAAGCTCACAGATGTGATGCAGCTGTGGGCAGCTCCTGTTGGAAAACGGAGTGGAGGAAAGGACAAGTCCTCCATCTCCATCCCTGGGCAGGATCAATTCAGCAGCTGCTTACATGTGACGCCAAGGGAGCTCGTCTACAAGATCAAGCACCTCACATCCTGAAAATAGGGGTATTTTGGATTTCTCAGTCAGAGGATTGGCTTCAATTTTTATACACAGGTCCAGATGTTCAAGCTCTTAGAACAGGCAGACATAAAACTCTATCAAGCTGTCAAAAAGCTGGTAGGCAGCATGAAAACAGATGTATTTCACTGCAATCCATCATACATTAAATATAAGCAGAATAATCTAGACCAGATCATTTCAAAACACTAATCTGGATAGCTGCATAATATATCCAATATGCTAAATATGTTGCTTCACTCAGCATTTCAAGGTGTTCATATTGGCCAGGTGCCATAAGCCATGCTTTCCTTTAAGTGGGAAAACACCCTGATTTCCAGAGAGTTACTTCCAGAGGAATGCAATCTTCCTTCATGGGAATATGGAAAACAGGATCAGATCCCTGTCATTTATTTTTCACATAAATTATGGCCTTAGTAGTTGCACATCAGTACAGAGACTAAGTGGTAGAACATCAATGGAAGTCACTAAGAATTCCTTGGGGAAAAGCCCTCCTGGTGATTCAGGAAAGCCTGATTTTGTGGACTCATGAAATTGCTGGATATCCTGTGTGCCCTTGACCAGCTGTCCACCTCTCTCACAGGACTGCAGCACACACCTCTCAGATAAGACACAAGGTACCATTAGTGAAACCATTCTAAGGAGACATGGTTTGCTCCAGAGATTAGCACGAGATGGGAGAAGTCTTCTATTTCAAGCCACACCTCAAATCAAGACAAGGCAAGGGGCAGAGCGTTGGCTTCACTGACACTGTGGAGCTGTGGAGCCAAGGGACATGCAGTGACCACTCTGGACCTTGTCTGCACTGACATGGGATGCACCACATCTGAGCTCAGCCTGTTATTCTCAGTGCCCAACCTGGTATTTCCTGACACCACTTCAAACACCAGAAGAGGCTTCCTAGAGAGGGGGTTGATGCCCCAAGCCTGTCAGTGTTTAAAAGACATTTGGACAGAATTTGCTTTAATTTTTGGTCAGCACTGAGGTATTCAGGCAGCTGGACTCAATGACCATTGTAGATAATCCCAAGAGACAGTGTTGGGTATTTGTCTTTACAGAGGGATCTTAGGAGAGCTTTCCAGTGCTGTGCTTTCCAGGCAGATACCCATGAGCTGGGAAATCCCCCCAGCTAATTCCCCATCAGCGCAGATCACACTAGGGCTGCCAGCCCTTCCTGAGACCACTACCTGCTCTGCCTACAAGCTGCAGTCTGAAGTACCTGCACAGGGCAGTTCTGCGCCATAAAACTAAACCCTTCTAAATCCCAACCACTCCTCCTTGTTTCATGTGCAGACCCCCTGCCTTCCTCAGCACAGCCAGATCCCTGACCCTTCCTTTACCGTACGCGTGCAGGAGCACATCATTCAACAGCATGAGAGGAGCAGAGGGAACATCCTGGGCTGGGAGAAACCCGAGACTGCGCTCCTGACACAGCGACAGCCGATACACAGCCGCCAAATCATATGGAAACCATTAGGGCCTGACGGATGCCCAAATTCAAGGAAATAATTACAGAAGAACAAGCAGCCTTCTCAGCATCATCGTGCCAGAGCATTTGGAACCAATTCAGCCCACTCTGAGCCCCTTCACCGACTAACTTGCCAGTGGTTGGAGCAGCGCGTGATGATGTTCACATGTGGTTTCCTCTGTGCAATAATTACAGACCTAAATTCTTCAGAGAAACTCATCACTGTTAACACTCAGTGGCAAGATGGCTGAGACAGAGCTGGAAACCCACTTAGAGATGGCACAAACAGTCCTTCCAGGTGCTGCAGTCTGGCTTTTACACTGTGCATAATATATATGCCACAAGTGTGAGATAAACCAGCACGACACATATGCATCCTAAAGTCTCCACTCACTGGACAGTAACAGAGATGAAGCATAAAGTGGGGGATGGAAAAACTCTGAGAAGCAGAAATCCTCTTTCAAGGAAGCATCTACCATGACTCTCTTCTCTTTCTATCCTGTACCAATGGGCAAATCAATTAATTAATACAATCTGATGTTAGGAACATACTCCCTTGTGGGAAATACCAAGCACAGTGAGCCAGGCAGGCAGGTCTCACTGCTGTTCAGATGTTCTCCAGTCATGGACACTCACTCTTCCATCCCTTTTCCCTTAGTGGGAGGTGGAGGAGAATAATGGGCTAAAATTAGTATGCTGTGAATTATCCTATCTCTGTTCTTTAATACAGAGAGATTTCCAACACCACGCAATTATGGAGCTCCGTAGAAACAGACAGGGAAGGAGAGATCATTGTCCTGACTGGAGATTTCAATCTCGGCACTCTTTATAGTGACACAATAAAAACACTAATTAATTAAGAACCACTTGTTAGCATATACTAAGTACACTGGTAACCCTTGGTTAAAATCCCTGCTAAATTTGCATCCGAAATTTCTGTGCTTTAGACACTGCTCAACACAAGCCTCAAGAGCCCCACTCCAGAAAGGATTTTGGATGCTCTTAAAAAACCTCATATGGTCCTGGCCCTATGTATCTCCAACCAAGCAAACAACTGAGCCTCTTGAGAGCATCCTGGGATGCTACAAAGTGCAAGAGACAGGCCGTGGGTTTCCACACCAAGTGCTAAGAAGATGCAGCCAGCTAACCTAGTCGAGTCAGCTCATACTGCTTCACTTTCTTCTTTAGCTTTATGGGTCCTACATCCCAGCTCTCATCTTCAGCACCATCCAAAGGGCTCTCATCACTGGACTCCTCTGGGCCCACCTCTCTGTAGTAGAGCTTGTATCCAGATATCTGGGCATGGTTGGCTGGAGGCTGCCACGTTATCAAGAGAGACTCCATCTTCGCTCGGACTTTTAATTCTGTCGGGGCAAATGGGACTGAAAGAAGAAGACAAGAGAAAAACATTCAGCCACATGACTCCATTTCCCTGGTCTACTGAATCCTCTCTGTCCTCAGTATTGGGGGAAGAGTATGAGGAAAAGGCTGTCCTGAGTGGGGTGTCTCCACTCCCTGGCAGTGGAGAGAGTGGGACAGTCACACTCTACCACTGCCTTTCCCAGCTGGGAGATACAGGAAACAACAATGTCACAAAGCCACTGTGGGGGTTTCTCAATGTATTCTGAGCTATCACCATCTTTAAACACTTCTGGAGTCTGGCATAGGCTCGTTTCTGTTTGGGAGAATTGTCTATTCACTCCCAAATGTCATAATATTGGGATCTGGAGTTCTGTTTGTTTGTTTGCTTGCCTTTTTTTTTTTTTTTTAAGAACCTTCACAGCTGCACATGAAGGGTGCAAAGCCCCACTGCCCAGGCAAGCAGTGAGATGTACAGGGGCTGCTGAGCAGCAAGGTAAAGGTGAGCGCTTAGGTCTGACAAAAACCAATGGTTCTAATTCCCAAAGGAAAGCAAGTATCTCTGAAAATGCCTGAAGTTCCCCACACCTTGCCCCAAATCCCAGGCATTCCCCAGCCTCCTACCATGTGTCTGGTTGTCTCTGTCAGGAGTCCGATGCTGGGTCCACTCGGAAGGGGCCCCATATCCCACACTGGTGCTGGCTGCAATCCGAACTTTGTACACTTTGTTCGGATGGAGCGAGTAGAGGGTGATCTGGGTCTCATTTCCACCCACTTCAATGGAGGTGATCTGATCTGCTGGAACCAAGGGGAACACCACTGAAAACAGGGATTTCCCAGCCAAAGGGAAGTACAGCTGAGTAGCCACAAGCCTTGTTACCCCCTCGTGGTCTGCACACCCTGGGCTGGCTTGGCTTTGCCCAGAGCAGTCTTATGCCACCAGGAAAACCAGAGCTAAAGGCTGGGCAGAGCTGATATTCTGACTGACAACTCCCTTCATCACATTCCCAGCTGCAGATTGCCTTAGCACCACAGAGCCTGCCCAGAAGGAGCTGTCAGAAACCTTGCTCTGATGATGTGATGGTGGAACATGAGCACAGCTAATAGGAGCTGATGGCATGTTCCAGTGCTTCTCACTGCTGTATTTAAACCTTCACCTTAATGTGAACCAGAACTGTCCAGCAGCCCTTTCTGCAAAATTCACACCCTCATCCACACCAGACAGAGTCTTCAGCCCACCCAAGTTCATAAGGGAGGCAACAGGAAATTTAAACTGAGAATAGCCTGGGATTTTCACAGTATCAATTAACTGGTTTTGCTGAAGATTCATGTGGCCTATTTGGAGTACGTGGAGGTCTTGATTTCAGCCTCCTTTGGCGTTAACTCAGCCAGGAGCACTGTCCATGCTATGTAATAGTGTATTGCTGAGTGTGATCCCTGGATTGCAAGTGTTTCCAAGGTTTTATGATGCCACTGAGCCATGTGCAGGCTCAACGCAAAAGAACCAGAGCCAGGAGTCACAGCACAGACTACTAATCCAGTTCAAATACATGGGAACATGTCCAGCACCTCATCACACTCGCATCCCCCTCTCAGAAGGAATCATGACCCCAGGAAGTGAGAAGCTGCAGAGCTTTGACAGTTTTAAGAGCAAATACCCAGAAGGATTTGCAAAGCAAGCACACGTGGAATTGGAACAGCCACATCCAGCAGAGGTAAATGTTACCATCCCTGCTGAACCCTGCTTAGAGTGTCTGACAACGTAAATAAAATTGGATAAAACTCGGCAGTAGAGCAACACAACCTGGCCAGGATATTTGGGTTTTTTCCACAAGGACCACTTTGATTACACTCCATTTTAAGGAAATTAAAAGCATTTACCCCTCTTCCCTAAGCAGCATATAGCTCTTCCCCCAAAACACGCACAGTGCATATGGCAGTGAAGGGCTGCTCATGCAGACATTCCTGGGACAGCACAAACATGGGTCAGGCCATTCTCCTGGGGACACAGCTCCTCCACAATCACAGGAAAAGACACCTTGAGGTGGTGTGAAGTAGCATTGCCATGACCATCAGACAGAAACAGGCCATGAAAGAGTTCTCCTCCCTTGGGTAGAAGGGGTACCTCTATTTTCAGCCTTGCACTGCCTCCCCTCCACATCACAGGCTGTTAACACCATTGGAGCAGAGGACACAACTCCCCAGCAGTGTTTCCCTCACCTTCCTTGAGGGTGCAGTAGTCGATCTTGTACTTGGTTATCTTGCCGTTACTCAGCTCGGGAGGAGGAGGCAGCCACGTCACACGGATGTCACCAGGAGTCATGCTCGACAGGGACAGCTGAGGGGCTGCACTGGGAACTGGATAAACAACCAAGAGAAGTCAGCAAAAACCAGAGCTAGACCTCAACATATCTCTGCCAGCTCTCCAACTTGGTTGTAGGCCACTGCCTTGGCTCTGCCACAGCCACTGGTGACTTGGTGTCCTGGGGGAACCAACACCCCACAGCCCTTCAGGGGTGTGTGGGGAGGGGAGATGATGGACTGTTCCACTTTCAGGCTGACCAGAGCCTGCTGGTCCCAGCCACACAGCTCCAAGGAACCTGTGACTAGGACAAATTGGGCAGGGTGGCACATATCAGCTCTCAGCCTGTGCTGTACTGTGGGGCACGAAGGAGACGCAAAAGCAAATGGCTCACAGATTCAAACTGCAGCCTGGGAATCCTCATTCCCTTGAGAACCACAGCTCTGGGCTACAGGCAGCTTTCATGCTTTCAACTCAGTCTTTCAGACTTCAGACAAACACAGGGGACCACGCAGGTCACTATGTCAGGAGTATTAAAAGCACATAATGTACACGAGGTCTGCCAAAACCATCTCTGCTTGCCTCTGTCCTGCAGCCTGCCGAAAGCTGTGCATGGCCTCCCACTGGGCAGCTGTGCTTCTGGCACTCTGCCTTTACTGCTCGCAAAATGCTATGTGATAAATGGTAAAATCAACACAAACTACTGGCTCTTAAGGGATTCAACCTCAAGACTGCTCCCATCGCTACAAATTCCAGTAGATGTTTCTTCTGAGTTAAAATCCAGTCTGGCCCAGAGTCAAGCCTGGAGCAATATCACATGGGTTAGGTGAAAGCCCTTAGGAGCTGACTGCAATTCCCAAAGGATTTTCATGGGCACCCATCATGATCCAGGTTATTTTCAAAACCTTTATCACCCAAGCTGATGATGAGACCAAGGTGCAGATTTACGTTTCTAGGAGCTGCTAGTATTCTCCATAGCACATCCAGTGTTCACCATAAACCAGGCTAAGAACATTTTCCAGGAACCAGTACCCATCTAATTCAACGCACCGTCCTCCAGGGTCTGGACAATGATAGAAGAGGATGTCCGGCTGGCTCCGAGCTGGGAATATGCAACCACGTAGAAGACATAGTTGGTGTTGGGTTCCAGGTCCTTGACTTGCAGCTCAGTGGTATCATTATTGACAGCAAACTGGTATTCCACATTATCTGTTCCTAGAACCAAGGAAATACTGATCAGCAGGTCAGTGAACTGCCAAGACACTTCTCAAAAAATCACTTAATTCACAAGGTCCACAGACTAAATCCACTTTAAAAATCACTATGTCTTCTCCAATTTCCCCAGCACCTGTGCAGCCTCATCTCTTGTATGATTTCTTTGGGCAGAAACTCCAATGCCTCATTTCGACTCAAACTCCTTAATCCATGCTGAAGCAGCTGCAGTTATCAGATTAATTTTCAGAGGAGCTCTGGCAACAGTTCAGCAGGAGCATTGGCTTGCTGGCTGTTTGGGAAGACAGACCCCAAGAGAGCCAAGTGCCTCACCACAGAGTCTGGGTGTGGATAATTTAGTGATTCCCCCTGTACACAATGCAGCTGGCCAATACCCCTGTTAGTAATCACACTCTATGCATACAAAATCAATATGTATAAAATCAGCAGTGTCTGGTCCCACAGAATCCAGACAACTCAGTTATGTGGACACACTACTGCCAATCAGCAAGTTAGAATATACTGGCTAATCCACAGGCACTGTCACCAGCTGATGCTGACTCTAGGAGAAAATTCCTTTACCTGCAATGAAAAGGCAATTGCCTCACACTTGTCACTCGCTGGGAAAGAAGGCCATCCTGTGCCTTGTACCTTTGGCACAGCTGTGCTGCTCAGGAAGGCGACACCTACCCACAGCCCGCTGGTAGTGCAAGGAGAAGCCGATGATCTGCTCGCTGTTGTACTCCGGCCGCTCCCAGGACACGAGGACGGTGGTGCTGGAGAGGGACACGGCTGACACCTTCTTGGGAGCGCTGGGCAAACCCTCCCGCACAATCACCGAGAGTTTGGCAGTGGCACAGGCCATGCCCAGGCTGTTCTCAGCCATGCACTGGTAGTAGCCAGCATCCTCCAGGCCAATCTGGTTGATGACGAGGCTGCCGCTGCTCTGCACCTTCACGCGCCCGTTGGAGAGGATGGGCTCCCCATTCTTCAGCCAGTGGATGGTGGGGGCTGGCTCTCCCTCTGCCTTGCACACAAACCTGGCCGTGCTGGCTCGGGTGCGGGAGATGGTTTCAGGAGCCTGGGAGATGCTGGGAGTAGCTGGGAGGAGGGAGGACAAATTAATGCAAGGAGGAGGAGGAAAAGATAGCAAAGCAAATCCCTTCTCCTCCCCACTCGGTGCTATGTTTTATTCAGTAGCAGCTTTGCTTACAAGATAGGATTTGCCAGGCAGACTCTAGAGGCTTAATTTAGACTCTGTCCAATAGGAAAAATAAATTCTGTATCAATCATGTGCTGCGTTCCCTGATCCTAGGCTGTTCTCCCTGCTGGATTCCACGATACTGAAAGTTAATTGCTGACAGAGATTTCCAAGGGAGAGCCCTGGAGAACAAGAATAAGACATAAAACAGTTCAGGAAATACCAGGAAATAAACCCCAGCTTAAAGAGGTGACACTCCCACTGAGAGCTATCCCAATCCAGGCCTCTTGGCTCTAACCTGGCTCCCATCTTACTGAGCACAGGCCACAAAGGCCACAAACCCTTGGGGATCTCCTGGATGTTGGTCCATCCAATCTACAGCAACCTAGTCAGCATTTCTACCTGAGAATCGGCCTGCTCTCTACTCACCGAGGACACGGAGCTCAGCTGCGGCAGTAACAAACTGCCTGGTTTGGGGTTTGTTGGCTCGGCAGACGTACACCCCAGAGTGATGGGGCTGGCTGGAAGGAATGAGGAGATTTGTCCGGCCCAGCACAATCACATCTGTGGAAATGGACTTTCCATCTGCAGGAAGAAACATGCACCAATGTGGGAGGGAGCCCCAGGCTGCCCTTTATGAGACCTTGTAAACAATGCCATAATCACAGCTGGGGAGTAGAGAGAACCCCAAATACTAAACCATAGCCCAGAGGAGGATTCCTACTGGGACACTCCTCAGTGCTTGACAGCCATCTCAAGCCAGCATTGGCTCAAGGCTTAGTTTAGCCTTTGTGGCCTGTAACCCAAAAAGTTCTGGTTTGGATCAAAACAGTCTCTGATGCCTAGGGTGTGCCTGCAATGAGAGCCCTAGGAATAGCACATTCAAAGGAAAGCTGTGCTAACACACAGTTTGCAAAAGCTGTTGGATCGGCCTGCTGACCCCAATCATGAACACACACACCTCCTCCCCTCACTCGTTCATGCAATGTCAGCAAAACTGCTGAATCACTGGCAACTCAGAGGTTCCTCCTCCTCTGTGTCCTGGCCGTGAACCCAGATTTACTGAGCTTCCTGATTCACTCCTTGTTCACACCTTGGTTGTGAGGTGTCAGAAAGACAACTGGTTTTCCCTGGGACTCTGGTGTTTATGTCAGAGACATGGGCCATGAGCTGCCTTCTCCCCATTCTCCAGGCTGAGTGCTCAGCACTGCTGAGTAGGGAAGGAGGAAAGGGCAGCTCCATATCACTGGCCAGAAGCCAGGATGTGTTTCTGCAGCTTCAAGAAGCCCTGGGCTCCTCAGCATCACAGACAGGGCAGAGGCCGGTGCTGGGCACTGCATATTCTCAGCATCACTCTGAGGTGAGAAACTCAAGGGTATGGTATTGGTACCTCTGAATGAGTGTGGGAGACAAAGCCAAGAGCTGGGGACAAGCTGAGGAAAGGCTTGGATGGGAGGTCTGGCACAAATTTGCAGAGTGGGAGAACCAGCCAATTTGTGCAGTACTTGTGCACCACCAGACCTTTTCCCTCTCCACCTGCAGAAGCACCACTTCAGCTCTGCCTGCCTTTACCTCTCCAGCTTCAGCTGAGCCTGGATCTCACACATGACAAACTCCCCACCTCCACTGCAAGCAGCTCCACTGTCTAAGCCCCATCAGCAGGGAATGTGGCTCAGAGCAGATCCTCTGTCCCCTCCCTGCATTTTGGGGGTCTTCAGATGGCCTCACAGTTCAGTGGCTGCACACTCAGAGCAGACAATTTGCACACCCCATTTGCACTGGAGTGGTTGGTTGGAAAACTGACTCCAGATGGTAGCAATTAGCTCACACCATCAAGGCTGGCAAGAACCAAACTGGCAACCTGGAGGTACATCCTCAGCGTTCCCCACAATACTGATGGTCCAGTAACCCAGCCTGCTCCTTAATGAATGCTTGGAAAGAAACTGTGTAACTCAGAATGACTTGCACTGTTAGTCCATCCTTTTAAATTGAAGAGTCTGTAAAGGAAGGAGATTGGGACCAAGCAAATGCTTCAAAATAAAGCATGGAAAGAACTGGTTCACCAATCCTTCCCCCCTCCACCCTTGTCTTCCTTCCTTACAAAAACCTTTCATAATGATAATTAGCTCTAATAAAATCTACTTTACCATGGGCTTCAGCAGCTTTCAGCAAAGCAGTAAGTGATCTAGCATGGGAATGCTGAGCATTTGTAATTGTGAAGTGCATGGGATAAAGTAGAAACATTTCTGCCATAACATTTAATCTTTATTCATTTGATTTCCAAAGTGTTATCCTCCAAGGATTTTTTGCTCCTTTTTTGTGGGAAAGAGGAAATATTTTTATATGCTAAAATCACTGCCTGTGGACAAATCTGGGCTGAAAACCAACCACAATAAATGGTTACAGGGCAGAGAAGTCTTAAATTGTGACCCGGATTAATGAAAATGGCTGAGAGCCTTTTCTGGGGGAGAACCAACTTCTGAGCTGAGAATGTCTTCAGTCAGAGCCTCTGAAACACATCTGATGGATGTGACTCTCAGTGAAGTGACATTGGCATCCATCTTGTGACTTTGGCTATCAGCCCTTGGTAACATCTGCCAGCCTGGCTCATTCATACACCTCTGACGAAACCTAAGCAATCCTTCCATTGAACAATAACCTCCCAGTCACAGTCCCAGTCACTCCAAGGATTAACAGATCTTATCGAGTTTTATAATCCTGCAAGATAATACAAGCTATTTTTCCAGTGCAATGGCAGATTCCACAGAATCCCCAGTAACCTTGAAATTGGGGGAGGAGTGGCACCTGACCCCATCTCATGACCTTTACTGCTCCAGTTCACACAAAAAAGACTCATTTAGATCAAAAGGCATCCAGGCACAGGTCAAGCAACTACAAATTGAAATGTGTGCTCTGTAACCTTCAAGATTTAATTAATAATTCCACTTTAGCAAGGACACCCCACACTGCGACACCTCCTGTGTCATTAGATATTGATGTTACAAGCACCCTTTCTGTCCCAGATTTTTCCACTTTTAATAGATTTTTAGAATGTAGTATCCACAGGTTCCTATGGACAATGAAAATTTAGTCCTGCCTCTCATACTCACCTTGTCGTATCCAGGAGACAAACGGGGTGGGATCAGCAGCTGCCATACACTCCATCACCACGCTCTCCCCGGCCACCACTGTGGTGTTCTCTGGAGCAGCGACAATGGTGACATCTCCTCCTGCTAGCTGGGAACCTAATGTCAAAAATTAAAAGAGAAGTCTGTCCTTCCAAGTTCCTAGGAAAAAAAGAGCATGTAGAGCCCTGGCTCCCCAGCTGCACTTCCCTGGGCAGTCTCACGTGGGGAAATGGCTTGTGCCTGGTGGGGGGAGAAAAACAGGTCTTGCTTTTACATGACTACAATATTTTCACTAAGGAAATGAACAATCTGCCCTGCAGATTTACTCTAATCATGCTGGCCCTAGTAAAAATTAATGTCAGGATTTTCACATTAAAAATAAAGAAAGTTTCAACCCAGCGCCTTCATGAACTGTTGCCACATGGATGTTTGTTCATTAGCTGAAACAAGACACTGCTGTCCTCAGAGGAACACCAACCCTCACCCTTTGCTAAGGCACTGGAGCAGCTCAGAAAAAATCCAGTCACTTGGCTAAAGAAATTCTAAGAGCCAGATGCTGGACTGTGAACTGCAACACAGAGAGGTCATGGGTGCGTCCTGGCCTTCACCTGAAGGCACAAAGACTGATCAGTCATTGCACATCTGGAGGAGACAATGCTGTGTAGCTTCTACGTGCACAGACCAAGAGCCAACACTTAAATCGAGCAAGGTTTACAGGAAGGTCTCCAGGCTGCATTGCACAATGCCTTGAGAATGGGATGGGGATATTCTGCTTGAAATGATCCTTCTGCCTGTGTCTGCCACTGCTGAGCAGAGGTTAAGGGAAGGTTAAGGAAATGCCTTTGCAGCAGCCAAATTTCTGTTGTCAGATGAAAACAAGCGGAGCACTCTTGAGCAGACCAGACTGTTCATGACCCTAACCAGTTCCTCCAGCTCTCTCAAATACCTCTAACTCTGGGGGACATTTTTGTTGTTCTCCTCATGAAGGGAGAAATAACTGTAGAGGAGTCACGTAGAACCAGTAACACTTAGGCCTGCAGTGAAAGTTATCGGCAGCAGGTCTCAAACAAATAAAAGCAGGACCTTTCTGAACTCAGTGTATCAAAATGCTGCAGAGTTCAAAACCTAAGAGATTCAGACAAGCTCATAAAGGACGCATTTACCAGGGCTATTAAATATGGTCTCATTACAGTCCCCAGCCCGAAATGTTCCTGACTGGGATACTCTGACTGGGACCCTGACTGTCAGACGCTGAGGGAAGTGTCCAAGGAAAGCACCACGTACTCCCCCCCCAGTTTTTTCACATGCTGTCCCCTCTAGCACCTGCTCTGGTCACTTCTGGAGACCCTCACTGGCCATTCATGTGGCATCCAAACAAATCACTAGTATCTGAATTCCTCGGGGATATAAACCAGAGGGGCTTCAGCCTCAGGCAGAGCTGCCTGCATGGCAGCAGGCCACATATGGCTGCACTGAATGTGCTGTGCTCAGCCCAGCCCAGGCTCAGTGCCAGTCAATCTAAGCAGGGCAGTCTTGCCAAAGAGTTGGTTCCACACTGAAATGTTCTCGCAGTCCATACGTGCGTGAAAGGGATTTCCATCTCTAGTGTTACGTGAGCACAGTCAAAAGGAGCCAGCAGAATCCCTGAGGCACCAAGGGAAACCGAGAGTGAGCAGGAGCCAGTGCTTGTCCAGCAGATGGAAGCAGAGACCGAGGAGCACCCACAGTGCTTGACCTGGGGCAGTGGCCGGATCATGCCGACCTGCAACCCCAGCCCTGGGCAAACATCAGCAAGAGGAGCTGCACTAGGGCAGGGAAGAGCCAGGCCAGCTGTCCTCCTTCCAGTGGAACGAGTACCCTACACAGAGGGGCTGGTGTGGACAGGCAAACCCAGTCTCCTTCTGGGCTGGCCAGGGCTTTGCTCCGTCACATCCCCTGCTGTTCCCATCATCCACATCCACAGACACCTTCAGCCTCACAGACAGCATGCCTGGCTGCAGAAGGACAACTTGGGGGACAGCAAATGGACAGGAAGAAAACACAGCAGATACGGATTCCAAGAATTCACTGACAAACAGATCAAAATCCTGGTCACTCTGAACTACTGAGACAGAAAATGGGCTTAATGAAAAAATTGGCATAAGAGCTTCCACACCAGGCACGTAAGCTCGAGGATCAGAGAAACTCAAGGCTGAAACAGCAGCTTTCTTTTAACTCCAACTTCAGTTCAACAATGCACTAAAATCCACAAGTAATCATTAGTCCTGCACAAGAACTCCAGTGAGGCCCAGCTGGATGGGTGAGGCTGTTCTGCACATTGTTAATGCAAGACCTCTACCCCATATGGCACAGAGGGATGAGGCAACATAGGAGAAAGAACAAGGAGATTTCCAGCCAGGTTTTGGAAGAAAACACATGAAAAAGCATAAGCAACAAAGGAAAAGGATTTTACAGCAGCCATTGCAGGGAAGGCCACAGTGCTGGAAACACTCTGGAGAACCCAGTAAGCTGTGATGAGCAAGCTGGGAAAAGTGGTGCAAAGGAGCCAGGTGAGGAGCTGCTCTGTGCTGAGCAAGGCTGGATGAGGTCACAAATCCCCACACAGCCCAGGCTCAGGCCCAGTTCACCCTGCACAGGGCTCAGCAAGCCAAATCTGCCCACCCCAGACACCAATCATCGTCTGCGGGGCCATAGCAGCTTCTGATGCAAACAAGCAGGGCAGCAACTGACACCCCACGTCCTGGGAGCAGGAATATCCACAGCTGGACTCCCAGCCTACCATGGGAGTGAGATTCTTTACCCAACACCACCAGCTGCCATGTACCTGCTGGGCAGGACATGGCTGAGACATGCCTGTGTGCAAAAAGCTGTCCTTTTCTGCACTGCTGGAGGAAAAATAAATCTAGAGTGAAAAAATAATGCTGGCCAAATGGTAATATATTCCCTGCCAGATTTCCAAGCAGATTTCTCTACCAAGCTTAGGGCAGAGAAAGAGAGAAAGCTCCTCAAACCTGACTTAAACACTCATCTGTTCCATCAGGTGCATGGCTCCAGGTGCTGACTGGCAAAGGCACTTTACAGGTTACAGAAGCTTCACCTGAAGGCACTTGTCCCATATCACTTGGTCCCTGACAGCTGCCTGGTAGTGCTCAGTCACTAGGAGAGGGGTTTTACCGTAGTTTCAGCCTTGAAAAACTTTTGGGAAAACATATTAGTCCAGCCCCCACATCTGATTATTACTGAAAATTGTATTACAAACATAAACAGTTCTGCTTGCTTTCCCAGTACATTCCTGTGTGTGTGGATGGATGAATGCCCCTTACACTTCTTGAACACACAAACACATTTCTCTCCAGCTTTGTATTCCAGAGCAAGTCCACAAGTCAAGTTTCTCTTCAAACTGAGCCCCTCTGAAGCACATTTTTCCCTTGTCACCTCTCTAGGCTGGCTGGACACAATGGATCGCAAGTTCACTCCTACAAACTGTGTTCCATTGAGGAGTTCCCAAGAACAGTACTCAGGTAACCAGGAAAACTTCCACACAGGGCATTCCAACACACATCAAAGAGTAAAACCAACGTGAGGGTTTTTGTCTCCACTGCCATTAAGACAATTTCAGGTCAAGAGAGAATACTGTCAGAACCAAAAGAAAAAAAGAGCTGAAGTTTCCGAGACATCTTTCACTGCCTGAACAAAACAGGTCACTGAATGCATATGCGCCATGCTGGCTGCTCTGGGGCATTAAAAGCTTTCAAAAAGCTGTTATTCAAAACTTGGGCTTTGAGATTTCTCCCCCTCTGCCAGCTTTGTTTTGTCTCTCCAAGCAGCAGAGCTGCTCCAGGCAAAAGCTTTGCACAGCCCAAGGCACAACCCATGGATTCACATGAAAAACTTGTCATCACTGAGGCCTTTGTAGACTTTCTGCCCTTCTGAATCAGATGGATCAATTTTACCCTCTTTTACTGGCAAAAACACCTATGGGGTGCCAGGAATGGCTCTGGGATCACTGGGAGTAGTGCACAGAACTGAGGGAAATTCTTGGGGCATTGAAAGAATTTGAGAAGGCAGCTCCCTTCCTGCATAGTTCATTAACCCCTGCATGGGGAGACAACAAAATGCTACTATAGACCAAGAGACCAGACTTACTGCTCAGCTGCAGAAATATTTCTATATATTGCCTGCAGTGTACGGTTTCCAAATGACTCACTACAGAGCACTTCTCAGTCTATGTGTTTTTCTACTTTCCTATCATGAGACAGGAGAGATGGGCCAAACTTGGGTGCTCCACTTGTACCACTGCTCTCACAGGCATCCCTCAGTGCCTGGAGCTGGGTTCAGGGCAGGCACAGAAGAAATACAACAAAGCACTTGTGATCATGTGTATTTTAAACCCAAAAGGAGAAGAAGAGAGGAAAACAGGGAACCTGGAGTGAGTGGCCAGACTCACCTCAGCCCACTCCCAAGGCTGCCTGATCTCCACAAATCCAATTGCGCCATTTCATAGTGATGGTGAACTCTGAGCAAGGATGTCAAGGGAGGCACCAAGGGGAACTGCTTGGGACAAAACTCAAAATGTTTATTTGAGCTTATGGCTTGAGTTATAACATCCATCAGTGATTTTCAGCTCCAAGAGTTCATAACTTGGCTCTGCCTCTAATGCATCCATAATTCAAGAGCGATCCTCTCCCGCCTCCCTGCTCTTGTTAGTGTAGAGTATCAGCAAAGAATTCAGGCAGTGCAACAGGAGGAAAATGCTTTTTGTTCAGCCAATTTGTGATGGTCACTTGCAGTGACAAGAGGATGACTTCTTGGATGGGAACTAACACCTCTCTCCCAATTCTGTGAACACCCTGTCTCAGCAAAAGTGCTGGAAGGTTAAACATGACTTGCATGGCGACACATTCAGCTCTCAGCTGTCAGCAGGTCACGATTTGGAGATCTCCAACAATCAAGCAACAATCTTCTGTTCTGCGAACTTTCTCACCCTCTCTGGAGGAGGAGCATGAAACCTTATTCATCCCTGTGAGCCTCCTCTGGGAACAGATCCTAGCACTGAGCAGCTGTTCATTAGAGAAAGTCAATGCTGTCACTGCTGTTATTCTGCAGACAATAAAGAAGCAAATTACCCATTGCAAAGCACACACCTTCAAAACTGTGGGTGCTGTGTCTGCAGAGCATGTCCTACTCCCACTCCCCAGCTCTTTCCCTTTTCTTGGATAACTCACAGACTTACCGGACTGCTAGAGAAAAAGCTAACAGCAACGGTGGAGGAGAAAAACATCCTCCAGACTGGCCTTTCTCCTCCCTTTATACTGCCCTGGAAATATATCTGTAATTTATTTCTACTTCAGGACAGGATAACCAGCATGTAATATCTCTAGGCATGACTCTTGCCTGGTTGTATCCAAACACTAGGGAATGTTTGCTTTGTGGGCAATATAAACAATGTCAGATCTCACACCTGAGGATGTTTACCAAAAGGCATCTCTTCTTTTCTAACTGTTCTCACCTGAAAACGGCAAGGCACAGTTTTGCAAATAGGAAAGCAAAAAGGACTGGCATGAGGGACTTTTCATAAGTGACTAGAGAAGGTGAATGGTATATTTTGACAATAAAAATCAGGCCTTCCCAAGTATGCTAAGTCAAAAATTGCCTCCTCTTATCCCCCAATGCAAGCACATATCCTTTCTGAAAATTATCATTTACTTTTGGGCGTTTTTCTCCCACCTGTGCTATATGGGTACCTTTGGCAGTTTGGATCCAAGTTCTGTTTTTCAGTCACTGAAGGATGGGGTGACTTTTGGTTATAGAATTATGGAGTCAATTCTGCAAAATTAAGTGCTCTCAGAATTCCTCCTTTGCAGCCTTTGGATGCCAAGCCTTGCAGGACCTTCAGGTGTGTGCCTCAGCAGAAACCCCAGCACAAACAATGCTTTGATACTGGGACTGCAGAGGTTGTCCCAGTACAATGTGTCAGCACCAGTGCTCACAGAAGTGTTCCTTTCTTTTCCCTTCCCAGGCAGCTGTGGAGTGTCTGTTAGCACACGAGTCATCCAGGAAGGGAGGCTGAAAAGGAACTTGGCTTCCATTGCTCAGTGTAGTGGCATAACAGGTTATTTCTGCCCAATAATACAGCTCAATAAATCAGTTTTATATTGTCTTTTTACCTCATGTCTTCCAAACGTTTTGTAAGCAATTATGCATTTGTCAGTGCAAACACTGGACTGAAAAGCTGAACAGGGAAGAATTTATCTCCATGTTTTAGAATGGGGAGTCTCTCTTCCTCACTAAGTTGGTGCTGCAGCAGAGCAGCGATACATCCCGACATCTTTAAAGCAGCACACAGAGAAGTGTGTGCTGCTGTGTGTGTAAGTGGTTAAAACACAGTTCAATCACTTTCTTAATGTTATTTAAAGACCTCCACATACAGCACTTGTATGTCAAAACTACAGTCCCAAAATCTCCAACAAAGAAGTCAGCAAACAGATCCTAAAACATATGGTCCAACCTACACTTCACAAAACCTGTTCCTCTCCTGTTTGTATATACTTGAAAAACAGAGAATTTAACAGATTAAATACATTTCCCTGATTAAACAAAAAAAGATGGAGAGAGATTAATTAGTTTGGATGAGGAGTGTCCATTTACAACCTGGACACACACCTCAGACCACCACCTGCCACAGCTTCTGAGGTTTCTTCACAGAGTGTAGCAGGAGAAGCTGCTCTAGAAAAACAGCTTCTCATTCAGCTTGAGAAACAGCCTGTCCAACATCCTCCCCAGTTCCAGACATCCTGTCTGAAGTCCTGGGAGCACACGGACAGTCCAGTGCTCCCAGTCCAGACAGGCAAAGGGGCCATCAGGCAGTACTCTTTCATTCCTCTCAACTTCTTTATACAGCTGACAGATTGCAGCTCAGAAATAAAATCCTTTAATTTACTAGCTCAGTCACAAGCTGACACCCTGAACTCTCTGTAACCAGAAGCCCAGAAAGAGTGGCAGGTTTCCAGGAATTGCCTTGGATTTTTAGGGGGGCTCTTCCCCCACTCCCCAAACCCTTGATCCTTCAGGCTATGGAGTTTTGTATGTCCAGGGCACGTTTAGCTCCGCTGCAAAGCAGTCGGAGTGTGCTTTGCCCACCACTCCAGCTCCTGTAAAGCTGTCAACATTGGCTCTCTGTTTGCGTACATGCATTTGGAACTGCTCCTCATCACGCCAAAAGGGACGGGAGCCAGCCAGACTGCACGACGAATTCCTGCTCGCTTCCCCAGAGCGCTTGGAAGCGCCTCCATTTGCACCGCTCCGAGCCGGAGCCAGGCAAAATAAACAGGAGGAGCTGTCCCGGCAGCCGCAGCCAGGCGGCCCCACAGCAGAGAGCTCTGAGAACTGGGGCTCTTGTGGCTTCTGCCACAGGCCAAAGGGTTGGGCACCTCAGGCCTTCAGGCATCTGAATCCTCAGAAGCCTGAAGACAGATCACAGAGAACTTCTGGGAGGCAGAAGCAGCAGCCCATGGAGCTGGAATATGGCACAGGCAATAGGAAACCCCAGCTCAAGGCACAGTGGATGCTGAGACCTGACAGGACTGTGTTGAAGGAGCATTGATAGTGTCACCATTTTAGACAGTAACTACTGATTAACAGGCCTTTCGTGGCACATTTTCACAGACTATTGTGCACACAAACTCATTATAAGAAAGTCACTCAGTGTACAGAGGGAGTTGAGCCTCTAGATCAGGTGAGAGGCCAACAAGGAGAAGTGAAGAAAGGAGCAGAGGTACCTCAGTGTCTCTGTGGAGAACAGCAGAGCAGCCTCCCTGCCCTAACCCTAAGACCCAGACAGCTTATGTTACTCAAGCTGAGCCCTTAAAGCACTGCAAGCCCCAGCCATTCCCCAGCAGCTGCCAAAAACATGGGCTAGAAAAACAAAGGCTGCAAGAGGCTGCTTTGCAAAGTCACCACTTCAACAGGAACCTCCACAGCACACCAGGAATGTCCCATGGCTGACAACCAGTCAGGATAATGTCCCAGCTGCCCAGCAAGACCAGGCTCTGGTCCAGTGGTTCAAGACAGTCTCCTGTGGCCTCTGTCACTAACTCACTGTGCTGCTCTGGGCACATCTCTCAGCATCTCTGGGACTCCGTCTGCTCAGGGTTCACAACACAGCCATTCACAAAAGTAAAGGTGCAAAAGTAATAGCCAGAGAGTATCAGAAGACCCTTGACAAAAGCCACAGTATCCATGATTTAAATATAGACACCTCCCCAAATCAGTAAACGTGAAAGCTTGCCAGCCTCTGGGATTCAGTGGGAACATCCTCATGACTTTTAAACCATCATTACACCAGCTCACTTTGTCATTAATCTAGAGCAGCACATCCCTTTCCAGGATGATACATGAGGAAGCTCCAAGAAAAAAAAAAGCTGTAAGGCTTTTTTTTTTACCTCTTGCAGAGAAATGACACAGAGACATGGTCAACAGAAGCCTGTTCTGGCTCACAAGTCACCCTGAAACTCCTCCTTACTCACCCTGCCTCAGTGACTGGAGCTATTTCACTCCAGTCACTTCTTCCTTGTGTTCTGAGGCTGATGTTTCCCAGGGGCTGACACCTATTTCATCAGATCTATTTGCAATTCAGATTCATTTGCAACATCAGATTCATTTGCAATTCAGGCACATCCAGCAGAGAAGGATGAGGATGGAGGCCCTGGACCGTGCAGGAGGACACAACCTGCTTCCTCTGTGGCCACAGCTCCTGCTCTACCCCATTCCCTCTGCCACAGCAGCATCCACTGTCCTGAGCAGCTTTGAAAACAGGAACATTTTGGGAAGGGATTTTGCAGTGGGGTCCCCCTGATGCCAGGTACACAGAATGCTTCCCACAAGTGACGCTGTGAACACACAACACGCTGGGAGCCCACAGTAACACAGTCTGGCAGCAAACTGAGACTGCCAGCTTGGAAGAGAAAACTAAAAGCAGATGGATACATCTGCATTCACTCAGGACAATGCAAATCTGTTTTTCTAGGAAAAGCCTGAAAGAAAAGCTGGCTTTCCATCGGGAAAGATCATCACGGATATCCACAGATTGTGTCAAAGCCCTTTGGCTGGACACTTGCTGGGTGCCAGAGAGCTCTGATCTGTCTAAGGCTGCGCATTAAGACAGTGTTTGGTAACACCACTTGCCCCTCCTTATCCCATCCTTCCTCTCTCTTCCTGCTCCTCATTCTTGTCTACAATCCGTGTGGCATTGCCCCCTGGCTGCACCAGAAACAGAGTTGGGCAAAAACATCTCTGTTACTGAAGGCAAACTCCCAGCTGTGTTCTGAGTGATCCCCGGCATCCAAGATAGCCAAGCAAGGACTGAGAGCAGCACAGCTCTGCTCCTGATTCAGCCTTCCCTGTGACCCAGGTCCACCCCTCCCATTCCTGTTCCTTAGCACCCCCAGGCCTGTAGGTACTGGTGGGCCTTAGAGACAAGGCTGCTCTGTATGTCTATCCCATGTTGAAAGCAATAGGATTAGACACCACCATGAGCTTAGCTATGCCTCCAGATACTTCCAACATCCTCACTCCAGCTGCTGGACGTTGTCAGTGATGGAGGGTACCACAAGCCCTCAGCCTCAGAGAGCCGCTGAGGCACAGCTGTAACATCAATGATTAATAATTAACAAATGTCATCAGGAGCCCAATCACATCAGCCTTCCTGTCCACAGCCCACTGCAAGCTGATGACCTAATTATGGTCTCTATTCCTAGCTCCCTTCCAGCCTCCTCATGCAGGCACAGCCTGTCCCACACTCTCTGCACAGGCCAGGCGTGATCCCTGTAGCACAGATGTGCTGATGCACCACAAGACTGCACCACCACCAAGAGACTCTCTGAGAAGAACTGAATGGAGCCTACTGCTTAAACCCTGCTTCAGTCCAAGGCTTACCAAGCACCAGCTGTTATTTCAGGAAGCCTCAAGAGTGCAGCAGACCTGAATTAGTAAGAGATGCATGTGGAGAACACCAGAGGACCACAGACCACACCTGAATCCAGAGATCCCTAGTCTTCAGAAGCTGGAAGCAGAGTAACACACGAGCCTGGCCACCTCTGACAGTTCAAAACATCCTGCACAGCTACCACTGCATGTGGATTAGACCAGTTTCCCCCCAGGACCTGGAAACAGCTCACCTATTCCCAGCCGTACACCCCTTGTTCTGCTCTATTATCCTTGACACCTCTGTTGCCACTCTGGTGCCATCCCCGGGCTTAGCTGTTGTGCTTAACGGGAGGTGAGGGCTCTGCATTTTGTTTTAAACCCTCTGTCACTGCAGGCTGCTGGAGCTGTCAGGAGTGTGGCATATCATAGCCCTATGGAACTTCACAGACAGCCGAGATGGAACTCCCCTTGGGCTCCCAGAGCAAGCTGCTGACACTGGAGCTACAAGCAGTTTTCCCTCGGCAATGTGAGGGGTGTGATGCATGTTTTCCCATAGAAGCCCCAGCCAAGCAGAGCTGTGTGTTTGGACGGGTGCTTGACATGTCTGCACCAGACCTTCACAAGCTTCACCCAATGTCTATGGGCTCAATCCTGTTCCATGCATACTTCAAACCCACCAGCATTGCCAGGCTCAGTAAAAGGGAGACGGAGTTAAAGTTTACAGCTTGTTAGGCAGAAGGTCACTTCTAGCTTTAAAGATCTATTTATTAAGCATGAAATGTTGTGTATCTCCTCCTTGATCTTGCCATTCTCTGAATTCACACTTACCATCGCTTCTTTAGCACCTTCTGCTACAGGCAGGAGCAACAGCATTTTACAGAATCCATCAGATGCATTATGCAAGCAGCTTCACATACCTGCCTCCCAGGAAACCAGAGCTGTGAAACACTCATAAACAGAGTCCTCATGGCTGAGCTTTTGGGATATCAAGTGGAGAGCAGTTCCCTGTTTAACTGCTGGTGATGTGAGAGACCAGAGGGCAAAGGAAAACGGGATGCTAAAAGGACAGAGGGAAAAGTGACAGTTCTGTGTCCAGCACAGGAGGCACAGGGAATAGGAACATGGCATTTGCAGGCCAGAACTGGGATGTCTCCTCCAGAGGTGATGCATCACTTGCTGGTTATGCCAACAACTCACATTAAAAATGCAGCTCTGTTATCCCATCCCACAATTTCTCTCCCTACACATTCCCCTGACCCTTGCCTCCCGGAAAAAGTGTGCCATGCCCACACACAGCTGTGGATAGCTCTCTGTCCTCACAACCCCACAGGGCCCTGCTGCCCCTGCAATGGGTTCCTGCCAGAGGAAGACCACCCCAATCCAGGTGGGACCATCCCTCCACTCTGGTTAAGGCTGCCCTTCTCCGCTGATGGCAGCACACACAGGATCAACACCCAGCTGAGGTCAGGGAGGTCAGCCCAGAGCAGCACTGACCCAAATCCAAAGTTCCCTGTCACCTGGCTGCCCACTACCTGTGTTGGAAGCTGTGAGGGGAGCAGAGCACGTGGCCAGGGCTCAGGCTGAGCGCCAAGCCAGCATCAAGCACGTCATTCGCACATGCAGGGACTGAAAATCCACTTGTGGTAACAGCACGTCTGTTTCTGCAAGGTGGTGGCCAACTGCGAGTGTTGCTCACTTCATCACCACCTTCCCCTCCATCCCTAAAGCTCATCCCAGTAAAAAGCTGTATTTTCCCACAGCCCTTTGGAGCAGAAACCACCCCCGTCCCAGGCTCTCTCTTGGTACCTGCACGGCACTGCAATACAAACACCAAAAGAACAAAAAACCTGAAGGTGCTTCAGCTGCCTCCAAGCTCTGTCCCTGTTATCACATTCATACAAATATTTGGCTGAAAAATCCATTTCCTGGGACACTGCTGCAGCAAGCTGCTACAACTGTCAGCATAAATGATGTTCTGCCAACGGCAATCTCACAGTGTCATCTCTAATAACACAGCACTAAATCCCAGCTCATGGGGGATGTGCTCAGCTGCTGGGAGACCCCCCCTGCGGCTTGCTCAGCCCAGAACTCCACCCATCACCCTGCTCTGTTCTCAAGTTCCTGCATTATTGCAGCACAGTGAGATTCTGATTCTTGCCAGCCTGGTTTGAGGCAAAGGTTTTTTCCATACATGTCACAGCAGTCACAGCCACCCCATGTGCACAGACCAAGAACAGGGTGCACAGTGCACGAGGAAGTGGAATCTCACACCCACACTGAGAGACACATCCACACCTCTCTCTGTACGTGCCCCTCCATGCCCTCCAGCACCAAATGCCCATAATCACCCTCCAGATTGACCCATCTCTTCCAAAAGGGCAACTCCAATGCTATTTATTACATTATCCCTATTTACAGAAATTAAAACGCCGAGGAACTGATTCTCCTTTGCAGCCCAACAACAGAGAGGGAGAGAGAAGCCAGGAGTCCTGGCTCCCAGGACTGTACTTTGATAATTCTTCTGCAATAGCCACTAAATATGAAAAGACACAAACACTGAGATCTACATGAAGAAGCTCTGGGCTCAGGATCTGAAACTTGTTCCCCCCACCCCAGTGGAAGAAAACTCTATTCTATCATAAAATTGCCAAGATTTTTAACCTTCTTTAGGTCATGTAGGGGACACCATACTGCTTATACATAGTCAAGGGGATTAAAAAATAAGGAGGAATGACAATTTTTTCAAGATTCCCAATGTTTTGCAACTAAAACTACTAGGATGAATTCCAGGCAAGTAAAATTTGGGTTAACTGTGGAGAAGAGATATCCCAGCATTCATTCAATAGGGAAGATGAAGTGGAAATTAGGGGGAGCCACACTCCTTGTGACATTTAAAAACAGAATAGATCAAATCCTTGCAAAAGTTTACTGTTCTTGCAGCAGCACAGCTTCTGACTGCTATTTGTGCTCCATTGTGCCAATTGTGGGGCAAACACACAGCAAGAGGGAGTCTCTATTCTCATGAAAAGACACAAAGAGCAAGCATGTGCATGACACGGAGGGGGAAAGCGCAGTGACAGGCAAAGTGACCTGCTGAGACCACACGTCATGTTCCCCAAGCCCTTCTGCTACTCTTCTTTAAAAGCTGCTTTATGAAGCATGGCAATGCGTTCATGTGTATGTCAAGAACCTGGGAACATGGCCAGGACACAGAGGGAATTAGTTCTTTATCTACAAGTTCAGAGTAGGGCTCTAGAGCCTGCTTCTAGAAGAAGGAGCTACAAGAAACAAGACACAGCTGACCCCAAGGAAAGGCAGCACAGCCAGAGCCTGGGAAAAGCATCCCACAGCCAGCTCCTAATGCCCTTTTTGGCAGAGAGCCCCAGTGTTGATTCATCACCTGTCCAGGTGAGGGGTGAAGGGACAGAACTACCAGATGTGTTCGGCACTCCATCCGCTGGGGAGCAGTGGAGATCCAAGGGGAAAATCCAAGCTATTCCTATTTCAGCAGCAGGCTCTGTTTCAAGGCTGTGTGACTGTATCCCGCTGTCCTGTCTGCTCTCTTTCCTTCCAGCTCCAAATGCCGCTTCCCCAGGGAAGGCCTGGAAATTTGCACCATGAAGTCTGCACAGCCAAAACATCTGCAGCCCCGCCGCTCCCTGCCTGGGACCGCCAGCATGTGCTCAGCCACAGACACACAGCACAGCCGCAATTCCCCCAGGATGGGGAAGTCACACAGTCCAGGGAAACTACACTTTTGGGGTTTTTAGGTTGTGCAGATATGACAGAAAGGGGTCACATTAATTGCTGCTTTTACTGGGAAAAGGTCTTTAATAAGGGAGATGGAACTATACCCAGCCATTGTACCAGGAACAGGGGAGGCAGGGGGAGGAATAGGACAAACGGGCAGAAGAGCTATGCACAGCCCATTCAAATCCAGCCCTGTCTGGAAGGCAGAGGCATGAACATGAAAAAGTTCCCAGGCCTGATCCATAGGAAGCATTTGCATTATCACCAGCAAGACCCCAAAATCTGCCAGAAGCACAGCCTCCATCATCATAACACAGCACTGCCAGTGGGGCAAGGAGACAAGGTCCCACTACACAAACCTTTTCCAGGGGTCCTGGCAGTACAGTGGGACTGAAAGGCTGGACCGCCACCTTATCTTGGCACAAAGGAGTCCCTAGCCAGGAGCAGGGAGGGAAGAAGCAGTTTACTTGCTCCTGTCTGCAGACACATAGGAGTTTGGACCCTGAAATTTCCAAATAAGCAACACTAAATAACTGTATTTCAGACTATTGTTCTTTTGTTGTCTTTCAGTTTGTTTTGGTTTTTTTTCCTAGAATTCTTTGTTTTGGTTGAGTTTGGTTTTATTTCTCACAATCAGGAAAGTATTTCTGCCTGACCAGTTCACTCCAACTATTACCAGCTGCTTCTGAACAGGGAGGAAAAGACTCCTCAAGCCAGTCCAGGCATCCAAAAACGTGCTCTGATGGTGAAGTGCTGAAACAAAAAAGGATCAATACCATGCCAGTCACTCATGGAGGAGTTTGCAGCCTGCACAGGTCACTGCAGTTTCCCATCTGTCTCAGAGATATTCTCCCCAATTATAAAAAACCCCAGAGATTTAACAGGCATGTTTTTCATCACTATCAGCTCAATCTGGTGAAAAACTCAACCTCACATATTTGTTTTAGCAGCCAGCGGGTGGTGTGGTGCTGCAGAAGAGAGATTTGGGTGAGAACTCCAGGCAGAAATCTGCTCGGGCCGGCTGGTGCTCCAGAAGGAACTCTTCCCATTTAACCTCTTCCAGTGCCATTTGCAAAGCAGATTAAACATTGCAGAGCTACAAGATGCAATTATGCAGAATGAGTTATGATGCCAAGGACATCAAATTCACCTTTGCAGCTTGATCTATATTAGTTATCAATAGCACACCAGACCCAACACGGGAGCTGTCTCTGGAGCGTGAAACTGCCCATAGGAAGCGCTCCCCCGGCTCCATGCTTCATTAAACTCACAGAGGATCTAGCAGGGGCTGGCAATTAGATACAAAGCATTCAACTGCTCACGAATTCTCTGCAGATTCCACCCAGATTACCTCCACGACACAATCCATTGATCAGAGGTGTGTTCTCAGGCTCCACAGTTAATTACACGCCCTGCTGATGGATGAACAGCAAAGCCATCGCTGGGAAAGTACATTGGGAGCAGAATGCCAAGCAATGCAATCCTAAACAAAGACGAAAGGGGCTGGGAAGGATTTAAGAGTTTTCAAGGTTAAAGCTGCCTGCAAGATACACCGGGGTCAGCATGAACAGGAGACAGATGTGGCAGGGGGTCCTGAGAGAATGGACAGCTCAGCCAGACTCCCAGCCCTGGTGAGTTTGTCCACTTGTGGGACAGGGATTATACAAAGCTGGGGAAGCAGCCAGACATGCTGGGAAGGATGCTGGAGTCTGGAGACCCCCACCGCACTCATGCTCTCAGCTACATTCTCATGTCCAGACTTGCCCGCTGCACTCTTGGCTTACAAAGGAAAATGCACTCAGAGGCTGAGGCCCAGATCGGGAGGCGTAAGACAGCTCACACCCAAAGCCTTGCACCAAAGGCCTATATTACCAGGAGAAATCCCAGCTGGGGCTGTTCCCAAATACCACACAAAGATCTCTGGAGCTCAGCAGAGCACCAGCAATATGGACTCAGAACACAAGTCGGATGTCACTGTGCTCAATCTCTTCTCATCTGTGCTGGGCAACCTTGGGTAGACATAGTCCTGCCAGCTACTCCAGTCTCCAGCTAGTTCTCTTGCTTACTTGGGAAGCACCTTTGTCTGTACATGCCAACCGTTGCCTCTCTTGCCATCCAAGGCCACTGCATAGACCACCACCAACAATGTTGCAGGCCCCAAGGAGCAAACAGGGTGCCTCATCCCTTCTAATGACTCCAGAGCACAAAGGAGTCCTCCCAACTCAGCCTCCTTATCCCATCACAGCAAAGAGAAACTTTTCATAAACACCTTCTCTGCAAGTTTTAACCAAAACTGGCCATGTGCAGAGCCACACCAGGAGGAGAGAAGGTCACTGGTATTTGAGCCCAGCTCCCCACCACACACATGATTACCTGGCAGACCTGTGCCCAGCCCAAGAGGCTGCTGGCAGCACCTCACCTTTCACCACGCTGAGGGTGGCATCGCTGCTGTAGCGCTTTCGGGCAGCATTGGTTGCCACGCAGTGGTAAATCCCAGCATCGGTCTCCTGCACATCCACGATTTGGAGGACACCATTGGGAAGAGTTATAAACCTGAGTGACCAAAAGGAAGAGTGTGAGACAGGCTATTCATCCCCCCAAAGCCCTTTTATCCCTTCCTTTTCTCCTGCAAATCTCTCATGTGCAGGTCCTGATAATGACAGTAGAATGGGATCAGGGAACCTCTGAGCAACCCTACTGGTGGTTCTCAAAAAGCAGCAGGTACAGACCTATCCATCACCCTGGAGTCTTCACAATGCAAAAGCTGCTTTTGGGAGCAGCTAACAGGACTTTGCTGACACAAACCAACTCCATACACACTTCTACATACACATTTGTACAGGTCCTCAGGCATACAGGTGCTTGGGCACACATTACAGCCACTTTCAGCACTTGCTTTTTACAAAGATTTGGTTGCCACAAAAAAAAAACATATTGCAAAGAAGTCTGAACATCATCTTTTTCTTGCTGCACCTCAGGTACATGAAGGGACCAACTGATACACAGCTGCACCTTCCTGGGCCAAAGCAGCCATGACACAGCCACCTGAATCTGCACCATTTCTGGATTGTAGCAATTCCTTTCCTTCTTCCACAAGCTTCTGGCTTTCACAAGGTGACAAACTCACAGCTGGGCATTAAGTATCCCCTGATTTGCCCATGGGATGCTACTGGGAAACACTTCCATGGAGTGAAATGGCTACACTGCTCACAACGTGAACACAATCCTTGCTGCATTACACTGAACAAAGCACATGATTAGCAATTAGCATAAAAGTAGGAGCAGGCTGTCAGCATCTCCATTTTCTGCCTGGATTCCTAGATGGCAGCCTCTTTATTCTTGAACACAAGGCGCAAAGCCTACGTGATCCTTTTTAATTATATATGAGATCCATTTTTAATTGCAAGGCTCTATAAACAGAGCTGCCGAGGTTTGACAGGCAGCTCTGGGTTATCAGTCTTCATTATGAAGAGGACACATTCAAAGGCAATTACTAAGGGGAGGGATAGCAGCTATTCCACAGGAACAGCACAAAGACAAGTTATAACCATGAACGCCAGTCCTGCCATCCACAAAGATCACAGTAAGTCAAACTGTGGATCTCCAGGTGCTGAGACTGCTGGAGTGCCATGAATGAGGATCATGGAGCCAGAAAGACCTTAATGGGTCACTCATCCTGTGTTCCAGCCACGGTCATCAACAGCATGCCTGCACCTGCAAACATTTATCCTAAATCTGCACTCATGGAAACACTTCTCCTGCCCCAGGCAGTCTGTTCCAGAGACAAATATCCCTGCTTTGAGTCTAGCATTGATCCTGGACTGAAGCTACTGCAGTTGAGCTCATCATGTCTTGTCCTCTTCACAGCTGATGAAGAAAGAAGAGCTGCCAGAGCTCCTCCAGTGACCATTCTGTCTCCACTGGAACAATCCTACAGCCTGATTCAGGGACACAGACTGGCTGAAACTTCCCACATACACAAACACAATGCCTTACATTCCTAAAGCCATGTTCCTGCTACTTACAAAGACATTTTGCTCAGGATCAAGCTCCAAAAGACCTCAGAGGAGGTGGCACACAAAAGCCCTCATCAGGATGCCTCATCAGAACTCGGGAGAAAGATGACAAATATTTGCATCCTCTCAGCTCTGTGGAGGGAAAGCCTCCCACTGCGATAATATTTATTTTTGTCGTGCATCTGCTATTTGAGTCTGTAATTAATATCAACATATTTCAAACACCAGGCAAGGCATCTCCCAGCCACAAAAAGATGCATCAGTGATGTATCACAGATCCACTGGGGCCGGGATGGACCTCTGGTGTTCGGCCTTTCTCCTCCCAGAGCAGGGTGACTAGATCAGGGTTTTCAGGACCCAGCTTCTCTTGAGGGCACAAAACAAACCACTGTGTCTCAAAAGAGAGCAGGAGCTGGAAGAAAGGGGATTGAGTGGGGAGACTTCATCAAAAGAGCTTGAGACAGTCCCTTCAGCACCAGTGGTAGAGATCTCCTCAGCACAGTACACCCTGTTAGGAAATATGGCAGCAGCAAGGACCGCTCTGCTGGGGAAACGAGGAGGGAAGGAAAGCAGAATTTCTCTATCCAGCATTTCTCCCAGATGCTCACAAAGCCTCCAGCTCTTCAGGGTCCCAGCAGCCCTGAACTAGAAGCCTTCAGGCAGCCTTCAAGGGCATTTGCTCCATCCCCAGGCTCCCTGCAAGGAAATTTGCCTGATGACTCAGAGCAGACAGTTGGCAGAGCTTTTCTTCCACATAAAGGGCAAATTTTTTTGTCTGCTCACCTTCACCAAGGATTAAGCAGGAAACAAAAACTAAAGGACAGACAGACAAAGGCCCTGGAAGCAATGGAATCGCTGGAACGTTAGCAGTCCCAGGAGTTTTGCTGTTGATAGCTGCACTGTCAGGATCTCAGAGAAGACTGCCTCAATGGGGACGAAATGCAAGTCCCCACCTGGATTACACTGAAGGACAGCACACTCAGAGCAGGGCCAACTACCACAGCCTCAAAGGCAGCAAGAACAACAGGGCACACCCACGGAGCTCTTCCCTCCCTGAGCACTGATGGGCTCAGGGCTGCTGCTAGGGCAGTGCTCAAGAACAGAATTCAAGAGCCACTGCCTCATGTCCAAACCCTGCAACCCTACAGCTCAGAGAATATTCTGGCATTAACAGCTCTATTCCCTTTCTTACCTTCTCCCCAGTAAATTGTCAGCATACCTTTCCTGCAGCCTTTTGAAGGTGCCTACGACAGCCCAAAGCATTAGTCCTGAGCACAGTGAGGAACCTGCAGCTCTGTTGTAGGCTCAGTTTGGAAGCCCTTTTGCTCACAGCTCCAGAGTCCTGTCCATGAGCGACATCAAGGTGCTCCTGACACAGCATAGAAGTAAACTCTACACACAGATAAAACCCTCACTTAGCCAAAATGTGGGAAAATATACTGTGACCACAGAGCATGTGGTCTGTAGGTTATGGATTTGCTGTGAAGACCTCCAAAGACCTCCTGTTCCCAGCAAGTACTCATCTTGTCTCTAGAGAAAATAAACAGCAATTTGGAGCCTAATGTGAAACCCAGCCAGCAGCTAAACCAGAGATTACACCAAGAGATGTTGCACACACCTCAAAGCAACTGCAATCTAGAGAAATCCTGTGAGCCACCTTTCAGCAGCTGCTGTAGATTTAAGACTGTATTTATTCAATGTACTCCAGAGCCAGAACTGCAAAATGCTCTGTGCCTTACTCACATATGGAATTTAGATTTTTGTCCTGAAGAGGGACAGGAAAGGTATTCCAAAAATACCAATCAGCACTTTGGTACCCTTTGGGTGGTTTAAGTACTTTTTTAAGCTCAACTTCAAGTATATTTGAGGTGGCACCATGCTAGAACCTGTAGTTAGGGGCAAAGGCTGAAAAGAGTACCCAAAGGTGAGAACAAAGAAAAGTGGAGGGGGAAAAGAAAGAAAAGAGAGGGAAAAAGGGAAAGCAAGAAAAGGG
Organism: Rhipidura dahli; assembly: GCA_013399225.1. NCBI lineage: Eukaryota > Metazoa > Chordata > Aves > Passeriformes > Rhipiduridae > Rhipidura > Rhipidura dahli. Next base: position 169,958 of record VXAC01001092.1, on the reverse strand, counting down.
AAAAGCAATGTGAGTTTCACGTGATTATTCTAGCCTTCTTAAATCCCAAACACTGATGTTCGTAGCACTACTCCAGGGCTGCTATCTCCAGTCCCCAAGCCTGATTTTGCACACCCTCCCAGCCCAGCTATTCTGGAATATGAAATCATCACCCTGACACCTGACCAGCCAAAGGGTTGCATTTTCACAGGCTCATCTGAAGTGTGCACAAGAGGCAGCCCACAGTAATCAGGCTAGCCTGAGATCCCATCCTTAGGCATGATGCAGAGAGGATAACAGAAAGCTCTGGTTGGCAGCCAACATTTCCTGGAATTCACTTAATTCCTTCGAAAGCCGGTTATATTAAATCCAACAACAACTAGACAACAATAAAAAAAGCAAATCCTTCTGAAAAAGCATATTAGCTAGAACACGATTTAAAAAGCAAGATCTGCAGCCAGAGATTATGGCCTGGCTTTTACAAGGAAAACAATTTTCAGGCTGCCTGTGATGAAAGCAATCTCTGAGCAAGTAATTTCACAATATCCATCGAGCTGTCTCATTAAAAAGCTATTGTATCTATTGCACACATCTCCCTGAAATCCCTTCTTTTTTGGGTTTTTTCCTTCCTTTTTATTAATTTTCTTCTCATTACAAAGCAACAGCCTCCTCTGAACCTTTAGATGCCACACTCCAGACTCAAGGATATAAGCAGGTAGTCTTATAGAAACAGCCACTGCTGCAAAAGTATTCCTAAACATCCCCCCCACCCCCACCCTCTTTTTTCCTTTTTCTGCCACTTGGATTTCCCCAGGAGGGAAACAGTTCCTTCTGCAGAACAGAAAACGAATTTTTAAGAACTAAAGGACAATTCAGTCACCGATCCCCTGCAGAAGTGATGTCTACAGACTTCCCACTAAAAATACAACCAAAATCAAAGAAAAACCACACCATGGAGTCCAGTCAGGTATGCCCAGGTCAATAATCCTCACCCCAGGCCCCAATCCCGCAAAGAATTCTGCGTCATTTCACACAAGAGGACAAGCCAAAGCAGACCATGCCTTGCCATGCCCCGTCCCAGGCACATACAGGCCTTCGCAGTAATAACTGGCACAATATCAAGGGCTGTTTTTCCTTTGTGGTTCGGATATATGGGGGAAAGATATTTTATTTAGGTGTTCATGGACTTTTTTTCCTGGGCCTCTTGAATACCTCCTCTTTTATCACTTGATTATCAGGTCCAAACCTGGTCTATCACCTCTCTCATCATTCTACCATTTTATAGAATGACACTTCCACATCCTAAATGGTCAGGTTTTACATTGCTTTTTTTCAAGCTGACCCAGGAAAGCAATCTGGGAATCACCTGGGTTCTGCTGGAACAGCTTCATGGTCCTTCTCCCAGGTGATGACAGGGGAGGGCAGCCCCTCGATCCGGCACTCAAACCGGGCCATGCCATTTTCTTCCACTGTCTGCGACTCTGGCTGCTGGAAAAAGCGTGATAATGCTGGGAAAATAAGAAGGGAAGAAAAGTTAATAACTCAGTGTTTTTGCTGAGAAATGCAAACCTGTTATGATGTATGAGCTAAGAGAAGGACTCTTCTCTCCTGAATATAGCCTGAAATGTAATTCCTCCTCCCTTTCCTGTGCCCCTACAGACCCTCAGCAGCCCTAACAACAGTAACTGAAAGGTTTCAATGTGCAAATTTGCTTCTTGCCTCACATTCTCCCTTAAGGCAACAGTGTGAGAGAAAGACAGGCAATTAGGCGGTTTCAGCAGTTACCTTCCTAAATTGCTTCCTTGTCTGTTCACTCGCTCCATTTGGGAAGAACGCAGAATGAGAAACAGAGGGGAAATGCCACAACCCCAGAGATGAGAGTTTCCCCCTTGCCTTGCAGCATTCCTGCAGCCACAGGAAATTAAAACAAGGCAAGAGGAAGAACAAGCCGGATGTCAAGTTCCATACACAAATCAACTGCCCACAGGCTGCAAGTGCTGGAGACCAGAGGCAGAGCCCATCAAAATTTTGATCCTCCTTCTCCTACCTGCAAAAACCAACTTCATCCTACTCAAGCAGATGGGAGCAGCTAAGGGGATCCAGACACCTTGCTAAGAGGAGGATGGATTTCATACATGCCAGGACACTTGCTTGCTCTCCAAGGCTCACCTCTCTCTATATGTGTCTTTCCATAGTAAAGAGGCTAAATTTTTTTGGAGATAAAACACTAAGGTTTGGAATTGCTCTTGGACTGCAATCCACAGCTGCCTCATCTTCCTCCCCTTCCATACACACAGCAAAACCCTGCAGCAGAAATCCTCCCCCGGGGCAGTCAGCATCTGTCCTATCAACAGCATAACCTGAAGGCATCTCAGTCACACAGTGAAGTTTTGAACATTCATGCAGGCTCCTGGATGGGGGCAGAAAGCCTGTGTTCTTATCCACCAGAAAAACTGGCTTCTGCTTTATCTATCTCTGTTAAACTCCCTTTGCTGTGAAACCCATCCTGCTGGACAAATCCATCTAACAATGCTGTAACACAAGTGCCAGAAATCCCAAACGTGGCACAATAAACATAAATTTCAGCCAAAAACCACACTTGAATGCTGGGCCGAGCACAGCGCTGCACTCAGAAAGACCCCAAGTGATCTCCTGGCCCTCCAACACAATTATGTGCTTGTCTCACCACCGCTGTCCAAGAACATCCATCATTGCTTTGGATGTTGTAGGACTCCAAACTTGAAGTTTTCTTTCCATCTCTCACACACACAAACATCCATGCACACACATACATGCTTTATTGCAGTGTGAGCTTGAGAAAGTATGTACAGTTTGGAAAATGAAATGCTTTTGCATGACCCATTTTAACCTCAGCATATTCTCAGCTGTCATTAGTGTTTTTCTTTAATTTAAATAGTTATCACATGTTTCAAGCAACTCATTGCTCTCCGCAGCAGCTACAGACCAAATTCTCCCACCAGCTGTCCTCCACGTTTCGTTTTCCAATTCAATACAAATGGAATGAAAAATGTTTTCCTGGAAAAATTTGAAAAATACATTAATATGTAAGGCCTTAATTCAGCCAACTGCTTTAGTATTCTCAAATATATACTGCAGACCACTTTAACACAGAGTAATTTCTACAGATTACAAAACCTTTTAAGTTCATGTTAACAAAACTTGATGAATCCAAGAATTAAAAAGAAAATCCAAAAGAAAATGCCAGTGCATATTCAGGATGGCACCATCAAAACAACATTCTTCTGGCAGCAGATACCCTTAATCCTCCTTCCCATTATTCTCTTCTTATCCTACAGGTGAAAATGAGAATATTTTGGCAGGCTCTGGAGGGTCATGTACACAGGAAGATCATGATGAGAGGAACGAATCCTTCTAAAAAGACAAAATCTGTTGGCATTTCTGCTTCCTCCACTTCATGTTGGGTCACCTGTCTCTCTGCCTCCTGGGCTCCCTGGGTTACCAGACAATAACCTATCGCAGTTTTTTCTGGCTATCACTTGCCAGAACTGGTCCTGCAAACTTGAAATTCCCAGCTGAGAACCAAATCCTGCCCTTCACCTTCAGCCCACCCCATCTGCCCACCGTGCTGGAATGGCTCAAGCAAAGAGCCAAGAAATGCACCCCAGACAGAGCCTCACTGGGATGCAGAGGAGCGTGACCAAACAGTGACCCTGATTAGGGAGTGCAGTGTCCCTCTCGCTTGGAGCGGCACACAGGAACAGCCATGCTTCCCAAGGCGAGTCACAGCTCCTGGCAGAGCCACGACAGGCTGAGAGCTCCGTGGTGCCGGGGGTTCAACTCCAGCAATGCCCAGCAAACCAGATTGTCTGTTAGTGCCATCTCAGAATTCCCAGGGTAGACTTCAGAGGCTGAGCAGCTCCATCATATCCCTTTTACAGAATGAGGATAGGGATAGTGAGGATAGGAATAGGCTGGAAAAAATCACCTCTGCAAGCTCTGAAAGAAGCAGCCTGCAGCCTCCTCCATGAAGGAGAGGACAGGGAACTTCAGCTGAGATCTTTTGAGCACAGAGAGCAACATGAAATCAAGGCAAGAGAAGTGAAAAGGTTCCTTTGATGCAAGACTGAACAAGACCCCTGGATGTCAGCTCTGAAAGGGTCAGGCAAAGACAGACTTGCTGGCTGGGCTCATTGCTGCTCCACAACCATCTACACCAGCTTGGTACCAACACCACAGCACGCTCTGATCCCTTGAGTTCCTCCTCTCTCATCTCCAGGAGTACCACGGTGGAATAGAGGAGGCAGGACATGTACAGCACCTCTAGTGTGACTAAGAGCTGTGCTGCAAACAGCTGGTGCTGAGAGGAAAAAGAATCAGGCAAGGGAGAAGAGGACTGCAGAGCAGGTCCTGCCACTCGGACACGCTGCAGGGATCTGTGTGCAGGTCACAGGGAGTGCAGGACAGGCTCCAACACAATGCTCGCCCTGGGGCCGCAGGATCCTTGGAGGGGCTGTTCTCCTTCCACAAACATATTCTGATGAAAGGGGCTGCTGCAGAAGTGTTGCTAAGTGAGAGGTTTTCCCATAGGGAGGCAGCGAAAGGAGATGCTTGAGGGGAAAAGGCAAACAAAAACCTACACACACTCAACATTATTTTTAACTCCTCAACTAAGGTTTAGCTTGCAAAGCCATCCTGAGCCACAAAACACCTCCCAGACCTGTTGCACTGATTATCCTGAAAACCGTAATAGGCCGCTCAGTAAAAATTACCCACTGGAGGTGAGAAGGTGAAGAGCATTACAGCAAATTGCCCTCAGCGACAGCTGAAGCACTAGGCTCTGCACCTCCAGGAGAGGGGCAGGCAGCTCCCTCCCCGCTGACATGTTAAACGCAGCTGGAGCCAAGCCGTGTGTGCCAAGGCTTTTAGCCCTGAGCCCAGGGGTGACTGCAGGATGGTGAAACACAGCACTCTCCCCCTCTCCCAGCAGCGTGATCCGTGCAGGAGGCTGTGGGCTTGGAAAGGCTGCCAGCCAGCAACACTACACCCCAGGCAGAAAATGTAGTCTATGCAAGGAATTCGGCCTTCTGAAAGGGACTCACTGCTCTCTCCCACAGCGCTTTGCCCCCAGACTCTCTGCGTGCTTGTCCTCTTTGTACCTTCTATAATTATTAGGAGGTATTTCCAAGGTGGGGGCAACTTCAGCCCCCACAGAGATCACATACACCACCCAGGCCATCCCTCTGTGAACAACTCACCTCGGAACAGGCCAGGGGTGGAAGAGGAACACACAAAGAAAATCGTGGGAGCAATTTGCCATGGTCCCCGGCACGGTGCAGGCAGAGCCAGCACAGTGCTCTGTCTGCAGGGCCATATGGAAGCACAGGATTGCTCCTGCTCTCCACAGAAGCCAGGTCCTCACCTACCCAAAACAGCATCTAAAGCCACATTTAACATCATGGATGGTCCAGAGCCTGTGCATTCATCTGCAGGAGGTATTGCTGCCCAGTCTGGCTCTGTCTACAGTCCCTGGCCTTCACTCACCTATGTCCCTAATTCACAAAATAAATAGGTTAAAATCTAGAAAATAAATCCTTAAAGTAAGAACAAATACTAGTCTGCCGTTTCTCAAATCTCAGACACGCAGGGTGCCACAGAGAAGAGACACTGTCCATGTGGAAAGAGGATGATGAGACATCCTGTGTGTTGATTCCTGCTGTGGCCTGTCCCTCCAAGTGCAGGAACACACAAACCTCTCCCTGCTGCTCCCTGCCAGCAGCCACATGACACTGGCCCATTCCCTCCAGGCACAGCAAACATCTTCATCTGACAGTCACAATTACTGTAATTTTCTTCAACCTCCCTTGCACAAAATGTTTAAGCTAAATTAAAAGCTTTAACAAATCTTCATCAATGTAGTTATTAACAGGTAGAAAGCTACACCTTCCCACAACTACAGTAACTCCCCTGGTACTTCCATGTGGGAACACATAGGGCCCAGGAAAACCTGCAAACCCAAGTCATCAGCCTGAGCAGCTGCTCATTTTAACAGGCGTACTCACACACGAGCCCTCACAGCCTCGTTCCTCCTCATTTGTCATGGCCACCACTGCCACAAGGTGTGGATGGGGACCATGGCATGGGTCCCTTGGTGGCCCACAGAGAGCCAGGGATCACTGGGCACTGAGCCATATGTTTATCCAGCAAAATGCCAAGAAACTGAACTCCTGGACCACAGTGGAAGGATGGAAGTCATCACACTGTCACAGCCTTTACATGCCATTCAACCTCCACCACTCTAGCCTTCGAAAGGCCTCCTCCAGCCTCCGGGCTCGCTGCTGCCTGGAGCAACCCCTCCCTCCACTGGGAAACCAACAGCCCTTACACAGAGATGCCAGAACTGCTCTTGGGGCTCTCAGAGGGGAGAAGTGAACTCCCACAAGCCTGAAACACAGCAGATGACACCAACAGCACCAAAGCAGTGTTGAGAAAGGAAGGTGCTATGAATCCCCAATGCTCCTACTTGTTACTGCAAGACTCGATGGCACACAGAGAGCCCCACAGCCCTGCATGGGAACCCCATCCCAGGAAAGGAAAGACTCTGAAGGTCAGAAGGACAAGCTCATGGCAGGAATAACACATCCCACCTGCTGAACAGGTTTTCTTCTACTGCCCCATCCTGATCAGTAGTCCCCAGGGCAATCAGCACAAAGAATAAGTCCATCCACTCCATCTGGCTTTGGATAGACTTGTGTTCAGTGGCAGGGGAAAAAACCCAAGACTTTAAAGCCCTCACTTGCTCCTGCTGAATGCTAATGGAGCAAGTGCTTTTGTCCATCCCTCAGAACAAATCGAAGCAAGAGATGCATTTCATTAATCAATTCCCTCACTGCTCCCTGCTCAGAAATGGGTATATTATGTCAGGTGCATATGTGTGCCATGGAAGCAGCATTTTCCCTGTGAAGATGGTAATAAAAGGAGACATATGAGTGCACACAAGAAAAGAGTTCACCTGAAATTTCCTGTTTCTGGGAGAAGCAAAGAAGGGGATGGAGAGAGGCATCACCCATGTATGCTCCTCTGGAAAAAACCAGGAGGAGGGAAGGGCAATTTAAGTCAGCCTCCCTGTTTTGAGATGTCTCCACAGTTTTAACTTGTAAGACACCAAACAATAAACCCAGGACCATAAAAGAGACACAGTCCATTGCCACTATGTAAGAGACACTTACTCACAAACTCCAACATAAATCACCCGTAAAGGGAATAAATATATCCTAACTCAGGCTGTCTGGGACTGAGGCAGGAGCAGCTAAATAAATCTAGCTGGACTAATGACAGCTTTTCTACTCCAGGACTCCCACCTCCTCCCAAACATTACCAGTGTACAGGATGTCTGACTGTGTGCTAAACATTTTCTGAGCAGAAAAGGAGGACATGTTGCAAAGGTCAAAGATTTTCCCTTGATCTGGCAAAGCTTCACCAGCAGTTCTGGTTTCTATAGCACAGCGCTCACAGACTGAAACACTTGGCCAAACCTAGATGGCTCTGTCTGGGGTACTAGAGCCTAAAAACATCCCAGCGTAAAGGGGCTGTCAGGACATACTCTCTTCACCTTCACCCCCCACAGCTCCCATGGTGTGCTGTGCAGCTGTTTTCAGCAAGATTTACACAAGTCACTGTACCAGAGAGAAGTGTTACTGTATTTGCATTATCTTCTAGCCTCAGCTATTTGGTAGGTCAAGGAATCATTTATTTGCACTCACTTAAAACAGCCCCAGGAGTCAACCCTGAATATAAAGAAATTTTATTCTGAAATTCTGTGCTGAGATTCAGCAGTTCAGGTCTTGGAGTGTCCTTCTTGATCCAAACAAAAACTGCCCTGAAGAACCCTTTCTTTCATCTCTTCCATACAAAGAGATAGTCACCTCACAGGCTGTCACAGCCAGATGCCCCCACAGCCACCTCACCAAGCACGAGGTGCTGCACTCAGGGCTCTGAAGTTCTCTGCAAAAATAAGCACTATCTTTTGGAGAGAGGAGGGTCCTGTTTTTTATTCATAGTTGATGGCACTTACCTGGGAGAGTTAAACCGGATGTTAACAGTGGCATAACAGGAAGACACCATTGCTTATTTGTGGACTATGGCAAATCCCACCTATACACCATTATTACAGTTTTATTTCCCAGACATTTTATCTCAAGCTCCTGGGGAAGCAGATTTCTGTATAAATACCAGGAGGAGAAAGAAAGAAAATCAACAAAACCCCCAGAATACTTACTTGAAAATCTGACTGCAGCTGTTTGACTGGTGACAGTCCCTAGGGAGCTGTGAGACACACAGGAGTAATTACCCTCAGCATCAGCCCTCTCTGGATATTTACTGTCCTTTGCCACAGCCTGGGATGAGATGAAGAGCGATCCATTTGGAAGCACGTGGAGATGTTCCTGCTCCACTAATGGAAACCCATTCTTCTTCCATGTGATATTGATCACTTGCTCAACAGGGGTCAGGTTACAGTCCAAAATCACCACTTGGTTTGGCTCCAGTATCACCTTTGCAGGACCAGCACTACAGCTCAGCTCCAGAGAACCCCCTTCTGACAGCCTCCCTGCAAAGAAAAGACAGTAGTGCAGTGGGGGTTGCTTTCCTTGATGAATCACATCCCAGTTTTACACAGCGAAGGAGCTGTGGCTGGAGGTACCAGGTGAAATTCAGCCCTGCTGGGTGACCAGCAGTGCCCGTGACTCCTGTGCTCTGCATTCTCCATCCCTTATCCCTATGGCTGTACAACCTGCACCATTTCTGCCACCCCCAATGGGCCCAGCAGCCACTCCTGTTGTCCACACTTGTTTCCATGCTGGATTCAAGCAGAAAGCAGCTGGAAGAAGGTGAAGAGGTGGTCAAAGTAAGAACAAGCACCAAAGATGCAGTAAGGATCCCAACCTGCCATGGCTGCCCTGGCAGGCTCCCCTGTCATCTGCACATCAGAGCCTCCTCCAAGGCTGTTCAACCCCCACAAGACAATTAAGTGCAAGGAAAAGTGTCCGAGCCCCATGTGGCACGTCAATGCCAATGACCACAACCTAGTTAGAGCAGCTCCCCCTCTTACTGGCCGTGAGAGCTCAAGTCCAGCTGGGAAAGCAGCAACTCCCACTGATGATCATGTTCTGGGAAACACATTTCAAAGAAAAGACAACAAAAGAATGGGTAAAAACATGGCCTGCTGTCTCTGAGCATTTTATCCCATATAGGTGAATCCAGAGTGAGAATGGATGGATGCATTTTCCCCACTAGAAAAGAATATGCCAATTGTTAGTAGACAGTACCCAGCACATGCCCTTAGGCAACCTTCCTGCTGCAGCCGGAAGCCAGAGCAGTGACCAGCAACAAGCTCAGCTGAACAGATCTCGGTCTGGCTGACTTCCAAACCCACGTACTCGAGGGGGGCTCCACCTCTGAAACAATGCTCAGCATTTCCTAAAGAATATTGCCATTAATAAAATGCATTTGCCGTTAGAGTTCTCCAGAGACACTAAGTCAATGTTAGCTGGCAGCGCTGCTTCCACACACCAGCAATTTCAATCTCTGCTGTGCTCAAACCATCACCATCCACTCTTTTTATGGCTCCACTCCAAATTATTTTGTCACTGCTCCAATCAGAAATGTTTCCTGCCTCTATAACAAGTTTATCAACACTGGATATGAACCACATGGCTCCTTGCCCGTCTCCTATCGCAGAAGGCTACAGATTAATTTTATAGGAATTCAAACACCCTATTAAACCTGTTACTACCTACTGCTGATAAAAGGGCTGCACTTTAAAAGAGTGTGTGTTAAGCATGCAATTAGGGGCAATGACACGCAAAATTACATATGCAGGGAGATGGAATTATTTCATGGCGTGTGCTGGAAACCACAGGTGCCCCTGGAAGGAAGGGCCTAACCCCATCCCCAAGTGTGGCTGATTTGGTGCTCGTGGGGACGGGAGCTTGTCAGGTTTGACACCACTGCTGAGAACTTGGTTTGGCCAGCTCTGTCCCTTCAGTGATGAGGAGGCCTTACAAGAACCCTGCCTGTGGGCTGCCGCTGTTATTGGACAGAACAGACTCTCTTCTGTCACCCTTACTAGGACATCCAGGGGGGATCTCCCAGACTCAAAGTCCAGCAGGATACAGAGATGCCCATGTCACAGTCAGCACAACAGCCAGATGCTGTACTCCGTGACAAAGGGGCAGCCACTGCCAACACAGAGCTATCTGCAAATCCCTGGATTTAGGGTTTTCCCACATGCTGCTATCTCACACTCTGCACAGAGAAAGCACAGCCAGAAGTAGCAGACATCACCGAGCTCCCAATGTGCAAACACCACAACAGAATTTCTGGATTTGTCAGCCAACACACCTCTGGCAGGTCCAGGTCCAGCAAATGTCACCAAGCGCCCTTCTGTAAGGGCAGTTCTGCCCATTCATGTCTCCTAGGGCAGCTTGGTCCTTTGGGGATCACAGCAAGCTACAGAACTCAGTGGCTCCCCAGGAGGATAGAAGCAGGGGAACATGAAGCTGAAAAGCTGCCCAGATGTACTGGAAAGACATTGCCTCTGGAAGCCTTTCATGAAAGACAGCTGGTACCAAAAAACTGCATGAAATAGTGAGAAATTTAGCACACCAAATAGCTGTGCAGGTGACATGGACAAGCACAGGAGAGGGTTAACAGCTGAAGAAAATTCAGCTGAGCTCAGGACAGGAGGCACACTCAGATGCTGTCATGAGAATTCCCATTCAGGTGAGAATCCTCATCCATGGAGAAGCAGGGGCACAGACACTTCTCCAGAGGGATGTCCCTGTAGCAGCTACTGCTGGCAGCATGTCACCAGGGCTCAACCAGCCTCTGTGGAGGCAGGGCTGCTATGGCAAAGGCTGAGGTGTGTGACACAGAACTTGTTCCAAAAGACTTGAAACTTTGTTGAGTAAAGTCTTCATTCTTTGCCTTTCCTTACATTTGTCATTTTTAAAAGTTCCTGCACATCACTTGGGGGAACAGCTTGTGTATCTGTCCTATTTTCTAGCTTCTTCAGACAGCAATTAGAATGGCACTTTGCTGAAAATACTCCTCCTCTTCCAAAAGGTGAAGTGTGAGGGGACAGCCAGGAATAGAGAAGGGATCTGCAGTGCAGTTTCCCACAGTAAGAAGCAATTATCAGCCTCTCAAACTTTAATTCCTTAAAAAGTCAGCTCAACCTGCTTGCAGCAGCGTAAGAACAGAACATACTTTCCATCACAGCAAAAAGAAATATTTGCTTTTCAAAAACATGTGGTGATGTTTCCACAGCCCTAAATCACCCGGCTCTTCTCCCCAAAGTCAAAACCTACCTGGATCCAAGCTTCTGCTTGGTTGGTCAAACACGTGTGCTACCCCTCCTTGTTTGTTATTTAACACAGCCTGGGAAGGCCTCCAGCTGGACAAATGAAGTTCCCACCCAACACCAGACTGCTCTGACCTGTGCCGAATCATCCAGCCCTCCTTCCTGCCCTTTTGGCCCCCAAAATACTGCAGGCTTTTGGTGACAAGCCATTTGCACATACGGAAGTTGAGCAGCAGGGTCCAGGGTGCAGACTTGGCATTGCAAAAAGCCCCAGTGTGACTTTTGTCCCAAGATGTTCAAAGAACTGCAAAAACACTCCCTGTTTAAGGAAAAAATACCTTTCAGGCTCTGGAAATGGAGGAGGAGGTCTGGTTTAAAACACCGCACTAAATTAGCAAGCCTGACAATGAGATAAAAACCCTTTCAAGGGAAAGGATCAGAAGAGAGTAAAATTAGTCCAAGTAAGATCAAAGACAAATGAAATCAGGAATGTTAAGTGCTTACAGAAGCTGCTGACTATTTCCAACCTCCACTCTTCATCCTATAGTGACAGAAATGGATAGGACCCTTTTTAAGCACAGAGTCACGTGCTCATACAGCCTCCTGCTCACCTCCACCCTCTTACCTGCTGGAGGTGATGCTGTAATGAATGTAGTCAAGGCGGGCTTCCAAGGCAGGAGCCAGAAGAGCTTTTTACACAACCATCCCAGGCAGGTGTTCCAGCTACAGACCTCTTCTTTGGAGCCAGACAGCTTTTTGCTTCTGACTCCTCCTGGAAGTAGTTTCAACTGCTGAGCTATTCCAAGGTGGGCAGTAATAGCTCTCAGATCATAAATGTATGTGCACATTCACACACTCACATGTAGCTACACATGACATACTTGTGCATTCACATACACAGAGTTCTGGGGAAAAGCAGATGTATTCAAATGCAGAGCATGACCTGGAATGGAGGGTCTTTGATGTAGCAAGTTAAAAGCATTTTGTTCCCATGAAAATTATATTTTCTGACCCAGGCACTGCAGGGTTTTTTCACTCCCCCTCATGTTGCTAATCCCTAGGCTACATTGTGCACAAAAACAGCCCAGGAGAAAATGTTCTTTTTCTCCCATCTATTTCCTCACTTCCATCAGCCATCCATCCACCTCCGGCATCCAGGCCCAGTGAAGTAAATTAAAAAGTCTCCTGTTGAGTGGCATAAAAAAACAGGGCGTTTCAAATGAACAAAGGTCGTCAAATCTTCAAGGCACAAAGCTGTCCTCTGCCCTCCACAGGAGCACAGCCCCTGCCAGCCTGAGTTCAGATCCAAGGCAGGCATCTGAAAATCCACATTAAACCAGCCAGCAGCCCTTCCCAAATCACACATCTCAGCGTCCTGTCAAACCCCACTCCTATCATCTCCTCTCCCCAACATCAAAGGGAGGCAGGAATAGCCCAACATTCTACTAAGTAAAGGGGAAAAAGAATGGATTCTGTTGGGTTTTAATTTCAAATCTGTAACTAAGCAGGTGAAGTGTGAGCGAGCAACACAGCGAGGCTGACAGATTCCTGACAATGCAATTACATGGGCAGAGGTGAGACCCTCATAACGGTGATTTTACAACCAGGACATGCAATACTCCAAGCCCACAGAGTTGGGAGCCTTCACTCCATGACCAAGAACAGCACAAACCCCCGCTTGTATCCTTGCACACAGGACTATTTCCCTTCCCTTTTCTGAGGTTTAACCACCTAAATCAAGGTGGAAAAACCTAGATAGGGGAAATGCTTGTTCTGGTGAAATTTTAGCTATCAGCAGTAAACATGTCCTTGAGCTCTGCTACGCACCACGAGCAAATAAAAGGTTACTGTTCAACAGGAGACAAATGGCTTTGTACAGAGGAGAACGAGCCGTGTTTTAGTAATTACTGTGAAAACAATACATTCAGGCATAAACCAAAAGGGACTCAGTGCACTGGCATATCTGTGTTTCTTTTCCAGCACAGCTGAAATCACCTGATCCACGATCCCCCAAGTAAGGTTCATAAGACTGACAGCACATCTCCATCAATTCTATCTTCTCTTCAAGAAACTCATTCAGCTGGGGAAAGCTAAAGACATTTAAGCACACACAAGATCCCAAGGCACAATCACTCCTACAAACCCCATCCCACTCAACAATTCCAAGGCTCGGACCTTCAGTTCAAGGCAGGGAAGGCCCACCTTTAGTATAGCTGAGAGAGGCCCCAGAAGCAGCTCAAGGACACCCAGCCCACAGCAGCAAACCACTGACAGTCTCTAGTGCCTTCCTGCAAAACCCCTCAGACAGTCCCAGCCCAAAACAAAGAGAGCTGAGCCAACCAAGACAAGACCCATTACAGCACAGGCCTTGGGAGATTAATACTTCACAGGGAGCAAAGTACAAGGGTTTCTAATCTGACACACTTCCAGAGCTGACATCACTTCTAATTCTTGGCAGCCAGAGATTTTCCTGGGGAGCCGCTGTTGTGCTGCAGGTCCCACAGCCTGGAGCCTGGCCAGCACGTTTCCTATTCCACACACATCTGGCACTTTGAAACTAGCTTGTGCACCTTGCAGAGATCCAGCCAAAGAAAACCTTCCCAGGAGCAAGGAAAGTGGCTCAGGCGAGGCAAACAGAGCGCTCGGTCATCGTGTGTGTTCTGTTGGGTATCAGACTGTAAGAGGAAAGGGCTCTGCTCTCCCCTCCACATCCCACAGGAGGTGGAAGGAATTCAAACTGCATTTGAGCCTCTGTACTGTCGGCTGCCTTAATTTATGTATTTATTTTGGATGTTGAACTCGTGGAACTCAACAGCACAATTAATCTTATTTAATTGGGAGTGAACAGCACTGAAGAAAAGTGAAGTTACTCCTTCCAAAGGGTTTTCCTATCTCTCAGCAAGCCAACTACTGTGCCATTGTTCTGCTTAATGTAACCTTCTGCCGATGCTCTTCAGAGGCTCTTAGAGCTGTAGAAAATCTTTACGTTCCCATTGTCTAATTCAAAGAGTGACTATACTTCACTGTGTCCCCATTAAAGCAACACAAAGCTCTCTTTCTTCCTGGAAACTTTATGCATTGACAATTACAAGTCAATAGCTTGGTCTCAGTCTGTTTTTAGGGCAATTGCACTTGGCAAGTGGTGACCCAGAAAGAAATCTGGACGAAGGTCTCTGACAGTCTGCATGCTGGGTGCTCGGCAACACCAGCACTGAAAGGAGAACCGGAGGAGCTCTGGGCTTGGAGCACCCCACTCCCATGATCTCTACAGAATGGGAGGCCGAAAGAGGAGCTGGGCACCTAAATCCCCTTGTGCATCACTTGTTCAGCCTCCCCATGGCACAGTAAAACAGAAAACATTCTTCCACTCAACCATAAGGAGGCCTGTGAGACAGAAGGGTCAAGATCCCTACTTTCCCTACTCAATTACCAGATGTTACTGGAACTTTCCACCTTGTAACAGCAACATGAATAAGAAAGTTACACATTCAACACCCATTAAGCCTCTCTGGAATAGAAGGCTCCTAAAACTAATCTCCAGAGCTGCTGAAAAGACCTTTCATTAACACTTGATATCCAGGCACAATGGAGCGGTTCCAGTGCTGAGCAGTGCTCACCAGTGGGAAGCCAACCTTATCCTAATTCTGCATATAAACAACCTAGATGGTTTATTTAATAATGCAGCATGTCCCACTGCTGCCGGAGTATTTATCCAGCTGGCAGCAAGGGACTCTCAGATCATCCCCTGTCACTAAGCTGATCCCAGCCTTTCATGAGCAGCTGGGTGCCAGCCCGACACTGCAGGCAGCAAGAGGCAGCATGTGGAGAGTGTCACATTGTCCCCACGTCAAGGGGCCGGGTACGAGGCCATGCCAGGAGCAATCCCCTCACACCCTGCATAGATCCAGCCCCAGTCGTGGTGTATGTACAGTGTCCTGGTCACTCCCCAGCTCGGGCCTGGGTGCACAGCAGTGCTCCTCAAGTCCTAGCACACATTTGGACCCAGGATGGAGCACTGGCAGGGAAAGCTGGAGCATGCAACTCACCCTGAAGAACAGTGCTAGGCTTGAGCCTCTGGCCTTTGTCCTGTTCAAAATCCCAGTTCAAAGTAAGAGAGCAGAAGTATGGCATAAAAGAAACCTCTAAAACACATGCAGTGCTGCATCACCGTTTATGGGCTGGAAAGAATTATAGAATCTAAAGCTGTAATTACAGTAAATAGATGTGCTGGTTTGGGCTGGGATTGAATTAATTTTCTTCACACGGGGAAGTGAATACCTTTGTGTATAAATATACACCAAGGAAAACACCAAGGAAATAAAACAGTTGAAAAGGTCCCCATGGAAGTATTTTTGAAGATGCTCCTAACACAGAAGTCACCTGAAGTTGCTCATTTCAGCCACCCAAGATCATAAGGCCACCAACTCACGTAGCCCTGGAAACTCTAACCTAAGTAAATGCCAATCAATTTCTAGAAAGGCCTAAATGCTCTCATGGTTCCACAGAAGCATCAAATTTGCCCAAATATCTGTCTACAGATGATGCCTAACAGATAGGGACAAACACCACATCAGCTCTCAAGACTGAGCTCAATCTCACTGGGACGTGTGTTACTCTGCTATATCCCCTGCAACAAATGGTCCAGGGAGATGAAACAAATCAATAGCAGTAATAATTTATTCATCGTGTTGAACTGTCAATGGCAATTATAACAATAAAGTGCTTGACTTATGTGAAGGTTAAGCTTTTGTATTTCCCCCCTCTGACCTCAGAAAGGTTTCTGAAGGCAGAGGAAGTCTAGAACATCAAAATCCAGATTTGCTAAACTCAGCCTTTTTCAGGTCTTCTCCTCAAGCTGCCTCATAGCAGAACAGGGAGAGGTGTCCCTGTGTACAGCAATATAAATGTGAGCCTCCTGGGCACTGAAGGATGCTTAAGGTGCTAAAATCCCTGAAAACGTCTCAACAATCCCCACACTGCCCAACCCAGGGAGGACTGAGCTGTTCCTGTGCCTTTCCCAGCTGCTCCATGCCAAGCACATGTTGCACTAAACCTCAGGCTTCGCTCTACAAAGATCTCCAAGGCAGGGTCCATCTCCCAGGCCTCATCCTTCCCTTCTTAAAAAGCCAAAGAGGAACAGCTGAGACAATGCCTACAGAAGCTGCCACAGGCACGGGATGCATGCGTAACTCAGGACAGAGCCTTGGGTTTGCATTCAGAGATTTACAGTGTGGAGGCACATTAAAATTACAAGCCTGAACAAGCGCATTGGAACAATAACACATCAGAGTCCTGTAATTGGGCCCTGAAATACACTCAGTGAAAAATACAGACCAGCTGCAATGCTGGAAATGCTCCTAATGCAATCCAAGGTAATTATTGGTAACAGACCATCAAACAAGTGCATTAATATGCTCTGGTCAGAGAGAGAATCAGATGGACAGTCTGGCACAGCAGCTTGTACCTGCAAATTATTTAAATTATTTGAAAGAGCAAAGCCCTAGAAACACTAACTCTAATGAAAGTTATTAAATGATATTTTTGTTATCTGCTGGTGTTAACATCAGAAGGTCCATTTGCTGCAGTGACTGTAATTGTGCTGCTGAGGGTCCGGGCTAAATACGCCTGAGATTTGCAGACTAAAATGACTGCCTTGGATTTGCATGATCTCACTAACACCCGTTTAAACACATAATGACTTCCTGCATTTTTCACTGATGTTGGAAAGAAAACCCAGTTATTTTGCTTTTGTGAGATGCAGAAGTTCCTGATTTTACTTCATCATACATATACTTTATCTGCAAATGACACAGAGGAGTCTGAAACAAGATCTCCTGTTACAACATTACCTATTTTTATAC
The DNA here is from genome assembly GCA_013399225.1 of Rhipidura dahli. NCBI lineage: Eukaryota > Metazoa > Chordata > Aves > Passeriformes > Rhipiduridae > Rhipidura > Rhipidura dahli. The sequence continues at coordinate 152,777 of VXAC01001092.1, read as the reverse complement.
TTCAACTGTTTCAGTTTAACATATTTTTAGGATATACTTTCATCTCTTTATGTCTGAGAAAGCTAAAAGTATGCAGTATGATACAAGCTTCAGTATCATCCCTCTTGACAATAGTCACTTAACTAGAAACTAGTATTGCCAAATAAACACACAAGAATCCTTCACCTGTGGGCTACAGTTTAAGAGTATTTTGTAGCTCTTTTCCCCTGGGTTATGGACTTTGCATATTCCAAGGATACAAATATAAAAACGTTAAGTTGAAAAATGTTCAGTTCCAACAGCAAATATTTTATCAGTCAAGTTCTCACCACCCTACAGTATTTAAAAAGAAAAAAAAAAGGCAGCATACCCAATGCTAAACCTTGGGAAAAGTCAAAGAGGACTGAAACAGTGTCCCCACTCCAAGTCTGAATCCAGTAGCCAAACTTCCCAGCTAATACATCCTGTCCTCTCTACCAGACAATTCTTTAGCCTTTGTAACCCAAAATTTTATCCACAAAATGCAGTGTAAAGATGTGGAGCAAGCTTTATCAGAGCCCATCCTGCTTCTCCCTCATTTTAAAGACCTCCAGAAACTTGGGCTATACTTTACAATTTCAAAAGAAAAACACCACCTGTAATCTTATTTTCTTTTTTTCACATTTCAAGACAGGCATGCTTCCAGCTTTGATGGTGCACCCAAAGACTCATTCACCTCCAGTGAGAGTCAGAGGCACCTCCAGTGAATGTCATGACCTGGTTCATGGTCCATATTGCTTCCCAGCATGTCAGGCATGTTGCATGTCACCAAGGACAGCAAGAAAGCATGGCAGCAAAGTAGAGAGGAAGACTGTGTTACAGCGAAAGGAAACGAGCCCATTGACTCTGCCTCTGCTTGGGCGTACAAGGCTCGTGCTTGGAGCACCAGCTCAGCCCTAGAGCCCCGACTTGCCCACCACGGCTCTCTGCAAAGGAGGCGGGCAATGACAACAGCTGCTCTGATTTATTAGTTGAGTCTGTTCATGACACCAACCCTCCCTGGGACACACCACTCCAATCACAGCCAGGCGGAAATGGCAAATGTGACTCGAGGCAGTGGGAAAAACACTTCTCCATCACGCATGCTTTACCCTTCACAGGCTCCACTTCCAGTTGTCTTGCCTGTCATTAAAAGGAACTCACAACCCGCTGCTGAATGATGTACTGTAATCAATACAAACAGCCACAAGATCCCCCGGAAAGGATGTAGGAGCACTGCTCAGCAGCGATATTTATGAGTGCAGGATCCCACAGACCAGCGCAGTCCCAACTCTTCTGAGTATTTCCACTATTTACACTGAGATCAGAAAATTAAAATGATATTTTACGCTTAATGGTTTGAACAAGACCTGTGAAGTCCTTCTCTCAGTCCCATTTACAACACAAATGCCAATGACAGAGCAGCAGATGGTCAGAAACACTCCCCTAGAATATTCAGGCGATTCAACTTGAATCTGTGCCCAAATCATTTAACTTTAATGGATTCTTTCATTAACAACCAAAGAAAGGGAATATGGTTGCCAGGACATTAAAATCACTTTTTCAATTATACTGTTATAAAATCGAACAAATTAGCTGTAATTCTTAGCTGAAGCTTAAATGGAAGCACGACTTTATGAAAGAAATGAAAATTGATTTGGATTAGTGGGCATCAAGGGCTTTTTAAAAATTAACAAGATTCTTATGACTTCATAGCATGGATGGATTAGCTGGAGGTTTTGCTGCCCTGTGCTTGCTACCTGCCAAAGCATGGCAGCTGGCTTCACAGCATTCGTTACAGCGGGGTTTAATTAGACTGAGGGGAGGGGATGCAAGGATTGAAGCTGGAAACAAAGTTCTAGAGAAGCTGGGTGGTGTCTGAATTCACCTTTTGGACCTAGCCCAGCAGGGTCTTGGCAAAACTCATGGAAATCATAACCTCTAAGTTTTAGCAGGACAAGGTCTACAGGCTGCAGTGTTTAGCTCAGGGTGGTCTTGCAAAACTGTACTGGATGCTTCACAAACACACAAAAAAAATCAAGCCCAAGATGTCTGCTATAAAGAACACACAACTTTAATGCAGGCTACTGAAAAAAAAAAATACCCAACATACCACAAAAACTCAAACCAGGTAAGGATTAACAATGGGAGCAGCAGAAAGAACAATTTATAAAGGAAACAGGAACTCTAACACCGGGCACCAGGAGGCAAGTTACCTACAACACAGAGCAATGGGGTCACACTAGGAAGAAAAATGTCCTTTATATTGTATAATATGAAGTTAATGAAAGAGACCTTCACTGAACACAACTTGCATTGATCCTAAAGACCAGGAACCCTAAGATGTACTTTAGAGAGCCATCCCCCTGCCAGGAAAGGGAGTGATTTGGAACTGTTGCCCAGAAAAAAAGAGACTGAAACCAGGCTGAAGACTTTTATACCTGCACTGGACAAAGCCTTTTAAAATTTATTTATTTAAAAAAAAAAAAAAAAAAAAAAAGGAAAAGAAGAAGAAGGCACTGGGAACAATCCTGTTTTGATCCCTTTGAGCCGGACGGGATGTTCCAGCGCCCAGGCTCCACCCTGAACATCTCCAGGATGATGCACTGACGAGAACCTGCCAGCTGGCACAACTGGCCTCTCTGTAAGGTAAATGCAGCAGAACATTTCAAAACCATTTTCATGAAATCTTGCAACACAAAGCACTTCAGATTACTTGCCTTTACGAGTCAGCATTTCATATTTAGTTATTTCTGCTCTTTATTGCAACACAGCGGGTGGCAATTTGCATCAGTAAAAGCTGGCTGGAAAAGTTAATCTTTCTTTGGACAATCCTTAATATTACTGCTTTGCCATAATCCTGCTGGTTCGTCACCCTGTATCTGGCTTTGAGAGTAAAGCCACAGAGTAACGTTCTCCAATAAATCAAGAAGAGCTTTACCCTTTGAACCAAGCTTTGATTTGTAATCGCTGTGGGTCTCTGTGTGCTTGTTAGCAGGTCTTACATTTAAGAAAACAGAAGAACACATTTTAATCCAGAACCTTTCAAGCTCCACGTGTCTTTGAGTTCTTTTAAAGATTTAAAAATCAGACCACCCTCTGGTTTTCTGTTAGAACTAATGGCAAGATTTGGCCTAGTAGGATAGCAACTATGCACACATAACACACACAACCAAGACCTTTATCTTGTCTAGTGTAGGGATCTGAAAAGCCTGGAGTTGGTAAGAAAGGAGACCTCCGGATGAGACTGTCACTGACACTGATCTCTTTGCAAGGCAAAGCAGAATGGGCTTCTCTGAACCAATGCTTTAGGCCGAAGGTGACTTTTTACTTTTGCACCACTGCAATGGCACAAGAGCAGGCACACAGAAAATTAAGGTGCTTCTGCTGAATGGCAGCCAGTGCCAGGGTAGAAAACAGTAATTTTCAGCCAAGAGCATAGGAACTTCCTGACCCAAAATGCCTGACCCAACCAAGCAACACAGATGAACACTAGCAGCCATACCTGTGAAATCTGGCCTCTGGGTCATGCTACTCCCAGACAGGAGCAGGTAGAAGAACTGGCACTTGTCACCACATTGTAGGCACCAGCACCTCTGTCCATCAACTGTGAGTTAAAAGTACCTACAGGGACTTCTGCATATCCATTTTGACTTGTCTACGAGAAGAAGCTTATTATTATCATAATTATTAGTAACAATTATCCAACTGTTATATATGTTAATATATGTCAACAGAATAAGAATATTAATATATTCTCTACAGGGTATTTCACAGAATTAATGAGATCTCATAATGAGCCTAACCTCTCTGACATCTTGCTGATACTTATTTCTAAGCAAGCTACTAAATTCAGGGTGCATCTGCTCCAGCACTGAACTGGCTTGCAACTCAACACGATACCCGTAGGTGAAAAGGACATGATTGCTAATACAGGGAGGTTTCTGCCTTGCTGGGGGCAGTGATGGAAGAGGGAGATGTACATTTACTCCTGTTGCCTTTATTTTCAAGCTGGTTCCCTCTACTATGGGCAGCTCTGAGCAGCCAAGTCTTAAATCACCCCAGCTCAGTGAATAGCAGCAAGTCCCCAAAAGCTCTTTGCCACTGACACATCAGTTCAAGCACATCCCTATCTCCAGTCCCACCTCTTCCCCAAGACCTTTAAAGTCAACTCCAGCAAGGCTGCTGCTCACAACACTGTTTTCCTAGTGGTCTTAGTGGGCACACAGGGCTGCCCACTCAGGTGCCATGGAAGGGGATGTAAGCACTCTCCCATGCACTGGGAAAAAAACCACAGTGCAGTCCTACAGCCAGTGAAATGTGCCCTCAGCATCCTCAGAGCCAGACAGTGGTACAGCCAGGGACACATAAGGCACCTCTTGTGTTCATTTGCATCCTACCTCCTGTACAAGCTGAGATTCAGGAACAAGAAGTAACTCATTTCAGCAGAAGATCCTAAAAGCCCTAATTCTCTGGTAGTGAATTCAGCAGCAAAATTCCCACAGAGAGGAGGATTTAGCCCTCGAGAAGTCCAAAACAAAAGCAGCATCTGTGACTCACCCATGAGACCCACAGCCACAACAGTGTAAAAATTACATTCACATGGACTTGATGTTACTCATGGAAAACAACTCCGGAGCCTTTCTGCTGGCAGACCCCATGTCTGTGCACTCTTCTCCCCCGCTTCTGTTCTTTATACGATATTTGCATGGAAACAAGAGCCCTGTTTCTCAGCTGCTCATCTCGTCCTGCTGTCTGCCCTTCCCCAAAAGAAGACAGACTTTTCAGAGAGGCTGTTTTCATGCAAATAGCTGGGAATGACAGAAGAACAGTGAGCACCTCCCAGAGCCGCGGTGCCAATACCAAGCCAGGGATACCCCATATGCATAGAAATCCTCTTACCCTTTTGGTGATAAAAACTGCTGGGTACATGGGAAGAGTTCACTGGGAGACTTTCAGAGCATCTTCCATGGAAAACAAGTCTGTTACTTCAAGACCATGCTGAGAAGGTCTAGTTGTGTGGGATGCAACATCAATCACCAGCCAGGAAAAGGCCTGCTAGCCTGAGGTACCCCCAAACTCAGCACTGACATGTGGCACCATCAATATGAGACTCAGACTCCTTCAATAAAAATAACCCAACAGTTACGGGAGGTTCAAAATCGGCTCTTGCCCCTGAATCTTCCTGTAATTTTTGCTCTTTTATAAGCATATTATTGTTGTTCCAGTGGGGTTGGCTACGTGGAAGGTCCAACCAAAGTGGGGGAGAAGCTGACAGCGACCTGCTCCATGTATCTAACTCGGAATGTGAGCCAGACAGCGCTGTCTAAGGGCAAAGAATACACTCTGGAAACAAAACCTCTTTGTGCCTCTAATTTTGTTCCAGTTAAGTCAGTTCAGCTGTTCCATATAACCAGTCAAAAACATTCAGCATTTCCCAAAGTATTTTAAGACTTCAAAGTTGTAGGTTTTATTTTGACAGTTTTAAAGCACATAGCTTTTTTTTCTTTACATATTTTTTTGCATTAAAAACAAGGCTGTTTAATAAATTAAGCTTTACAACAACCACTGCCGCTCTGCTTTTATCATGGCTTCAATTAAAATATTGTTTCTTGAAGGCAGGCAGCTAATGGCTTCTGAGAAAAAAAATGAGGGTGTTTCACTGAGAATGTTTTCAATAGATTCAGTTAAAATTTGTGATTAAAACCAAATTCCAAGTAGGGCAGGCTCAAAACCAGAGAGGTTTTAAAGCTGTCCAAGTTGTTGATCTAAACTCAAAACTTCACAGCCTTAAATAAACACACCTAAAAAGTAAGTTCTTCAACACCCAACAATGGAAAATGTAGGGAAAAGTAACCTCTCCAACACTCACTGATGAGGAAAATGTAGGAAAAACACTGTTTAGAGCAGTACCTGGCAGCTCAGCAGAGACAGGAGCTCATCAGGAGCAAACTGTTCCAGAACAAAACCTTCCTACATGACCCAGGCAACAGATCTGACCTTTTCATCTACAAAAAACAGCCAGCCCACCACTGAACTCATTACCAGTGGAGATCTGCCCCTCAGAACTGGTTTTTTTCACAGTCTCAGGGCCAAACCTGTTCTGACACCGAGTGCCTCCTGTCAGGAAAGTGCTGGAACAGCTCGGGGACAAGATCTGTGCTGAAACCAAACCTGTCTGAACTCTCCCCACGTAACCTGAGCTTCACACACCCTTGCTGACATTGTCACCGAACTGAGCCAGGCAAGCAAGAAGGACTCGTGTCTTCAAAAGCAAACAAAAGAGGGTTATAAAAACTAATTAGCTGTTTGTGCTCACTGCTGCTGTTCTCTGCAAAGCTGTACCCACAGCAAGTACATCTCTGAGGGCTTCTCACAAGCAGCTCTGGGATGGCCCGGGCTGGGCCAGATTTGCGGTGCCAGCAGCAAAGACCCTAATCCCACAGTTTTGAGGTCAAAGCTCCACTTGCACAGTTCACAGTACAGCCCACAACCAGCTGTGTCAGCACAACTGAAAAAGCAGGATCAAGCAGCCGTGGGGATGAAGCTTTTAAGCCTGCAATGCTGCCAAATGCTTCGTATCACAGCCCTGCCTATTTGCATTTCTGCCTTGGGCCCCATCTGTAGCTTCCCATCCATGTAAAAACTGTCCCCAGGGAGAAGAAAGGCTACTGTCCATTTGTTCAACACATCTCTAGTGCATCCAGTTTCAAATGAAATAGGTGTTAAAACTCTTTGGCACGCAGTTCTGACTCTTATTAATAGTCTGAGGGCAGGGAAGATCAGAAATAGAAATAGCTGGTCCAGTGGCTTTGCTCAGTGCAGCTCCCAAGCTGTCTTCCAGCTCCCAAGCCCTCCCAGCCTTCCATGCCAGCATCATATCCTCACCATCAGAAACACACATGCACACACTTAACTCTTTCCTCCACTTCCACTTCAGATAAAACATGCTACAAAGTAGGTCTCCAAATGCAGCATCAATTAAATCCCTTTGTAATAACACCCAGGAATATCTTTAAAATAAGGTCACATCCTGTTTAGAAGTCTTAATGAGCCATATTTTTAGCCCAGGAATAACCTGAAAACAAGCAGAGACACACTGCAGCACTAAAACTATGTCACTGTAAAGCGATTTCATTACGAGCCACGGCTCTCTTTGCGCAGATAATTTCTTCCAAGAGCCTAACTAAGCTGTTACAAGGTTTTCCAGCAGGCACATGTATAGGGCAGCCAGAAATGAGCCTGATATACCAGGCAAAAGTTGAGAACCAGGAGAAAGAAAGGAATAAACACAGGAGATGGGTCCCTTTCAACACACGATGTCTCAGCAGAGGTCACTGCAATGACTCGGAGCTGGAGGAGGGCCAGGGCACCATGCATGCATCTGTCAGGGATCCCACCCAGGCTCCAGGCAGGCATCCTCACACACAGAGGAACTGCAAGGCTGGAGAAAGCAGGAGCTCCAGCTGAGACCACCCAGCCTCTTGTGCCTCACACTCACTACCTGCAGTGTCAAAGTGCCAGTGCCTGGCACAGCCAAGGCTGACAGAGCTGCACGAGGGAGCACAGACCACTCCCCAACAGCCATTTTCACCATCAACATCATTTTCACCAGAGGTGACAGACACATGAAAGACAGAGGCAAGGCCAGGCATCTGACACTTCAACTTGCTTAAGCTTCATGGAGAAACTGTGGAAAGCAAGGAGTAGATGAGGTAGAAACCTGGGGCTCCACAGGATCCAGACATGACAATAGCAGGCACTCTGAGGACATTTCTGCTCATGCCCAGGGGTTTGAAGAATTCAGCAGCATTCACAGCAGCTCATTCCCAGAGCCCCAGAACTGCACTCTGCACTGCCTGGGAGTCCTACAGGGCTGAGAAGAGGCACAGACACAACCCCCACCACTCATGGTTCTGGGGAGAATGCATCGCTCTCCTACTCCCTTAAAAGAGAAGACAATTCACAAAGACACCCCAAGCAAATGCTGGGGCAGTGACACCCTGTCTGACTCAGAGAGACAGCGTGAGACTCTGGTGGCTCTCAGGGTCTAGAGAGAAACTTTCTATCGCTTTCTGGAAGCTGCACCTTCCCCGATCCTGGAAGAAAGCTGGGGTAAGGGAATACCCATACACTCCTTATCTCCTTAACATGAGGAAAACAATCTAAAACAGGCTTCTCATCTGAATCAGCTCCAAAGATATCTCAGAAAAGCCACGTTATCTCCCAGCAGCCCAAACCACTCCTATTTGTGACAGAATAATAAAGCCATTACTACTGAGCAATCACACAATTACACTGTTGTTTTACATGGCTATAATTTAACAGTTCCTCACTGTTTGCTTTAGAAAATCTGGTCTTGAAAGGTCTATAAAATTATGAACTCTTGCTCCAGTTTGAAAACATAGGCACGAGCAGGGATTTCTGTTTCCTAATAAATCACATACCCCTAACTAGTAAACACCGGCTTATAAGAAACATCTTTTGTTTATTGAAAGTAAATAGCATGTGGACATTTTAAACAAAAAGAAGGTGGGAGGCGGAGGGGGACAGACAGATTATGTTTTCCACTTTCATTTTGCCTTGTGTCTAAACAAACAGTTCCTAACAGCTTTGTTTTCCAAACCAACTTTCTCCCAGCTGCTATCTGAAACCACAGAAAGGGAAAGCAATACTCAAGATGTACAAGGATTACTTGACTTTGCACACTCGTTTTACTCAGCAATCAGTGGCCTGGATACACAAGCCACAGGGAGGGTTGCTAGGAATAAGCAGTAGCCTTGGAGAGACCAGTAGCGGGAGGGTTCACTCAGATCGTCACGCCATGCCAGGGAGAACCAGCATTTTGCCAAGCTTTTGTGACAGGTCCCAGTTTTGCCACAGGAACTGATCCGCTGCCTTCCACCGAGCCACAACCACACTGAAATTTGGAAGATGACTCTGAACAACAGCTTAGAGAGGAGGTGAGACAAAACAGCTCTTACAGACCCCCCAGGGACAGCCACCTATAGCACCTGAAAACAAACTATCCCCCAGAAGCTTTCTAGCCACGGTTGTTACTGTTTCCATAAGGTACTGGAAGCACAGAGATACTGACCCAAAAAAACACAAGAAATTACACCAGGATGGAGTACACTCTAATGTTTCTGAATTTTTCATCATCTTCAAGATCAAAGATATTAACCATCAAAGATCTTTCTCATCCCTCTGCCTTCAACTGATGATCAAGGCACCAAATACTCCCACACTCCTTTTTCTTGCCTTCCTACTACACACAGTTTAGTGTTACTTAGACCATGTCTGCCTCACAAGTTCCTTGCCTACGAGAGATGTAGCAACACTTCACTAACACTTCAGGGTGGGAATAGCTAGAGTTAATATTTTGTTCTGTTTCACTCAAACAGCAGAATATTATTTATATCCAGGCATAAATACAGAGACCTGACTCTATTGAGAGACTCAGAAATGTACAAATGTACATTATGTACAAATACCTGGCTCTATCACAGCTCTCACACACCACTGAAATTTGCTATATTTAACCCATCACAACCCAACAGCCCCTCTGTAGACGATGTTTAGTCAAACGGCAGATTCTACACAACATTAATCTTTGACAGTCCTGACAAAGAAATAACTACACCTTCCAAGCTGGACCTTCACAAACATTACCCAAATACGGCATTTGAAGGGCCTCAATGGAGTCCAGAACGTGGTAACTTCTCACTTATACCTCATTCACGCCATCCAGGTCCTGCAGGCAAGCACCTGTACATCTGGGAATGTGTAGGCAGCCCGAGCCAGCCTGCACTGTGGGAAGCAAACCCTCTGCACAAGCCCTTTCACGAGACCTTTTTCTCCCACCGCTGTACAGCTGCCAACAGTGAAGTTCCCTTGACAGCACATGGATTTTACTGCTACTCACAAAATGAGATAATTAGGTCAGAAATCTTCAAAGCCCTGCCACTGCCATGGGTAATGAGATTCTGCAGTTCACCTGAAAATAAAAATGGAAGGAGAAGGGCAAATAAAGCTACTTCTCTACCAACAGCCTGAAGTCTAGCTGTGAAGCCATCCAGCAAACAATTTAGACCAGTTTCCATCAAGAAGAGGTCCTTCCTGCAGCTGGGAAGTAAATATATGAATACAACCCTTTTTAAAAAGAGGAGCACTCATAGGGGAAAATCAGGGGCACAACGTACTTGCAAGTAAAACATAAGGTACAAGCAGCCAAACTGCCACATTTTAATCAGTGACAGCCCTTTTATCTTGCTGTGTGCTGGCTTTCTCCTTGCAAAAGGAGACCCGATCACATCTCCGTTCTTACCTGAAATGCTGTCTTCAGAGAAAAGGGGCAAAAAACCCTTCTGCAGGAGTGTCACTTTGGTGACAACCCAAGACACATGCACTCCTCAGACTGAGCTGAAAGCTTTCACAACAAACAAAATCTCCTGGCATGTGTTTAGAACTATTTATTGTACAATTCTGTCTTTCAAAGTTAAGCAAAGAGCCTCCCTTGTTTGCTCTTGATAGGCTGGGGTTCAAATCTGGAGTGTGTCTTCAGGGCAAGGTGTAAAGCACCATAATACAGAGCAGATACAGAATATCAAAAAACAGCTCTGGTTTCAGTCCTACCAGGTACACAAGGAAATACAGATAGACTCCTTCCCTGCTCCTTGTGCTTTTTAGCTCTCTCCAAATAGCCAACCTGTCCTGCAGAAAGGCCTGGGTGTGCTACTTGTCATTCAGAGAGGACAAGAACCAACCCCCCCATGCTGAATTGGAACAAAGTCATCTATTCCCAAGAAGAGAAGTCAGGCTCGTCAAATTCCTACCAACTCTCCTGCATTTCCCAGGTAATTGCACAAACTATGAATTAATAAGAAATAATGAGCCAGCACACAGGGGAAGAGAAGACAATTCAGATCAGCAACAAAGAGAACTAATGGAAAAGTATGTTTTAATAGCTCAGTGCAGGCAACTGTCACTGCAAGCCCACATTGCCCCAAGAGCGGTGTCACTTCCGTGGGAGGACACAAGGACATACAAGGTCACCCACACAGCACATGAACACAAGGCAAAGGTGAGGGGGGCTTAGGCCAGGAGTTAATTTTGCAGAGAACAGACAGTGTGGGCAGTCCTGACAAAGCACCAACCTGTCCAGGGATAACCTGTCACCACCCACCACATGGCCTTCAGGAAGTCACAAAACCAATCTGGGCTTCACGACCTGGCTACAGCTGCAGTGTCTGACACCAGCTCCCTCCATGGGCGTGGACCACCCCGGCTTTATCTAGACCAGCTCTGCTTCTTTCTGTTATCACCTAACCCCACAGGTATGTTATCAATGCAGCCAGCCAGCCTTGCTGAGACAATAGCAGATAAGAGGGCAGGTTTGACATAGAAAATAATAAAATGGGAAATGATAAACTGTTAAGTCAAAGGGGTGCCCACAGTTAGACATACAATGATCTTACCAAGGACCTGACCACCTTGGGACTTTAATCCTCCTGGCTTAACTTCTTACCTAGTCCTGTTTGAAAGGACAGTATCTGGTTTTGATCTGGAAACTCAGTTATCATTGGAAGTGCAAAGTGACCTCTTACAGCTCAGGGATTGTGTTACGAAAAATTGCAACCTAACAGTCATGTCTGTGGCTACATGGATGCATGAGAAGGTGGAAGAAAACAGAGCAGTACAAACTTTTGAACATGGTTTGGACCGAGGGTAGAAATCTGCCCTCCCATTTCCAAACTTAAACTTACATCTATCATAACAACAGAAGGATAACATATTTTATAACCTATTTAAAAAATGCCTCATACCTACTCAGCTGTTTAACTTTCCAGTATCAGTGCATTTACCCACTTGTTAGCGCAAGTTTCTCTTCAGAACACATAAATCTTTCTGTTTTCCAAAGCTGCAGCCAGCTGAAATCTGACAGTTTGAGGACAAAGCAGTAAAAGGCCTGGGTCTGCTTCCAAATGGTGAAGGACACGCTTTCAACACATAGTATCCAAGCAGCAGAATTCCTGAGGGGACTGTCACACCACTACGGGGCCCTCCTGGATCAATGGGAGTCCAGGCTCGGACATGATGCTTCTCCCTGGCTGTTGCTGGACTTTTGCTTATATCACCAAAACACATCTGAAAAAAAAATCCTGGATTTACACTGAGATTTCAACAAAAATACTCCAGATCATCCACTTTTCTTGACAGTGAGGAGAGTTTTGCCTCTGTGCACCTGACTGCTAGATGAGCACTATGGATGGTGGCTGCTCTGGACCAAGGAATCCAACCTCATTTTTTACTAAAACCAGATTTATTTCCATTAATCTAGACTAATTACTGCTGCTCCTCCTTTATTGAGATCTGTTGTGCCTCAGCACATAACAACAGCACAGGAGAAATCCTCACCTTCATAACCAATTATGGGCCACTTTGAATAGCTCTTTCTCTACTGTTAGAAACAAATTATGAGAATGATGTCTCTTCCAGAGAGTCAGTTTCATTTCAGGGAACACTGTGTGATCATTCTCACGTTCAGGTCAGCAATAGCCTTGCAAAATCTCCTTTATCCAACTTTTACTACTGTTGAGCAGGGATTAATGTTAATTGAGCCCAACCCATATCAGCCAGGGATTATTTGTTAGTCACCAGCCTATAATCACTTGCATTTTCCAGCAGAAACCTTTACATCGCTCAGATAAGTTGCAAGATAATCCAAGTCACATTTTAAATGAAATCTATATAAAAACACACATCCACACTGTTGTCTTCCTCTGTCCAAAATACACAATTAGTTCAGCTTAGAAAATGCTATAAAATTTAGTTCTGTCAAATTTGTAGTCTAACAAGTTTCTGGTGAGAAGAAAGTATTCCCTATGAGGGCAGCATTTTTTTAAACCTCACAAACTTTAAAATACCAAAAAAGTATTCAGGAATTTTCATTTACAGTCCTGCACATACCAACTTAGCCTTTCTGTTTAAAATCTATATGGAAGCTACACAGATGTGCCCCATCCTGATACTTCCTCTGGTTTCCTGTATGTGAGCACTCTCCTGCAACACCCCAAATCTGCCTCAGCAACAGCTTGGCTGCTCCACAAAGAGACACTCCTGGAGCTGAAGGTCTCTTTACTCTTCCCTCTGCTGGCTGTGATCCCACCACATCTGGAAAGCCACATCCAGCACTGGCTGTCTTAGCTGAATGGCAGCTCTGCACTGAGCTGGAGGGAACTGGTGCCCTAGGGATTTGCATGATCCAGATTCAAGTCAGGCTCTGAACTGAAGCAGTAAGAGGTTTCCCCAGATGAGCAAACACCTGACTGTGAGAAAAGCAGGGCTTACTTAGTACTGTTACTACAGAAGGCTGAGATTATAAATGGAAAACAGGTGAAGAAAGAACCTACCTATACTCAGCTTAGTGAAGAGCAGGTTACCAGGGAATTTGGTGAATGTACCCACCCTCACAAGGAGGCCCTTCATACCAGGACCTGTCTTCACATACCCCTATAAACCCCAGCTAGGTAAACTCAAACTGAAGGTGCACATCACTGATCTATCAAACCAACCTCCTGAGGGGCTGTGATGGACAAGCACCCACAGTAAGTGTTTAAGTCAGAACAGGGTGCTGCTTTTTAAGAGATGCTCTTTCTCAAGCACAACCCTTAAACCTGGAATAAGAAACATCTCAGCTTCCCACAGTACACAAGAAGGCAGCACAATATACTGCTTGCCTTAAACATACAGAACTATCCCAAGTGCCTTCACTGTTGTAAAAAACAGAGAATGAGCTGACAGCTCAGCCTTGTGCCCAGATGCTGAAGTGTTGCTGAAGCCTTTCACCCCTCACTTAACTCCTCTGCTGCAAAACAGCAAATCCTGGCAGCAGCCACAAGCATGAAGTAAATGGGAAGCTCTTCCCTGCCAGCAGCTGGGAGAAATGTCCATCTCTCCCCACTTTGCACATAAAGAAAACCCCACAATAGTACTTGTGGCAATGCTGCTCGCCAGATTTTCCACTGACAGACTCTTGAGAAAAGCCTCCAGATAGGAAGACTCCTCCTAAGGACCCTCTTTAAGTGGATGACTTTTACCTTTGGGAATGTACAGCTCATCTCGAGGAAAGGTTCCCTTTGTTTTCAGTATAGAGAAAAAGAGTACAAAGGAAAAGAAAGAAAAGTTGCCTTTACTGTGACCTAGGAAACACTGAGCTAAATAAATTTGATCAATATTTTGATTTCTCTGACAAAAGCCACAATCAGCACTGATACAAACAACTAGTTAGCAAGCTGGGGGGGCCAGGAGGGGTAAATCAAACCAGAGTTTCAAGACACTTATCTTTCCATCACAACATCTGCCACCAATGACAGTAATTTACATGGCTAATAGGCAGTATTATGTTTACAAAACCATTCTTGGGAGGGAGAATCTAAACAATTTTTGCCAGGCCAGCAAAGAAGCTGGTGTTGGATCAAATCCTGGAATTATTTTTCCCCTTTTATCCAATCTGAGTGTATTTTGCCAAGATGCCTCACTATGGAACAACACAACATGCCTTCAGAAGTGTCTTTGCAAACCACACAGACCTGTCACCCACAGATAGGATCATCCTCTTGTGACAGCCTGAATTCTCCAACAGCAGGGCTACCCCAGCCTCTGTGACAGGGGGAAGTACCTATCAAGCAGGAAAACCATGGAGCGGAGCCGAGCCGAGCCAAGCCGAGCCAGCAGCCCCAGCCCCTCCACCCCACGCCACACTCTGCACCCCTCTACTGAAGATAACCTCCAACGAGCCCTTTATCTCCCACACAGCACCAGCTCCCACCCCCAAACCATATGCTGATCCCCGCCCCACTGATATCAGCCTGAACACCTGCTAATTCTCTGCCCTCCCCAGTCCTTGGTTTGGTTTTGTTTTGTTTTTCTTTCCATGAAAAGCTCCCTGTCTCTTTCTTACAAGCTCTTCCAAGGCTTTGCCACAAGTCAGACAGACAGGTGGGACTGGCAGGGCACAAAAATGGGCGAAAACTTGGCTCAGTCCCTTTTGGGTACATGTAATTAGGAGGACTGTGCTCATCATTCCTTTAAAGCAGCACAGATAACTCCAGAAAGGTAAGAGTACATTTTCACTAGACCACCAGCTAAAAAGAGACAAAAAAGGGACAAAGATTTCCAAAAGAACATCCTTCTTTCCAAAAGAAAAGCTTTCCTACATGCACAGAAAAAAAAAATCAGTGAACTCTTGACTAGTTTTAGTATCAGAGAAAATTCCAGTTTTTTCTGGAAAATACATAAACCCATTCTGCAGCTGTATCCAACAGCCAGCCAACAGCCACAGAGGACAGTCTTGCCTCAAGCACAAAACCTGAGGCAATTCTAGAACCTGTGAGCACTGATGATGCTTCTGAAAAAAGAAGATTTATCAAAGCCCTGAGTGCACGAACAGTCAGATTTTGCCAAAACTCTCAGTGTATTGACAGGGCATGGGAAATCCATTTCATTAAGTAATGACCTTTTGGTCACACCAATTAACTTAATCATCTATCGACAGTCAATATAGAAACGACCAAGGACGCACATTTCCCACCACACAGTGAAACAAAACAAGGACTTTATCCTTGCTGCCAGCCTTGCATTGCTTCTGCATCCCAGGTTTGCTCCACCAAGTTCTGCCATCTCAGCACCACTTTAACTGTTTAATTTCCCAAAGTCTTATATTTTACAAGGTGCTAAGCCATCCCAGCCCCAAAGGGAATGTGGTTCAAAGACCTGAGCAGGAAATGAGACCAGAGAAGTCAGTCAGAACAAGGGAAAGAGCACAGCAGACCGAGCACAAATGCAATACTTCACATGCTAGATTTTAATTCTCCCACCAATTTGGGCTGAGAGCAAACCTTGGGGATGCTCACATTTTATTAACGCATCTTTAATATTAATGACCTGCTCTCAACAACTTCATGAAAGATCTCAAAAAAAAATTAAAACATGAAAAAACAAGAAAAGATGGAATAAACCAGGTTATTCAATAGTGCAGCTGAATTTAATATAGCAATAACAGGCTGAGTTTAAAATGCTGATAGAGATTTTTAAATAATTTCAGAACATCTGATACGGAAGTTTCCCTGGAACACAGTAATTGCTTATCATAACCACCACAAAGTATGTTTATTACCCACAGAGATAAGACATAGCAGCTGCTGGACTTCTCAGATAAAGCCAGTCCATATCACAACAGCATGATCACATGGATTAGGAGCAGGAGAGGATCTGATTCAAACAGAGACACCAAAGGGTATCAGTGACATGACAAAAAACACATCCAAGGGAGAAGCTCCATGACCTACACACTCACAAAGTGTCCTGACACCTGCAAACAGGACAGTGTTAGATAGGCTCAGACACCTGGTTTAGCTCTCCCACCAATTTCCCTTCTCAGCAGCTGGAGCTCCAGCAGAATTTTACCTTCCTGCAAGGAAACACTGACCAGCTCCTCCTCTTCCTTGAAGCCTCCATTACACTTCAGAATTAGGAAATCCAACGGTGTTTCAAGGATGACTTCAGCATACTACTGAGAGTCAGACAAATTCGAAGCTCTTCAGACTTCCCACCACGTCTGGTGGAGGATTTGGCAGCTCTAGAAGAGCTTGTGAAAACATGGCTCAATGCTGCTTTCTATGAAGGTGGCAAATCAGTTTTAGCAGCTGTGGATTCTCTCACCAACAAGCTGTTAAGTCAGAAAAGCACAAGCAGCACTTGGAGGTCACTTACTCAAGGGATTTAATAAAGGCAAGAAGAGTGCTTAAGAGTGATGGTGTTCTTCATGTTTACAGTGTCTAACAGCATCCTCTGCTCAATGGAAACAAGTGGGGGAACTGAGTAGAGACAGCAAGTGACCAACACAAAGACAATTAAAACAGCCAAAGTCACAGCAGCTCCAAATCCTGTGTTTGGAAGTGCTTTCCCAAAAAAAGGAAAGCAAAACAGACACCAAGCGCCATAACATGAATGCTGGTGTAATTATGTCATGTTTTACAGCAGAAAATACTTCAAAAATAAGCAAATGAATACAAGGACTTGAGATTGTGATTTCCTGAGGTTTTGTGTCTTGTGAGTGAACTGCCCAGTTCTACCCAAACAAGGTTCATGATCTGCTCAAAGCTCTTCCTGCCATTGAGGCACTTCAGGTTCCTCCACAGGTGGGTTTTCCAGTGCCTCTCCTTCAGTCCATGCATCTCCCTCCTCTACTTGGTCACTTATTTTCAAAAGCTTTGAACTGTCCATGTCCAAGCCAGTTATGACTAACCAGCAGGTCCAGGAATTACTGGGAAAAAGAAAAGGGAGATGGACAGACAACTGGATGGGATAATTACACCACTTCACCGTCAAAAAACAGCTAAAAATACTGCAGTCAAGTGAAGCCAGTTCTTCTCCAGAAAGTAACAAAACTGCACCAGAGTTGATTTTGGCCCAACCTGCACTTGGCAAATACTGATAACAAGGATTTACCATATCCCCTCTAGTATTACAGCTGACTATAAAACAAACATTTGCTTCCTACTGATAACAAAATGACTATGATCATTCAGGGTTTGTAAAGGTTAGGATTTCTCTGTCACCCAAGGCAGACCTGTAATTCCCAGTGTCCACGCAAAAAATACCCTGCATGTAACACTGGCCTCAATTTTCCCTCAGGTACCTACTCACCTCACACAGAGATACAGTTTGGGATGGATTCCAGCAATAAATTACAACCAGATTAAATATTAATTCACATCTTAATTATATGACCATGACATGGCTTAATGGCCTTGAAGCCATTTAACCAGGAGAGGAGCATGTAAATAGTGCAAGCATCATCTTTTATGCTGCAAATGCCCAGACTGGTTCACAAGCACCTGGATTTTTTCCCTGGGAGAACAGCCAGCCCTTTGAAAAGCAGCTCCGGGGGAGGTAAGAACTCAAATCATCTGGCAAGCAATATGGTATCAGGAGTCACAAATCCATGGGACAACACAGCACTCTGCTCTCAGGATAGCTGTGCAGTAGAGTGACAAAGATCATTTATGTGCTGAATACTTACTGATGGATTTCATCCTCCCCTTTGACAGAGAGAAGCATCACTACCTTTGGCTAAAGATGGGCCATGAAGTTGCTAGAGCACATGAAGTAACTGGCCCAGGATCACAGTGGGCACTCAGGAGAGATGCCCTGTATGCCACAGCCCACCCCAGCGCTTCGCAAATGCAGGAGGCCCTGGTACCCCCAGTGCAAAGACACATGTGTTGTCCCACAGAAGCTGCCTCCATCTCCAAATCAGGCTGCACGCAGGGAAAATCATCTCCCTTCATCCCCAGGGAGAGGAAGATTGTCAAATATTTTCTTTTCCAATTCTTACTAGCGCCACTCCAAAGTTTCTCATGTACCACCAGCAGTCGCCCTCCCCCATAGGGCCCCCACAGCAGATCAAACCTGCTACAGCTGCCAGGGGAAAGTCTGCTGCAAAAGAGAGGGATATGCCCAAAAATGAGCTGTTCTGCTTCACTTTGGATTTCAAGACAGTGAAGGCACCGAAAAAAAAAAAAAGGAAAAAGCTAGGGAAAACAGGAGAGACAAATCCAGAACCAAACATGAGCAGTTTCTCCTTCAGCTTTACACACCAGAAGAGAAACAGAGAAATGCCAGCAAAAAGCATTCCCCACACTGCCTGGCTTGGAGAGACTGGCTGTCGTAACAGCAACGGCACAACGGCAGCAAGCTCCAAGCTCTGGCACGAGAAAACTGTGTCTGGAAAGGGGATACAGGTGAAGCCTCGCCAGCGTTGTGCACACGGTGTTTGGCACTGTCAATGCCCCCCGGTTTCTTGGGGGCTGTAGGAAACACCGCTTCCCTGCACCGCCCATCCCGGTGACACTGCAACGCCACAGTCACAGGGCCGGCAGATCCGCAGGCAGGTGACATCCTGCGAAGCGCAGGCGGCCGCAGCAGCAGGGACACGCGATCCCTAACAATGGGAACAACGACTTCCCCGGCACAGGCTCTCACGGCAGACAGCGGCTGTGAAGTCACGCCGCCAAGTCGAACGCGACAGGAAGGATAAAACAAATCACAACTCAAGTGAGGTGATGTCGAAAAAGGAAATCTGTTCTACAGCAAGAGAACTCAACCATAAAACCAAACTACACAAACCTAGATGGATTTCAGCTGATCCCTTGGATGGAAAGCTCAGCCCACTTCCCACCAACACGTCCCCTGTACAGAGCCCCAAGAAAAGGAACCAGCACAACCCGCTTGGAGTCAGCTGAAAAGGGGTTTAGTGCTTGGTTTTTTTCCTTAAACCCTTTCCTGATACTGCAGGGAAAACAGGCTCAAAGTCAGACAGCAGAAGGCTTTCAAAAACACCGGATCACACCCCTAGCAAGTGTACACTGGCACTGCTTCCATCAAGCCCAGAGGGGGGAAGGTTTTCCACTCTACTTCTCTCCCAGGTACTTCATACCCAGCGAGGCTTGAACTTTGGACCAAAACACATGCAGCTTCAGGATCAAACACAGATTTTCCCAAAACCATTTCAACCCTCTGCCAAATTAATTTCAGATTGAAACAAGTCCATGTTTTTCTTTTCAGAATCAAACCCACCTGTTGAAAAGCACATTCACACATACCCAGCAGCACGTCCAGGCAGGGACTGTACAGATACACTCACTGCCTCCCTATACAAGATGTGGCCCACTGATAGAAAACAAACAGCAACAATTTTCACTAGTTGCCTAATTGCTTGCAAGAAAAACCAAGAAGTCACAACTGCAAATTTTCGAAAAGCACGTGAAGTTTTCTTGTTGAAGTGGGTTTAGAAAAAAACCATCCACTCCACCACCCCCATTTTTTTCTGGGTTTATTTGTTTGTTTTTTTGTTTGTTTGTTTTCTTTTTAAATAACTGTTGTCTATTAAAAGCCTTGGGATCTACTTAGCTGTTCGCTCAAACACACAGGAGACACAGCTCCCACCCAGTCCAGCCTACCCGCTCGGCTGCTGGTGGGGTCACAGCCTGCCATCCATCTAGGAAAACCCACACTCACTGGTGACAATGGGCCATTTACATGGACCGTTATTCACTTCTACAACAGCCACCGTAAAGCTGCACCTATGTCGACTCATAACCGACCCCTAACAGGAGCTCATAATGTTCTAAGGAAGAATAAAGAAAATAAAAACAACCCTGCAGCCATCCACATGCTGTTATTATGCTCTGCTGAACCGGAATGCATCTTAAAAGGAATAAAAATGTACAACGACATAGGGATGGCTCCTCCACCCTGTTTAGGGGGGATTTTAGACGAGATCAAGTCCATGGCACACGCTCACGTTTTCTGGTGCAGTTCTGCCAGCCTATACCTTTCCAAACCCTTCTCGGGGATAAGAACAAAACCTTTTGTGGATTGTGCGCACACAGGGAAGGAACCCCACAACCTAAGGTCCACTGCTCAGCCGACACTCAATGCAAACTTCGACGGCAACCACAGAAAGCCACCAACACGCCCGGCAGCCGTGTACGTGTGCCCTCGCACGGTGCCGTTTGCGTAACCATTGCAAAACACGAGCGCGAGGAGCATGGCTATTCCTGGGTCACTTCCTTGACCAATGGCACATCTGCCCGCCCGTGTATCCCATGCCGGCGGGAGGAGGGCAAGGAAGGCGAGGGTCCCCTCCATGGCCCTGCCGGACACCTGGGCCTGCTCTGGGCCACCCTGTACCGGACAAGCGCTTCGTTCCCCGCCAGCCTGGCACAGCCACTGTCCCTCTGGTGGAAAATTGCCACTGTTCAAGCAGAGACCGTGGAATCCTACTGCTACTGCTGGTCCGCTGCCCCCCCAGCCCGGACATCGAGGGGAGTTCCTGTGGGGAGCGTCGCCCTTAAAGTGTAAGGGTGTCACCCCCCAAATGATGACCCCAAAGGAAACACCATCCAGTCATGGGCCATGAGCACAGCTGTCGTCAGCCTCGGAGGGAAGAAGGGGATGGGGAGAGGGGGAGAATGGTCACGGAGGGACCGGACGGCCACTAAGGGGGGAAAAGGACGACCAGAGTAAATGACCATTAAAGTGGAAAGAAGACTGGTACAGCGGGTGACCGACCAGGGAGCGCATCCCCGCGGGGCCGCCCGCTGCCCATGTGAAGACAGGTGGCACCGCTGCCGCCCGCGGGCTGGGGGGCACCGACACCTTCCCTCCCTCCTCTTCCTCCTTACTCACNAGGGTGGGGGACGGCAGGTGCGGAACTCCTTCGCACGCCGGCCGTTCCACAAGCCACAGACATTTATAACATTTTATGCGGGGCTTTAAAAATAATTTTTGTTTTCAATCTCTTTAGTATTTTTTTCCGGATTTCCTACGGGTGATCGTGGAGAGCCGCCTCCAGCCGCCGCGCTCCCCTCACGGTACTGCCCAGCGACGCCTCAGCCGGCCCTGGGAGCGGCCCCGCTCCCTGAGGGATGGACGGCAGGTGCGGGGCTCCTCCGCCCGCCAGCAGCTCCGCAAGCCATAAACATTTATAACATTTTATGTGGCTTTTAAAATTAAAATTCCACAGCCCCCCCCCAATCTGTTTAGGGTTCCTTTCCCAGTTTGCCACAGGTGAGCGCGGAGGGCGCCGCGCCGCTCCCGCCGCCGCGCTCCCCTCACGGTGCTGCCGGGGACGCCTCTGCCGCCCCGCTGCCCGTCGGGGCTACAGGAGCTCACCGCGTCGAGCCCGGCTGGGCAGCGGAGGCAAACGGACACCAGTGAATGCATCGCCACAGTGACCGCATTGCAATGGCTTTGTCGGGGTTCGGTTTCGAGACACAGATCCTCCAAGTGTATAACGTTCAGTGGTCGTCAAAGCCTAGCCTGTGCTTCTCAGCCGTCTGTAAAAATAATGCAAATAAAATACATCGTGTGGCATGTCTGTCTCGCTGCGGAGAGAGGACCTATCCCTCAGCTGAGCCAAAGAGTGGAAATGGGGCAAGGATACGAGAGATGGAGTCCAAAGCTGCTGCCTCCCAGTTTGGCTTGGCTGGGTCCCAGACACAAACTCACACCACAGGTCTGTGCATAAAGCCACAGGTGCAGGTTTAGTCCCGAGGGCAAGTGACACCAAGTCCTTCTTTCGGCAGTGGTGCCTGGCACCAAACACAAGGTCAGCCTTATCTAGAGTGGGTCTGCTTTGCCCTCCAAAAGGATACAAAGCTGCCGAGCACACAGCACACAGGGATGTTTCATCACAGCAGTGCGGAATGCAGAGAGGGCTTCAGCTATGCNTACTGCTACTGCTGGTCCGCTGCCCCCCCAGCCCGGACATCGAGGGGAGTTCCTGTGGGGAGCGTCGCCCTTAAAGTGTAAGGGTGTCACCCCCCAAATGATGACCCCAAAGGAAACACCATCCAGTCATGGGCCATGAGCACAGCTGTCGTCAGCCTCGGAGGGAAGAAGGGGATGGGGAGAGGGGGAGAATGGTCACGGAGGGACCGGACGGCCACTAAGGGGGGAAAAGGACGACCAGAGTAAATGACCATTAAAGTGGAAAGAAGACTGGTACAGCGGGTGACCGACCAGGGAGCGCATCCCCGCGGGGCCGCCCGCTGCCCATGTGAAGACAGGTGGCACCGCTGCCGCCCGCGGGCTGGGGGGCACCGACACCTTCCCTCCCTCCTCTTCCTCCTTACTCACCTTGCACGGCCAGGACGGCGAAGGCGGAGAAGCAAAGACAAAGCAGCAGGTCCTCCAGCGCCATGTAAGCCCCGCCGGGCGCCGGGAGCAGGGGCCGCCGCATCTACGAGGGGAGCACGCTCTCCCGCCGCCCCACCGCCATCTTGTGCGAGCGCCCCGGCCCCAGCCCCGCGCTGCCCGCCGGGCCCCGCTGCCGGGGGCGGCCCTGGGCTGCCGCTGCTCCGCCTTTGTCAGCGGCCCNCCAGTTTGCCACAGGTGAGCGCGGAGGGCGCCGCGCCGCTCCCGCCGCCGCGCTCCCCTCACGGTGCTGCCGGGGACGCCTCTGCCGCCCCGCTGCCCGTCGGGGCTACAGGAGCTCACCGCGTCGAGCCCGGCTGGGCAGCGGAGGCAAACGGACACCAGTGAATGCATCGCCACAGTGACCGCATTGCAATGGCTTTGTCGGGGTTCGGTTTCGAGACACAGATCCTCCAAGTGTATAACGTTCAGTGGTCGTCAAAGCCTAGCCTGTGCTTCTCAGCCGTCTGTAAAAATAATGCAAATAAAATACATCGTGTGGCATGTCTGTCTCGCTGCGGAGAGAGGACCTATCCCTCAGCTGAGCCAAAGAGTGGAAATGGGGCAAGGATACGAGAGATGGAGTCCAAAGCTGCTGCCTCCCAGTTTGGCTTGGCTGGGTCCCAGACACAAACTCACACCACAGGTCTGTGCATAAAGCCACAGGTGCAGGTTTAGTCCCGAGGGCAAGTGACACCAAGTCCTTCTTTCGGCAGTGGTGCCTGGCACCAAACACAAGGTCAGCCTTATCTAGAGTGGGTCTGCTTTGCCCTCCAAAAGGATACAAAGCTGCCGAGCACACAGCACACAGGGATGTTTCATCACAGCAGTGCGGAATGCAGAGAGGGCTTCAGCTATGCAGAATATGAAAAAAAAAAAAAAAAACCAACAAAAAAAACTAAAAAAAACCCCAAACCTTTTAAATCCAGACCCTCCTATTTATTAGCTTGTATAATGAACTATAAAAACTTAAATGAAACCAGAAAGGCTGTGAAGTGGGAAGCAGGTTTCCCATGAATGTGAGTTATGCAGCTCTAAGTTCATACTTGGCACTGCCAGTACAGACAAGCCCTGGGAAGCAGCAGCCCCCTACTCTGGACAGATGTGCAGGGGGGCTTTGCCCAGCATCAGGTGGGCACTCACTGCACATCTTGCTGGGAAGGAGTGTGTCATAAGGTCACAGCATTCCACTGACCCTATTCCTGCACCATATCACCTCCCTATGGAAAGAAAAGGAGGTAGTAATATCCACCTTCTCTTCTGCACTAGTCCAGCATGGAGGTAAAGATTAACGTCATCAACAACCCTTCTTTTTCTCTGAAGTCCTTCCCACCTGCTCCTTTATGTGTGAGGTAGTTTTAAGGGTTTTAAGGGTGCTGTCAAAATGCTTTAAGTAGGCTGTAAAGGAATATCTACTTGTGTCTGACAGTGGTTTCTTTCAGACACACCCCTGCCCTTTTTTTCTTCAAATCCCAGACATTTCTTCCTCCCTTTAAGCAAGGAAAAACTTTACCTTGCAGTCAGGCAAATCTGGCATAATATAAATAAGGAAAATTGTTAGTGGTCTGCAAAACACTGCACACTTTGGCTAAGAGCACTTGCCTGTGTTAAGGTGTTGACCAAGCTCCATGTCAGCAGGCCGGGGTTAGACCAGGCTTTGAAAAACCCAGGTCTAACCCCCGTCTTGGCTCTCTACCTGATCTTACTGTTACTTGATTCCTCCGTGGCACTTCTCTGTCTTCCTGCATGTCTGTGGAAACAGGAATTAAACCAGTATTTCAACAACCCCAAACTTGCAATGTATATTCCTTTAATATCTGTCCCTGGGGAAAAGAAAAAAAGATGACTTGGCAAACAGCCCCTGAACTAAGAAGGCAGCAGAAACATCACCTAGAGCGCCAGCTCCTTCACACTGACAACACCTGTGCTCTGCAGGAGCAACACCAAATCCCAGCATCTGCTCACAGAGGTGAAATGATTCCCTGTGGTACTTACAGGAGAGCCTGGCTAAAGAGCCACTTAGAATATTTGGGAAGGAGCAGATAACTCTCTGGCTGTCAGTCCATAAAGAACAAAGTGACAGTGGCCATGACAACAGAAGGGACATTCCCTCCCCAGACAATGGTGTTTCTGCCCCAGTACTTAGGACAGCAAAACCCTCATTTATTGCTCCCCAGCATAGACTCCCCAGCATTCCCATTCCTGTCAAAGAGGTATTTCTGCCTTTCCATAGCTGCAAACCTCTGCTACTCTGAGGGAAGTGTGATGGGCAGAGCAGCAGTAAGTGGCAGATGTTTGTAGTTCAGCTTTTTGTTCCCCCCTTGAGAAACATTATTTCTGTGCTACAAAATTTTTTTGGTGAGTCAGGTGTATGGACAGTGTATCATACACGTCTTGGTTTGTAGAAGATCCCAGGAATAATAGCCCACTAGGGAAATCCAGCAAAAGCTGCTATAAATTTATCTAGCTCAGAAGTCATTTTGAACATCCAAAGACAGATTTTTAGGGTGCAAAGTCCCATTTTAAAGGTCAAAAGCCCAATTTTTTAGGGTTTTTCCTATGCAGGCAGCCTATAGCCAAGGGAGGATCCATGCTTCTGAAAGGCTGGTGTGATGCAAGAGATCTCAGAGCACAGCAACGTTACAGAGGGACCT
Organism: Rhipidura dahli; assembly: GCA_013399225.1. Lineage (NCBI taxonomy): Eukaryota > Metazoa > Chordata > Aves > Passeriformes > Rhipiduridae > Rhipidura > Rhipidura dahli. The sequence continues at coordinate 127,362 of VXAC01001092.1, read as the reverse complement.
GAACCAGAACTTCTCCAGGCTCTGAATCCAAACCCATACAAAGCACCTCATATGCACTTCCAGCTGGCAGCTGTGGGATTCAGACTACCAGGATCTAGTTGTACAAGTTACTAGACAAATGCAGGTAAAGAACAACACTTGCTCCAAAAAAGACACCCTAAAATAAAAGAAACCTGGACAGCAGGGAGAAGCTATTTCAGAGAGAAAGCAGTGAGGAGCAAGAAGATTGACAGCTTAGGTTCTTTCTCTCCCAAGCAGGACTAAACTTCCCAGTCTCAAATACAGCTTTGCTCCGTTTTCTGACCATCCCTGACTCCAGACATGTCTGCAGTGCTGAGGTTGACATTTTATGACAGATTTAAGCAGCTCTAATTACCAGAAGAGTTGGCTGCTCTTCCCTCGGTGACGGCATTAGTGCTTGAATGAGCCTGGAGCTGGACAGAGGAAAGGATGGTGCTGAAAACTTAATTGGCGACAACATTAACAACAAAATCAGGGCCCTGCTCCAGCTCCCTGTGCAATCATTCAGGAGTTAGTGCCAGCACAAGGAAAGCAATGGGGATAGACAGAAACACGAGGAAGTTTTCAACAGCAGTACAAAGCTGGATCAGCTCAAACTCACTGCAAGACTTCAGCCTTGGTCTTCTCAGAAACAGACTCTCTCAGGGACCTTTACCACCAGGACTCACTTCGTTCCCAGACTTCTTCTGGTCTGGCAGCAACTTCGACGCTGGAGGGAACGTTGACTTCCAGACGAGGAAAGTGACGGTAGCCTCCTGTTCCGTATGCGTGAGCAATGCCAAACAGGAGCAGCTGGTTGCACATAATAACATGCATTGTGTAAGTGAGCAACACAATGAGCAATTTGCTCAACAACCCAGGGACATCAGGACAATTCTGTATCACAGGGAAGAAAGAAGAGGAAAAAAACATGTGATGACCAAACCCTAAGGGAGACTCAGCATCCTACACATCCATTTCATTACACTTGCTCTTATAAATATTTATTACACAGCTTATCTCATCATTCTTCCAGGAATGGGTGTTGTGTTATTGTTATACTCAGGGAGGGCTTTCCTTCTTCCTCTGGTGGTGCTGCAGGCAGTCAGCAGTTGCCAAAGATAGATTGGGAGCAAGAGTGTGACATTAACTATGGAAAACGCTGCTTAAAATGGAGCTCAGGGGCAGATATTGGCAGGTGCATTGTTAGGAGGAAAATGAATGGAAAAGGCAGCAAGTAATGAGATTCAGAAGCTTGTATTTAAAATATGTTCATGGCAAAAGGGATTTCTGCGTGCAAGGACCCTAGTCCTACAGCCAGAGCCACGTTTGAGCAAAGACTCACACCCTGAAGAAACCTGCACGGATCCAGGACTGGGGAGTTATGATGTAGACAGTCCCAGGCTATGGAGCAGGAATGAGGTAGGGTGGGTTCTAAGTACCAGCATCATCCCTCTGCCTGCACATGGAAAACTATCATGTTAAAGTAAGGTACAAAAACTCCAGCATTTACAAAGCCTTGCACATCAAACTTGGAGTGGGTTTTTATGTCTTTTTGACTTGTATTGCTGACTGGATGTCCTGGTGCCCTGGTTCTTGCTCTTCCTGGGACTTGTCAGCCAGGTGAGGTGAGGCTTTGCAAAATCAAATGTGAATTTGCCTTACACAGAGACACATCAACTGATTCTGAAGGTGCGAAAGAAAGGTAGAGAGGGATTTTTTTAACAAGAGCATGGAATGACAAGACAAGGGAGAGTGGCTTCATACTAAAAGAGAGTAGGTTTAGATTAGGTATTTGGAAAAATTTTTCCCTGCGAGGGTGGTGAGACCCTGCCATAGGTTCTCCTGAGAAGCTGTGGCTGTCCCATCCCTGGAAGTGTCCAAGACCAAGGTGGGTAGATGGAGCTTTGAGCAACCTGGTCTAGTGGAAGGTATTCCTGCCCATGGCAGTGGTTGGAATGAGATGATCTATAAGGTCCTTTCCAACCCAAACCATTCTGGGATTCTGTGATCATTTGAGATGAGTGACTAGGGTTGGGTTGCTGACAGTCCAGTTCAGAAAAAAACACATCAAGACAATCCAGGCTGAGATTTTAGATGAAATGAATCTGTTTCATTTCAGTTATTCTCCCTTGCTGTCACTGAGACTTTTTTGTGCATATTTGCTAACCAGCTCATTCACTGTCAACTACAACCAAATAAAAACCTACTAGAACCATCCCAATGTGTTATAAAGCAGTCATGTGGAACATCCCTGTCTTGTAAACACACAGGACTAGGAAAAATAATATTTTCTCATAAACAACACCTGTGGACTTCTCCCTACAGCAGTTACCAAGGACCAATAAAAGTTTTGATCCTAAATAGTCTAAATTTTATTTGCTGCTGTGGTACCCACTAACTGAGGCTGGGTTTAGGCATAATAAACACGTGTAACATCAAGGAATACGCTCTGTCAGGGCTGCCATCAGAAACACCTGGCAGGCTCATTTGTAGTGGGAAATGTGTTCATATGCCAAAAATAAGGATCTGTTCCAAAGTTTTATTGGATCTACAGAGCTGGCTCTAAAATGCCATGCAGCAAGGCAGGGAGGCTGCTTGGTGCACATCCTCATGCCACCCTCTTGTGGCTAATCCCAGAAAATATAGTGCTGCACACCCAAGGACACAGACTAAGTGCCACTGTGGGATTTTTGGGGTGCCTTGCCCCACGGTGATGAGATCGTTGTGGGGGCAAGCAGTGAAGTCCAGCCTGGTGACACTTGAAGCCAACTTAGTGAAAAACAAGGTTGGAATAAAACCATTCCTGCACTTAAAAAGCCTTGGGATCTGGATCTGATCTGAGGATGGGATTTCAGCCAGTCAAACACTCTGAAGGCCTGCAGATGTTCATGGATGTTTGGACAGATGTTTGATTTCCACAACTCTGGCTCCTCTCTGCTCAGAAACTAGGATTATATACCTGTCCAGTGAGATACTTTTAGCTATAAAATTCTGTTCTTGCTAATACTTCACTCAGAGAACGTGATGCTTTTATGCATTTCTAAGACCCATCTCCCTTTACTTTCCAGAGAGTTCCCAGATGAGCACCAGAAAGGTGACTGGGCAGCTCTCACACCCCCTGTTTCCATCAGGAGTGTATTCAGAAAACAGCCAATTTGCCCCCAAAACAGGTGGTGGCTTTCACAGGGTTCTTGGTGCCCTTGTTGCATAATGAAGGCTATTCCCATCCATCAGACAATTCTGCAAACCTAAATAGATGATGTATTTATTTATGGATTACTGACCACGAGAAAGAGAAGCTTTGCACTATTGTCAACTTCACAGCCTTCGGTCTGCTATAAATAATGCATCATTGTTCGGTGTTGGTTTATGGCTTAAGTTCCAATGAGCGGTGCAGACCAACAGACTCAGCAAAGATGAACGCAGCACAGGGTATTTGGAAGAAAAATGGGACCATCTGACCAAGAGTGTTAGAAAAACAAAGCAAAAATGTAATGTTCTCTGAGTTATTTTAACATCAGCTTCAACAGACCTCCTTTTACCTCTGAGAACTGCACAAATCTCTCCTTATCCGCTGCTTTTCGCTCTGCTTTCTCCCAACTGTGAGCTAATTCGATTTCAGATAAACACTAATTAACACAAGAGGTCACTACCGTGGCCAGCAGGCACCGTTGCAACGTGGCATTCAAACACACCAAGAGATCAAAAGAGCCTCCGCTGCTTCCTTTGAACTACCCAATTAAAACTTGCACAAATAAAGCTATTGTTTTACATCTGCCTCATCCAGGCGGGAGAGAAGGCAGAGAGCTAAGAGATCATTGCCTTTAATTGGGCTGTTTTCCCTCTCTTCTTACAGGTTTCCTCCATGTGGGATTTTTCTTCAGACCAGTAGAAGAAAATGATGGCCAGACCCTTTGCGATGCAGCGATTACACAGCAAGGCTACAGCAGACTGAAAGCAAAGCCGTGGGGAATCCAATTTCCCTCTCGTGAGCAAAAGGGCATCAGTGCCTTTCTTGGAAGGTTTGATTGATAGCCCTTAAGAAGGACTCATAAAATGTGCCTCTCTCTGGCTATTTAGGCAATTCTCTTTTGAAGATGAAGGAGAATATTAGATTAATCCAACTGCTGTAACAGCATTATCTCCTGCTTTTAAACAAAACGTATTTTATGGCGTCCACACTCGAATAGAAACAACCTGCAGCTGCAGGAGCCCTGGGCTGGTGCTTTGCTGCTAAACGTACCTTGGGAGCCTTGAAAGAGGTTTTCATTCAGATTCTAGGGAGCTACTGTAAATACCAGACTTGCACCTCCATCCCATATGGACAGCTTGTGGACAACAGAGAAACCAAGGCTGGGGTGGACCACAGGGTCTGAATTCCACTCCTATCCATAGGGGAGCTCACTTAGACTAAGGCAAATTAGCAGGAGTGCAGGGAAAAGGCTACTCAGCAACTGCCTTGCAGTACAGACTTGGAACATCAATCTTGAGAGCTGTAAGCACAGAGCATTCTGGAAAAAAAATAGATGGAAACACTGTTTTAGTGTCTGGTGTTATCTACCTGGAAAAGGTTTAGGAACCGTCAGTGCTGGGAAGCAGATGGGTACATCACTGCAAGAGCACCCTGCAAAGCGTGTCCCACAGGAGGGTGCATTCCATCTTCTCTAGAGACAAGTCACAATAAAATCATCATCCACTACTCAGAAACATCCCTGAGGAGGAATACTCAGGATGGGAAGGGAATGGCAGAGCAGGTAAGTCTCAGGGACATCTCAGCTCATCTCCACCTCTGCCTGCTCTGTCTCCTGTCCAGGTCTGCTCCTAGCCTGGGGAACACAGCAGCCTGGAAAGCTCTCAGTCCCTTGAGCAAGGAAGAACCAATTAACAGATTATTCCCCCCTGGAAAGAAATGTTATCTCTTCTCAGTAGCACTGAAGGAAGTAAAAAATCAAGATTGTGACCGCAATGGAGATCACACTGTGGCTTATGCTCACCAATGTCTTACTCACCTTCTGAGAATTCATTTATTGCTGCCAAAGGATGAAAGAGGATCAGGACTCCCTGAAACTAGAGTGGTTGCCACAAATTTGTCAAGTTCGGCCCCTCACTGGGCCCAGAAGCTGCAATGAGCTCTGCTCAGCTTGCCAGGTCTCAGGGCAGAGCCAGTGTCTGGTTTTTGGTTGCATCTTCTGTAGGTCCATTCTTGTCTCCTGATTCACCAGCTGAATAAACCTGACCCTCCAATGAAGAAGCTGCTTTACTTTAAAATATTCCTTTTTCTTGTGATGTATTCCTGGATGCTGCAAATACTGCCTTGCTTGTCCCAGGATTTAATCAGATTAATTAAGCTGTACTTGTATTAATTTAAATTACAAGTATCTGAGGGCTCAGCCAAATCAAGTGATTTATGGGCCATATCAATCTAATTAATACCACCAACTCCTAAAATAAAAACCTAATAAATGAGTTTATTATACATCTGTAAGATCAACTTATTAGCTTTGGGTCTCTAGTGACACAGCCGATTTGATGGAAGTTTTATATTCTTGTTGGAAAAAGGTCTTATTTTTTTTCCTTCCCACTTGCTGTATTTTTTAAAAGTATCTTCTACAGGGCAGGAGGAGAGAGAAACAACACAAGCTCTTATCAAAACACCAGCCAAGCCAAGAGGTCCCCAAAGTCCCACTGTACACAAATTGTGGGGGTTTTAAGACTGAGTGCCCACAGGAGAACAGTTTATCTGACTTCTCGCAGGCAGAACCTGCCCTGGTCTGTGCCTTCCAGCTAAGCAGCCTGAATCTGCAGTTAGTCAGGGGATGAAGATGGAAAAGGAATAAGAAGAGAATTAAGAGCTTCTCAGAAGCAGATCTGAGCAGGAAGAAGCTGGGATGGTTTGGAAGGCACTGCTCATCAAGGTGACTTTGCTGGACTGAGTTTGCATTGTCCATAGCAGTGACTAAAATGCCACTTGCACAGTGACAGCTTAGAGATGCCAGAGCTTCCTTTTGTCACTGTGGCAAGGGACTTCAAAATTCATCATGGGAGCCAATTCCAGGGAATGCAGGAGGCACCTCCAAGCCACAGCCCAGTGGAAGGAACAATGGAGTAAAGGAGGAGCAGGGCCCTGCTGGGCCGTGCCCTCGCCCACCGCTCCCTTGGCAGCTTGGCTCTGTGTTGATTGGCTTTTCAGCCATGCTTTCCCTTCAGTCCTGGAGTTCACGCTCAATTTCCTGAGCTGTAAGGTTGTTTCCCTTGCTTTGCAAATCCCCTTGGAGCAAACAGCCATGTGATGGAAAGAGGAGCAGGCTCCCTCTCTTTACCCTTTGCTTACAAAGTAAGTTCTTCAAATGCATTTGTTGTATTGTGTTGAGGATAACAACCTGCTCCAGCAAAGAGAAGGGACTGGGAGACCTTTCTGGAGGAGAAAATGGGGCGATTTATGGAATAATTATATAAAGACAGAGCCATCCTGTGTGTCTGTCACTGTGATTTATTACAGTTACACAGAAAATTGGCTGCTTGGACCATAAAAGATGGCTGCAGGCAAACCTGGACCCCTTTGCTTTCCTGTTTGCCACTCCACACACACAAACCCAATGAATTAACTCAGCAAATTTGCAGTAATGACCCATCATTTCTATTTTAAAAGAGGTGCCAGAGCAAAGGTACTGTGTGGAGCAGTTCCTCAGACACAGACACATACACTGTCCCTGTTGCTAAGCCATGGGCTGGTTGTCAACATGAGAAACCTCTGCAGCCCCCAATGGCTCCTTTGCTGGTGTACAACAGGGTCTGGAGGCACTTTGTTCCATTCCATCCAGGGTTATCTGGATCACTCTGAAGGATTTTTGTAGTACGTCTTTCCTCCCCTCTGGCTGTTCCACTTTTGATGTGCTCCTGCTGTTTTCCACCCTCTTTCCATTCGCTGCCCATAATTACCATTTTGCATTTGTCTATATCCAGCTGCATTTTCCATTTACCACTTCACTTGGCTAAGAAAATCCTTTTTGTATCAGACCGGGTGGCTTCTACTGCTTTCCACACACCACTCTCCTTTGAGTCACTTCTGTTCATGCTAAAATAACTTTGGCAACCAAAGGTGCCATTAGCTGCAAGGGCACGGACTCTGCTTAGAAGAGGACCAGACAGGAGGAAAATTAACTTCCAGCTGCAAGGATGAGAGGATTCGGACATTTTCATTATTTCTCAACACTTAAGACTGTAGGTCACCTAGGGCTGGGAATTCTTTCTTCCAGAGATGTTCCATCATGGGAAGATCTTCCAGCTGCTGTTGGGCAGCTCTGCCAGCTCTATACCAACATTTACCAATATCTTTTTTCCATGGCTCCATGCTCATATCCAAGCAGCCTCTCTGGTCCAGCACTACAAGCTCACATATTTCTTCATTCTAAATCTCAGCAAGAGTTTGTAAAAGTTTATTCCTTTGGTCCATGGGCAACCTGCAGTGTATCCCACCCACATGGCCCCTTGTGCAACTAAGGAACAGCCTCTGTTCAAAGGATGGGGCACAGGGAGGCACAACAGTGTGGAAAGAAGGGGGTTACAGTGGGACCTGGAAAAGGGGGCTGATCCTTAGCCCTCCCACAGAGCCACAATGGAGCCAGGAGAGTCTGAAGGTCCCCATGTCCTTCAGCTTCCGACTGCAGCTCCCACGCCACCCTTCACAGGGTGATGTCCCCTGGGTTTGTGTGGGTTGTGCATCACAATTGTAAGTACCTGCAACAGGCAGACTAAAAGTAGTCTGGAAGGAAAACAGCAACAGTGTATGGAAAAAACAAGTCACAGGATGATTAACAGATGATCCAACTCCCTGCAAAGCCCAGTGGGGAAGGTCATACCTTACGCTTTCCAAAACACAACTCCTCTCCAATAATTCCTGCTCATCAGTCATCAAGCTGCTGCTGATCTGGCTGAAAGCAATATTAGTTGTTGCTTCAGGCTGTGGGTTGACAATCATCAGCTTCTGCTCATCAAAAGAGTAAAGAAACATCTATTTTAGCTAAAACAGAACTCATTTTTATCCTTCCCCCAGAGGAAAGTTCCTCACCACCACTCTGTGCAGAGTAGCACGCAGACCTCAGAGACCATAACTTGCAATGGTACAGCAAAATTAATTGTTTAATTATAAAATGTTTGGAAGAGGAAATAATTTGAGGTACAAATAGATTTTATTAAAAATAATTATATGCAGGAAGAGCAGGGACAGGTTTTATCCCAGCTGTGGTTCCAGAGAGCATTTCTGGGTCATCATAGCAGGGCTCTGGTAAAGCCCCGTCTGAATGTGTGGCCAGTTATCACAGAGAAATTTCTGAGTAAAAGCCTGAACTAATCCAGAACTGGTTTTAAAAGGTATAAAATGGCGGAATTTCATGGAAATGTTTAAATTTGTCCTTTGCTAATGGGGTAATTCTGCGTAATACAACCAACCTCCAGCAGAAGAGTCAGGTCTGGCCAATAAAGGATGAGAAGCAAAAATAGTTCTGTATATAAAGAAAAAGTAACTTTTAGTTCAGTACAGTTTCAAGCTGCATTAGAAAGGGTTGGGTTTCCTTCTTGGACAACCTGTATCTAAAAAAAAGACAACCATTTTAATTAAGTACAAGGTACAGGTGCTAAGAAAAGTAAATACGATGATGAAATTGGGATAATTGAAAACAATAATCCTGAAAATCATGTCTGAAAGCAAAACCAGCCCAAGGGGCCAACACCCCCACAGTGACACAGCACAGGTTTGGGGAGGAAATCACCCCCCTGGGATGCTTTGTCCCCTGGAATTTAGGCTCTGCAGTGGCCTGGGGTGTGTTTGCTGCAGAACATGCCCTGCTGGGATGGAAAGGCTCTGGGAATGTCTTTACTGCCCATGGCCAGCAGCAGGGCCGGTGCTGCCTTTCCTGGTCCCGACTGATGCAATACCCAGCCATGGACAGCTGCGGCACAGGAATGGGAATTCCTCCCGACCCAGAGAGTGCACAGCAGGGAAGAGCATAATCTCCGTGATTTACAGGCTGCAGCTCTACTTTAAAATACATTAAACTCCAACTATTTAATTACTGGGCACTACCAAATCACAGAGACAGAGGAGTCAGTCACGTCTGCTAATGCCAACATTTATCATCCTATTTATCTACTCCAGCTTCTGAGACCCATATCGAATCACTTTCCTGTATTAGCTAATAACGGATGAGTTTATTCCCTGTACCTCTGGGCGGCCCTCGATGGATATTATCGCACTGCTGGCAGCACACATCCACCTAGGGAGAGATAAACTGGTTTAGAGATATAAAGAATTGTAATCACCAGCCAAAACTCAAATCCCAATCAAAGCCTTTTTCCCTGCTGCCTCCTGCCCCCAGATACTACTTCTCACCAGAGAATAAATGCAAACAGTGCTCAGCCTCTCTCTGGCTGAAGGCTGAAAACCTCCTGATACTTCTGAGAAATCATTATATATCTACATTTTATGGTTACAGACACAGAAAAATGAAGTGGCAGGCTGAGAGTGGGGGAGCTCCAGAAACATGCCCCTGTCCTGCTCACCTGCATAGGGAGAGCAAAAAATGAGCTGGTATAGGCATGGAGACAGAGTGCCCATGAAAGAAAAATCAGTAGGTGAAGCAAATTTATCCATGGAAACATACTGGGTGTTCAAGAAACAGCGTGAGGAGAGTGAGAAACTGCCAGGTGCTCAGCAAAGCTGCTCCTGTGCTCAGCCTGTTCCCAGTAAAGTCCTGATCAACCCAGCATGATCTTCCTCTGTCTCATTTTCCCACTGGAAATGCTATGCTTTTCATTTTGCTTGCTTATGCTGCTTTTCATAAGGAAAACAAGTTTAAATTGCTCTATTTGGAAACTTTCAGCAGTCTTATTTTCAGAATAAATACTCAGAATCCTCTCAGCTTTGCACAGTTGTCTGTCCTTAAGCTGAGCATGAAGAGGGGAAAAAAAGAGGCTTCCTAGAGAGTCAAAAAAAAAAAGCATAATAAAACATATCTATTTCTATTCCATAGCAGGTTTTGCTGCTGGTGCTTTTACTTACATCACTGTGATGGTTATCTCATTATTGCTTATTTATTACAGCCTGTCATNTATATAATCTGGTGGTTTTTTATTAACACCATCACTCTCTAGCTAATTCTATTAGCCACAAGATAATCCTGCCTTTTGGTGCTTGAAAAACCCAAATACGCTGAGATCTGACCAGGCGGTCATTATGGAAAATGCAGCAACATAAGGAACAGAGAACTACAGGGAAATCAAGGAAATTATCTGTGGATCTTCACAAAGTCCCCTGGAAGAGTTCAGACATGGAGCTGTCTTAATTGATAGCATGGCCACTTAGGGGACCAGTATCCATAGAAACTCCAGGGCCTTGACAAGATGACAAATAATGCCTCGAGAGCCTAATAATAGCAGGAATAATGAGGTGTGGCCAAAAAACCCCAACAACAACAAGCCAGGCATCTCATGGTATCGAATGGGTGGGCCCAGCTAATGAAAGCCTGGCAGATCTCCGTGACGGCAGGAGGGTGGCGAAGCACAACTGGAGGAGGGAAAAAAAGAGTTGCCAAAGCCGGATGGGATTCCAGTCCCAGGGAAAAGCCCCGCGGCAGATAGTGCCACTGGGGACGTAGCTATGGGGCTCTGCTGTCCGTGTACGTCGGCCATAAATTGGGAGCAGCATCATTGGGAGCATCTCACAGAAGCCTGGCCGTGTTTTGGAAGAGTTATCCCATGGCCTGGCCTTGGAGATGGTGTTTTGGCGACCGCGGATGTCCAGCCAGGCTGGAACCCGGGGAGCCCTTGGGAATCGCGGCGGGTGGTCTCAGCCCCTTTTCAGGGCCCGTCGCCGAGCTTTAATCACCTCTTGACCCAAGCTCGGCTCTTCCTGTGCCACTCGCGGCACAACTTTCCCAGGCGCGCGGCGCTGGAGCCCGGCCCTTGCCCGCCGCTCGGGGCTGCGCGCACGCCGCTCCCGGGGCGCATTGTACCACCGCTCCTCATTGTTCGGGGAGCCTGACCTTTTTCTTAATTAGCTTAAAACCGCACAATAAAAAAAAAAAAAAATCTAAAAATGGAAAAAAGGAAGGAAAAAAAATAGAAGGAAAAAAACCCTCGGTAAAAGCCAGTCGCAAATCAAAAGAGGCAACAGTGAGAGCAAGCAATGTGTCACCACAAGTGTCCGAGTCAATGGAAACCTTGTTAGGTGGGGAACAAGGGTCTGCGCTAACAAGCTCTTATCTGTGTTTTTGTTTTCTATTGAAGGTGCATGTCATTAGGAGGAGTGTTAACAAGAGCTCTCAATAGCTTCATATGGCCAATGGCCTCTGAATATTCATGAAGGTGTGAACAGAATGTGGGAAAGCGGTGGAAGAAAAGGCAAGAAAAGCGGCAAGAGGGCTGATTGTGCCGGGAAGAAAGGAGCCAGGGCTCTGTGGGAAAAAGGGATCCTGAATCCTTCAAACAAGAGTGTATTCCCTAGGCAAAACCTGTCCTTCAAGCTGTGGGATGGTATTGATGGAGCCAAGGAGGTGGGATTTTTCTGAGCAGCGCTGGCAGGGAACCAGCTTCTGGCATTTGAGGTGACAGAGCCCAGGGTTTTTTTAAACTAAAATCACAGCAGCCACTGCCACTTGTTTTCGGAGATGTGCAACCCTCTCTCCAGGCTTACTGGATCACAGGAAGGATCCAGAATGTGTTTTTTGCTGGATGCCCGATATTGAAATGGGGGTGAACTCACAGGGGATGGAGAAGAAAGGAGGCAAAGGAGCAAGTCTGGATTTTGCTCCAGCATTGCTGTGCTCATCATGCTGAGGGGAACAACTCTTGTGCACCCAGACAAAATCAAGGAATCACAGAATCACAGACTGTTTCATTTGGAAGGAGCTGTAGACACCATCTCACTCCATCCCCCTGCCTTGGGACAGGGACACCTTCCACTATCCCAGGTTGCTCCAAGCCCATCCAGTCTGGTGTTGAACACTCCAGGGATGGGGCAGCCACAGCATCTCTGAGCATCTCCATAGCCTCCCCTGGACTCCACATCCTTCTGATGTTGGGAGCCCCTGTCAGACACTGCATACCTGCTGCCCAGCACCTGCCTCCCTTTCTGCACCTCTCTGAATCCCCAGCCTAAGAGAAATCTCTCATTTGCCTCCGGGCAAGAGCCCAGCATGGCTTCCCAGGATGCAAGCAGGAAAAGGAAAGATGCTTTTCTGAAGCCTGTGCAGCCACTGGTTTTGCTCCATGATGGGGCCAGGGATTTCAGCAGGGCTGGTTTAACACAGAGCTCTTGCTCTGCTCATTTTCGAGCAAAATTATACTGCAGAGTTGCCTCTTCTTGAAAGGCTCCAATCTCGCATGTCAGTGCCAGATAAATAGTTTTCATTCAACAAATCAATGAATAGAAACAAAGTACAGCAAAATAATGTCAAGTCATTTCACTGATAACGACAGCTGCTGGGCTGCACAGAGACAGGGAGAGCAGGAGGGGGTGTGGGGGAATAGATTAAAAAATGTGAAAAGCAATGAATCACAGCTGGGGGGAAAATCATAAAACCACAAGCCACCACAGCTCCCACACAAACGTACATGGTATTTACTCATCTATTTCTAACGAAATTGCAAGTAGAATAGAAAGGAGAAGAGGGAGGGCAATGGTGAAAGCAAATTGTTCAAACTATCTTTGTTGGAAAAGCAAAAGGGCTTTTCTTCCAGCAGGAGGCAAACAGCATGGCTCCAAGAGCTGAGGGAAGGGATGCAGTCCCAGCCCTGCACCACCACTCCTTCCTCCCACAGGTTCCTACCTTGCTGCTTTTGGGTCATCATTTCATTGCTGCTGATTTTTGCCTTGGAGCAGTCTGTTGCTTTTAAGAGAAAAAGTCCTGGTCTTGGGAATTCCCTGGGAAACATGCAGCCCTGTAGGACCAGCCCGGTGGTGTTGCATGCCTGTGCTGAGGAGCTTGACTGAACCAATACTGGTTTTCCATAGGTCTGTTGGCAGGAGCCATCTGGAAAATGATTATTCTGAGAATAGACTTATTGCTGGGGAGGAAAACACAGCCATTTGTAGTTTTGTTATTAATCCCATGAGATGACGACAGGGTTAATTGTGCCTAGGCCCTAAGTTCTTACAGGAAAGTTTTTCCTGTTATCCTGTCCCAGATGAGTACTGTGACTCCAAACACTAAAAATATACCATGAATTTAACCTGAAAGGACTTTGCTAAATCTTTGCTCCTTTCTCTCACAGGTAGGTCTCAGAAGCCTCCATGGATGCACACAAAGGATTGCAAACTGGGAACCTTGTATAGAAAGAGGGCAGAGCACAGGCCAGTGTTTCCCCTGCTCCTGAACAGGGGGTGCTTCTCTGTGGGTGAAAATTCAGAAATTAGTAAAAACATTAACTGCCTTGAGCCCCCCCTGGACCTTCTGGGACAGCACTACACGGGACTGGAGTGTCTGCAAAGCCCATTATGCTGAGAGAGACAAACAGGCTGAGCACAAGGTGACTGTATGAAGGGACATCGCTGCTCATGCATTGCCCATTTCATTCACACAGGTTACTCTGCCGGGGCACCAGAGCCACCTCCTCCCCTGTGGCTCTTGTCCTACTTAGGCGAGGCTGTGTCCTGCAGTCCCCGGTGCGACAGCTCCGGCTTGTGGCTGCCAAGAGCTGCTAACAGCATTCTCATGGAAACACTCAGGAGAGGGAACATCGCTGTGCCAAGGAAATGCCCGATTTTCCTGATGGTATCCATCTCCCAAACCACAAGGGACAGGAAACATGACAGATGCTTTAGCGAAACACCCAACGTGCATCAAACACACATCACTGCTGCTTTCCACAGCGCAACGAGGGCAGAGATTTAATTACACACAAGCTCTCCTAAATCAAGGAGAAAGACAGTTGAAAATAGGGTGGAAGAAAACCCAACATTTAATTCAATTTATTTAGCAGCATCTTTATTGCAACAAAGGTTTTGTAATAAAACGCAGCAAAACTAATGTCTCCACTTTACATGATTAAAAGCCATGGAACTCGGGAGGGGGGAGGGAGGGAGCCCAATAAACCCACTGGAGTGAGACATGCAATTCTGTTAACGCAAACAGCAGGCACTTCATGTTCTCAAATTAAACACCTGAACTTCTACTGCACAGAAGAGCCAAGTAAAAACTGCAGGAAGAGCTCTCTTCCCCTTCCGAAGGGGCACATGGAAAGTGTCTGCAGGGTTCTGGCACTCAAATGAATAGGCAGCCCAAGGCAGGGGCCTCACCTGGCTGATGTTTCACTGACTTAGACTCTGTTGTTGCCTCAGCAGGGGTTGGGTGTCACGGCAGCAGTGGAACAGCCGGACACACACAGCAGGAACACAACCCACTTCTCCTGGCAGGGAATATGGGCTGGAACTCAGAGTATGAGAATTCTCCCTAAGTTCCTACCCAGGTTCAGACGCAGGTGCTCCAGGGTTAAAGCATTACTACACCATCCCACTTGCAAAGTTTTTCCATCACCTATTTCCAAATGTCACTAGTAAGTAGGGAATGCATTTTCCATTCTAATGTAACGATGTTAGTTTTTCCAAAGCTTTGCTTGATGATTTGAGCTCATTTTTCCATTGAGTTTGTAAAAATTAAGCAGTTCTGGGTAGATACTAATTTTACTGTGTTCTGAATAAAAAGAGATCACTGAGAACAAAGGGAGGTGGGGGTGAAACCAAACAGCTTTGCACATCCCACACTCATGAGGCATCACTGGAAGCTGCATTAAAATGGGGTGAAAGAATGTGCTTTCACCAGGAACAAGCCCAACCAATCTAAACCTCAAAAGAGAGGAAACTGCTGGCACCAACACACAACAACTTAGGTATCTCAGCACTCAGATCCCCATATTTCATATATATTCTTAAACACATGAAAACATTCATCTCAAGGACACCTGTGCAACTAAATATCCATGACACAAGGAAGGCTGAGTCCTGCTCCTGCTCAGGGCAGGGCTCCTGCTGGGCACAACACCCCTGGAAGGCAGAGGGGCCTCCACAGGGACATACCAACGTCTGGTATGGGAGCCACACCAAAGGCTTCTCCTCACACAACCTCCCCTGCCCCACCAGGATCTCACTAGTTCTGCTTAAAACTCATATTAATCAAGAGATTTTTTTAACATGCAGGAAGTGACAAAGTACAATCCCAAATATCAAACAGGCTGGAAACCTCTTTGAATGACATTCCCATCTCCAGGACTGTAAGGTACAGCCCTTGCCCTGTGCCAGACCAACACTTCACCATACAGGGTGCAGGAATACCGCTCCCCCCAAAAAATAACGATGCAAAGTCCCTCAGCACTAACACCTTCCTACCTCTGCAGTCTCGATCACAACGGGGCTTTGCCTTTCTTCACTGTGAAATTAGCTGGAATCACACATCGTCTAAGGCATCTCTTTTGCAAGAACTACAAAACTCTGGTGATAAATCCTTCCAGCACTTCCACAGGATAAGAGAGCACGGGGTCTTAAAGTGCTTAACTACAGTAAAAAGAAAAGAAAATGGTAGGAAAGAAAGAATCCATAATTTATGTTGCAAAACAGAGCAGTTACAGTATGTTGTACTTTAATAACTTTTTGATGTATATATTTAAAACAGTGGAAGGATGCATTATTAAGAATTATATGTCAGCACTTATAGTCACATCCTGCCTCAAATCCAAACTCAGCCTGGCTTACTCACATAATGCTTAGTTCTTCAATTCCCAAAAAAAGCAGTATTTGATGAAGGCCATTTTTGTTCTGTTTTTTAAACAAAAGGATCAGTTTCGTCTTAAAAATCATATACATTTACATTCAAGAGTAATCACCTCTAGAAAAAGAACAAAAACACCCCAAAAAAGCAAGTTAATTTAATATTGAACAAAATATAAACAACCTTGGAGAAGGTGAATACTATCCATGGGTAATTTTATACATATATGTATATATGAACAGATATAGATATATGTATATATAATACAGCATAAACACCTTGGGAACACAATGGAATTCCAGAGGAACAGCTTATTTTTGTCTCTTCCCACTGTTGTGTTGCATATGTGCTCCTCTCTCGGTGCCAACTGTAACACAGTCCCCAGGGATGCTGTCTTTGCTTCAGCCACAATTTACCGCTAAGAGAAGACATTCCTGGAGCTGGGCTCCTTCCGTGCCACGCCCTTATCAAAATCAACCCGTTATTGACCTGTTAATGGTGTTTTAACTGATCCACTTGTAATCACTGCCATCTGAAAACCAACAAACAGCTCGAACCAAGGCTCCCCACTGCGGAGGAAACACTCCCTGCACGCCTGTTGGCTTTGGCTCCTTTGTGTATCCAAAAAACCAGATCCTGTTCTCACACAGGGCTTTTACAACCGTGTAACTGCCCCAACTCCCCTCGCTTTGGTGCACATGCCCAGCAGTTTAACTGAAAAATGATGCGGTTTGATCTGATACAGCCAGACTCTGGTAAAGCCCAGAGTTCTGGGATCAAGCTGAACAGTACAAAATCAAGGAAAATACAAGGTTACAACATGTGGAGTTCTAAGAGCGTAAACACTGAGAGTGATTCCAGATTTCCAGCAGATGAAAAGAAAATCATGCTCTGCTTCTCTCTAGCACCAAAACAGAAAGCAAAGGAAGTTCCTGGGTTTCTAAGAAAACCGTTAAAACTTATCAGTCTCAGAGGCAAGTCCCAAGAGGAGAATTTTCTGGATGAAACAGAATAATTTTCTATGGATTTCTATCCTAAATTACCTGTTGCCAGTTAAAAGTGCCTTCACACACTTAAGCTTTTCAGCCAAGCCTGCTGCTTAGTTAAAGCCTCAGTAGCAAAACCACAACTGGGACTGCAATTCCTTGAGGGTTACCTGAAGCTGTACAGCAGGGGAGTCTCAAAGACGGCATCATCATCATCATCATGCACAGTAGTGCTAGAAAGGACCCAGGAACAGGGGACTTGACAGGGCACGAGCCTGGGACATAGCCCCTCATACATGAGGAAATTCAACAGAACAGTTCATATTGCCTCATGTGTAAGGTCTCCCCACACATCCTCTGCAGACCTTGGAATTAGAGTATTCAATTTCTAAATTGTAACAGGATGCATATGCCTATATCATGCTGATGTGAGGGTTAGGAAGGAGTATTGCAAACCCAGCTCCAGAGTGAACATCAGGGAAAAATCTCAAGAGGATGTACTTTGAAGCTTGTTTGAAAGTTTACAGTTTCAGCTTCTTAAGTTAGTTTGCACCTCAGAATAAAAGATTGTTATGCCCATATCACAGTAAAGTATCAATTCACTTCTCCACTAAAATCAAGTACAATCAGGATAGGTTCTCAAGCTGCTGGAAGAAAACAGAATGATTTATCCTAGGGGAGAAGGAATCAAAGAACCTGGCATCAACAGATCTGAATCCAAACTTTAAATATATTAAGAGGCAGCTTAAAAGTCTTTCTTCTTAAAAAACAATTAACATCTAGACGAGGGATGTGTCCAACTTGTGACCAGCTTCTAAGAAGTGAGACATATCCCTTTCACGAAGCATAAAAGCTATATGATAGCATTTAAAATTAATAAAAGTTGTAACCATTCAGGTAAACTCTTGCTGTGTAGTGAGTAAATCATCCAGTATTATGTAATAAGATACCAAGGAACACACTGTAAAAATACATCAATTATGCCATAATGCTTTTAAAAAGTGATGATCTGGTGCTGTAGAAGTACGTTATTTTCAGTTTCTGCTCGTCCCCCAAGAGAACACCCATGGTACTGTATTATACCACAGACATTGGATTTTATTTACAGCTTAAAGTTATTAGATCACTGTAGTTTAATTTCCTGTATGGCACCAAATTTACTTTTAAAAAAGTGTCTGTGAGGGTGTGTACGGGTGTGTACATGTGGCAGGCACCAGAAAGCAATGTTCCATCCTATTTGCTCTAGTTTCCTACACCTCCCTGTCCGGAGAGCAGCCGTGGAGCAGAGTTCTGAGGTGAGTCACATGGCCTTCATGGCAGCAATGCGAGAGCCCAGGTTCTCCTGCAGGTAATACAGCAGGTGCAGTTCATAGTGCTCCCCCGACTCAGGGACCCTGATGCTGTGTCTCTCCTGAGGGTAGATCTGAAATGTAAAATAAAGTCGTAAATATCCACAGGAGCTGCAGGCACCAATATTTAATCCGGTCCCAGAGCCACATTCCAAACGTCCATGGAATGTCCCCGCATTAACTCTGCACCTGAACTAACACTCCTCATCCTCCATTGCCCCAACCCAGGAGACTGATCACAACTGTGATCCAGCTGTGCTGGAGGGGATCAGCCTGGCTGAGCAGAGGCAGCTCCTGGCCAGAGCACATTCCCAGTTCTGCAGTGTGGTGTGGGATCCCTGGGCTCCACCTGCACTGAGCCAGCAGGGTTTAATTAAATGCAGACCCCTGCTCCCTGCTATATGAATGCTGCTGCACTGCCTTCCAGCTGCAGATCTCCTCAGGAACGGCCTTAACTCCTTATTTGCCCAATTTTTCTTTTTGTTAATTCACAAAGTATTAACGTTTAAAAAAATGCTTGGCTCAAATGCTACAATTTTATCCTAGAATTCCAAGCTGTCCAGCACAACCATGGTACAAGTTCCAGTTCTGGACTCGTCCAAGACAGACACATCACCTTTATGCCCTGGTTCTGGCCTTACCTGTAGGTCATAGGGTTTCCCAGCTCTCACCAAAAAGCTGAGCAAAATACTGGTGTGTGCAAAGTGAACATTCTCATCCAGGAATCCATGTAGCAGCAGCAAACGGTTTGGTCTGGGAAAAGCAAGAGACAAACAGTTCTAGACAGCATCCTACTCATTCCACAGTCCACACACATCCCTACAAAAATACTCCTCGGAAAAAAAATTCTTGCATAGAAGGCAGTGATTTCAGCTGTAAACTGCTCTGGATAGGCACATTTCTCAAACCTGTTCCTTGCTCCTGTGAAAGTTCTTTCTGCACATGCATATCACAGTCAGACCTTTTATCTGAGTATCTTAGTTATTCTCAGCAATGCTTCTTAGCTTGAACAATACAAGGCCTTAGACCTTGCTGATTGCCAGCTCTTTGGCAAGAAAGCCCATGGCCCCAGCTTGCTCTGCTGTGTTGAGAGAGCTTTAGAACACACAAAAACATCCAAATCAACTAATTTTTGTTTAGCTTAATGTGGCTCTAAAGTGCTAATCAAATTGAAGATATGTTTGCAATTTCTTTAGACATAAAAGATAGTCTTTAATTACAGCTACTATAAAAGGGCTTACATGAAATGGTCTGTAATTATGCAAATGTTCATTTGAGTATTAAGTTTATTAGTGTTGGGTATTGGGGTTTTTTAAATTATTATTTAATGCTAGCATTTGGGATTCCAGAAATAACAGGGAGATAAAAATGTGTCTATGGGGCTTGAACTTTCCTGGAAAGGAAAAACAGAAGACAAGAGCCAGAAGCAAACTTACTCAGAAGGAAACTTCTCAGCCTGCATGGCCACGGACCCCAGGTAGTAGCCCTGCTCGTTGTGCTCTGGGTGGCCCATGTAGCGTTCCGTGTATCCCGTGTCGTAGAAAATCCACAGCGTGACGGGGGCTCCGGCTATGGCCACCTGCCAGTGCCACAGAGAGGGGAGTAACAGCACTCCCCCTGACCTGGCCACGTCCCTCCCTCCCACTGCCTCATCCTACTGTAACTGTGGAACAAGCAAAGCAATCCTTGCTGTCCCTGCCCCAGTTCACACACAGCACAGCTCAGTTCTGACTCACATGTGCTGAAAACCAGGAAGAGCCTGCAGGTAAACTGCAAGCAACTTTAAACATATCACCTGCAAGGGCTGCTGAGGGAAGTGCCTTCTGTGGGGTTCTGTGGGTTTGAGTCCATTTGCATGTCTAACAGAAACAGCTCCCTAGCACTCGGCAAACTACCCTGCATAGCCACCACCAGCTTGCAGAGAGGCTTGTGGAAAAAGCCTTATGGAAAAAAAGACCCATAAGAAAAAGAAAAAAACAAAACCACAAAAACACCCAAAACCCTTTTGCAAGGCAGGTGTTTGTAAAGGTAAAAATACAACAATTGTTAAGGATTAAGACAAATAATTATTAAACCTCCCAGTAACATTAAAGTTGGACTTAAAGAAAGCAAGAGGGTTAGGGTTAGAACAAAACACATCTCAGGGCAATAACCAGCTCTTCCCACATCTCTACCCAAAGGCAGTCTGGCTGTTTATTATAGTGGTCTAAAGTCAGGCAGGCACAAGAACCTCTCTCCAGTACTTCTCCCTATCCCCAGACTGCCCTTCTGTGGTTGCTTTAGAACACGCTGCAGCAGCATGGCTAATTTGATCTGGGAATAGATTAGTCTGCAAAGGAACTACTCTCAGAGCCAAAAAGAGGAGGATGAGAAGGAGGTGTTGTTTTTCACCAAGATTGTTTCCCCTACCTGGTTCACAACACAAAGAGGTCAGCTGGCACAAAGTGGCCAGCAGCTGATACTACCTAAGGTACCTTCAGCACAGGTGACCTGAGACAGGTAGAGCTACACCAGCACAGTTAAGTCATTGCAAGCTCAACAGCCCAACAGTTGTCAGAAAAGCAACTTCTCTCTGAAGTCACCTGAATAGAAGAGTCTTGAAGAAAACAGCCATTGCACTGTGTCTTAACTTGTCTAGAGCAAGCTCAGAGGTCTCTGTGCTGTGATCACCCACCCATGGAAGTCCCACTATTAAAGGAAAAATTCTGCCTGCACCACCAGAGTAAGTACTCAATGCATGAACATACCCTGAAGATATCTGACCTCTGTGTTAAAGCCATTAAGGAGAGGTAGCCTCCGTAGGACCAGCCGTGAATGCCGACACGCTCCAAGTCGATGAAGTCATACTGTGATGCCAAATACTGCAGCCCTTCCACCTGGTCATCTATTTCTATCTGTCCCTGGGAGGGCAGAGACAAAAGTAAGTTCTGTTAGTTACAGGCCAAAGTTATGTTCTCAGGATTGCCCAGGTAACCACCTCCCGAGCTTTGATGCTCAAGAGTGATCCATGCTCCGAATGCAACCGTCCTGCTTCATGTGAGCTGCAAATTGTATCCTTGGGGTGTCACAGCCTCATTATGAACTACCCTGTGTCAGGCAGGAGCTGGTTCACAGCCTGAAACCATGACATTTTATCTTTCCCACATCAAGCATCTTTCCTCCCTCAACTCTCACCTATACACACTTCCTGTCCCCAAACTCCAGAAGTGTCACACAGGCAGTACTGGGCACCTGTGCCAAAACAGTGCTTCAGCGCTGCTAACATTGGGACTCAAACCCGTCTCTGGCTGAGAACAGAATCAGGCTCAGAGTCCACTTACCATTTTGTATTTAAAGGCTCCTTCAAACTTCAGCCCTCGGTGGCAGGAGCCCCTATTGTCAATGACAACGACAACATAGCCTAAAGAGGCCAAAGTATTCAGTCGGAAGTACTTGATTCCTTTAAACCGGTTGTTCACCAGCTGTACCTGGAATACAAGAGCAGCACCAAATCCAGAGGTCACCTCTTCATCCAATTTCAGATTTTATTTATATGTACCTCTAAGTGCTTTGTACAATTTTATAATGTAAAGTTTTCAAGATCCCTACTCCCTGCTGTAAGATTCCCTCTCCCTGCTATGCAATAAACTCTTTCCCCCAGTAAAACAAGCCATTCTGTGTCACGGGGAGGAAGAGCTGAACTGAGGTCCAATGAGGCAACTGGAGAGGAGAAGGAGACAGAACTGGGAACAAGGACTACCTGATTCCCTTTTCTCCCAGTTCCAGCTCTGCTACTCCATATCTGTCCTCAGACAAGTGGCAGTGCCTGGATCCATGACCTGGAGATCATGAACCCTTACAGCACCTTTGGCCAAGCAGACACTCACCAAACAGGCAAAATGCCACCTGCTGCCCTCAGCACAGAGCAGGAACTGTTCCTGCAGGAGAGCAGAGGAGTGATCCCTGCAAGCCCATCCCACTGCTCACCAACTCACCTGAGGGCCTCCATAGATGAAGAGCACTGTGGGGTACTTCTTCCCAGGCTGCAAGTTGTGGGGTTTGTACATCATTCCATACAGAGTGAACCCTGTGGAGCTCTCAAAGGAGAACACTTCAGGGGGAATGTAATCAGGAAGAGGACCTGCCATGGGAGGGAACAGAGCCTGGTTTAAACAGGAATGGATGAGTAACACAGCTCTGCTTCACCACTGCCCTGTCACCAGTCTCACTGCAATCCCAGTGGACATCTCCCACGCTTTCCAGTGGATGTGGCTGGATCCAGGCAGAGACTGGGAATGCCCCAGCCCTAGGTGAGCTTTCTGAGCCCTATCACATTCCCATCCCTGCTCTCCTGTGAACAACAGTAAAACTTCTCCCCTGACACAGCCATTACAGATGTCTCTTCCCTTCCTAATCCCATTTAGGACTTGCTACATTAACACATAGAAAGCACTGGACATGGAGCATGCTTCAGGTAAGGAGAAATTAAAGGGAACAGAAATCCAGTGGAAGATTATAGCCCAAGAGCTGTCTCACAAAGACATGAGTAGGCAGCAGCACACACTATTTAAGAAGTGCACCTCCCTCCCCAGGAACACACTCTTTAGCAAGCACATCATACAGAGCAAGTGAGTGCACTTAAATCCCTCCCTGAGCTAAAACTGGCAGAAGAAACTTGGTAATTTCCACTTTAAAATCCTTCATGGTCTGTTTATATCCATTTGTTGCTGAGCTGAAAATGTTCCTCCTGTACTTCACAAATCTCCTCACACAAGCCTGAGTTTCAGAGACAAGACTGGTCAGCCAAACCAGCAAATCTCAAGCAAGCATACACTGGGATATCTTTCATCCATTGATGCTGCTTGTCCTTTTCCTGCTCCTCATCCGTGCCATTACCTGCTGAATCTAAAATGGTAGCCCAGAATTCCTTAGTCCTATGAGCTGCATCATTTTCTGATCCTGTCAGCCTGTACAGTGACACACAGTGGGGGTTCTTCTGATTACTGTACTTGCTGATAAACATGTCACAGTCCTGGGAAGAAAAAGAACACCTCTTGAATTCCTCAGTGCAGAAGCACAAGCAAGTGATCATTTCTTTTTGCATTTAGATATTTCAGAAAATGCTTATGGACCAAATTAAACCAGAAATCTGAGCACTTTTGCTTCAGAAACACTAGAGTCCTTAACACTCCAAACCCAAAGATACACCTGCAAATCCAAGAGTAGCATGAGGAGCTTGTCACACACCCTCTTCTGGGTCATGAATTCCCAGATGATTCCTGGAACTCCACCCAATGTTGCCCAGGCTCTTCTCCTCTGCTGATTGTTCTCTAGTCCACTTCAGGCAGAGAGTCAGGCTCAAGGAGTTTCAAACAATTCATCTCATCTCCTTTCGCCTGAAGTGAGCTGGAGAGCAATGGAACCAGGACGTCAAATCTGATTTCCAAGGTGGTTTTACACACTGATTGTACAACATACAGGGGGGCACAGCACAGCCTAAAATCTGCTTTTGTTATATATAAATACTGCCCTGTCTGCTGAGTGACAGGATAAGCCTGGACTAAGGCAGAGCAGGTACCTGGCTGACACAGCAGGCATGCGAGTAACCGCGTTCTGTCAGACGCTTCACCTCCCCGGGGTTCTCGTAGTTAACAACGTACAAGTGATGCTCCAGAGGTGAGTCTTTTGTGCCTTGAAAGTACACCAGTTTTTTGGTTTCATCCACATAGATCTGTCAGGAACAAAACAAACAGCATATCCCTCAATAACCAGCTCTACCACCTCAAAGTCCCCCCCGCATCTCTCCTGCCCCACTTCCATAAGGGTGAGCTGGAGCCCAGCTATCTGCAAGGGATAAACCAAACAACTGTTCTTACTGTCCACAACTCTGTCAATTTTAATTCAAATGATCAAAGAATTCATCCAGCTCAGAGCTAGAAGAGCAGCAGTTTGGGGACCATTCCTTCCCTACTTGTGCAAGCTCACAAGTTACACAGAACAGAAATACTGTGTATTTTGGCTAAAACCATATGGGATTAATAGGTTTATGCTGATCCCTCCAAGGAACCATCTCTGTCTGTGTGTGGCAGGATATCCATGAAGCAAGAGCAAGACTTACATTGGATCCATGTCTGCCAAGCACTTCCCATTCCCCACTGGTAATTGCTATCTCCTCTTTGATGAGGCACTTGAAGTCACCTGCAAATACCCAACGCACAGAGATTTTTATTTCTAAAAATATTTTGTCACTTGCATGGAAATAAAGGTTTTATACTGAACAATAGGCAGGCAATGTAAAGATGAGGTGTCAGAAATGGAAAACTTTGGAAGAACTCTGCTTTTATAAGATTATTTAATTTCCCTTAGAATGAGGGAAATTTAGCATGAAAAACAAGTCAGATGCATTCAGAGAAATCTAATCAACCCCAGATATAATGCTATGTGGAAAAAAGACCCTCAACAGTTGCATGGGACTAGGACCTCTAGTAAAATTAGGTGTATTTTTTGTGCATACAGAGTTCAGTAGGTGCCTTCAACACACACTAAGTAAATTAAGTATCACAGCATGAAATGATGAATTAAAGAACACATGTTGTGAAAAAAAACACTCTGGGAGCTTTGCACACAGTGATTTCCTGCATTTGAGCAACACCACGTTCCAGCAGTGAAGAGGAAAAGCCAAATATGTCTCACAGTATCACAGGGAGCTTGTTTCCCATCTGGTTTTTGGAAATTTTTCCCTCTAGTCTAAGGAAGGATTGGGATTAAAACTAAGGCATACTGAAAACAGAATAACCTCTGTACAATTTCCAGAGGAATGACTGTACACTGAAGTGCTTTCCTGGACAACAGCAGAAGTTTCCAATAAGACAATAATTCCTGCCAGCTGGAAGGACGTTTATTTCCTCACTGGTCAGCAACAAATGCCCAATTAAAGCCCAAGAATAATTCCCCTTACTCGGAGCAGGGAGGCCTCCACAGGACCGTTTGTACTTGCTCTCCTTCAGGACCGAGGTGACCTTGTACAGGTGCCGGAAGCCTGTTTTGCACTCTGAGGCAAAAATGAACTCTATCTCATCTTCATGGGTTTGAGGGAAGACATGGAAGATATCATGGATCTGAAGAGGAGACAGAGCAGGGGATTATTGCTATCAGTAGGACTCTGGCACTGCAGTCACACAAAATATGTTCCTCTTGCTGCTTAACACACACCACACAGTCCAGGCTAACAGGGTGCAGCACTGTCCCTTACTGGGAGAACCAGTTACACTTGGAGCCAGGGGGGTCTGCAGCCAGTGCCACATCCCCACAGCTCCAGCTTTCTGCCAGTCTAACTCTATAGACTGGTCACCAAACTAATTAAGTTTTTCTGCACCTGCCCTTCTAGCTTAGACACAAAGGTGGGACCAGCTCTGCAGACCTCTGTCCTGTGCTGCCTGCAAGTGAAGGATTATTTAAAGAAGGATGAGCTGACATCATCTTCCCACTCATCAACATGTCAGCTCTTGCTTCAAGGGACAATCTTTGGAGGACTTGGGAGCATTTATCTACAGAATGAGCTGCCAGTCAAAAATCACTTCAGCCAGTAAAAGTAATGGAAAAAGGGAAACTCATTGCACCATCCTGAAACCACTTGCTGAGGAATGTCGTATCATAGAGAGCACTTGCTGTATAGGGACCATTCACTGGAAGCTTTTGTGCAAATGCTCTCTACTGAAAGATCAAACTATGTGCCAGTGATTGATGCTCCCAGGCACACCTCCAATAGGATGTCACTGCATAGACATGGATCTTTATGTGCAACAGTGTGAGGCGAGGCACAGCTTACAGCAGTGATCAGGCACACCCATGACTGCTCTCAGCACAGGCCCTGCATTTCAGCTCCCAGAACATCACACCATTAATCTGTTTCACCAGACGAGATGTAGTTCAGGAGGGGTTCAGTGCCTCTTAGCTGACTCTCAGGACTTGTTCACCCAGTGTCATCTTGATAGATCTTTGTTGCCTGGAAGATATTTCTTCAGGTGGCACTATTGATGCTAACAATTGCCACGAAGTGAGAGTGTCAGTGACACTGTGGGCAAGGGGCTGCCTTGGGACACCAGAGCCCTGGGCTGTGCTCCTGGCTCTGAGCACTGCATAGACGCAAGCAAAGCAGTTCTATTTTCACATCCCAAAACTGTTCTCTACCTCCTGTTTTTCACAGCAGGAAGCCCCAAATATGCACAGAACTTAGATGATGGGATCACTATCCTTGACAGCACAGTTACACCAATGCTGCTACAAACTGTCAGAGAAGGCTGAAATTCAAATTCTTACATTTATCCAGATGTCTGTAGTTTCTTCATAAATAATGAAAGGTGTAACAGAATCTGGTACAGCATCAATAAGTTTCTGCCTTTCCATTGCATCATCTTCTGTGGGGATGAATAATGCAGGAGGGATCAGGACTATCTGAAGCCGTGTTTGGGAGCGATCCAGCAAGATGGACCAGATGCTGTTGAGGACACAGATATTAGAGAAAATAACATGCAACCATGAGTATGACACAAGTCTAAAAATCTCAGCAGACATTCAGTAGCACTAGGCATTTTGAGGGAGTCAAGAATATTCAATTGCAGATTAAGTCACGTGCAAAATTTCACCCACATAAACAAATTTCTTCCATAACACAAGAACTTATTTTGCTTCATTTTAATATTGCATAAGCACTGCAAGTTCAAAAGTTTAACTCATCCTGTTCTCCCCAGTTTGAATTGTGCTTCAAGGGAGAATGAGAAGAGAAAAATCAGAGGGAATAACGAAGAAGAAAAATTTCAATTGAAATTTCAGGATGCTTGTGAAAATACTATTTTTAGATCTACACCTGGCAGAGAGTAACACTGGCACCTAAAGGGACCAGCAGCAGCCCCTGCCATATTCTGATGGCTTTACATGTAGCTCCAACAATAATCCTGCAAAGAACAGGATAAAGTAGCAAATGTATTCCACATTTGGATGGGAAAGAAATAAAAAAGATGAAAGCCATCTTCACATTCAAAAACTGGAGGAATTCAATTCTGGAAAACCATGGAATCATTTGGGTTGGAAAAGACCCTTAAGATCACGGAGTCCAACCATTCCTCCAGCACTGCCAAGCCCACCACTAACCATGTCCCCAAGTGCCACATCTACACAGCTTTGAAGTCCCTCCAGGGATGGTGATTCCACCACCGCCCTGGACAGCCTGTGCCAGGGCTGGATGACCCTTTCAGTGAAATACCCTTTCGGAGAAGCTTCTGCTGAGTTAGAAACACTGTACTACATCATCTACAGGGTTAAAATCACATGCAAATGTAAGTAGCACTTACAGCAGGTTTTCTGATCAGTAAGTCTGGTCAGCAAGGATGGTCCAGTGGTTAGGGCGCTAGCCTAGGGCCTGGGGGACCTGGGCTCATTTCTCTCCTCAGCCACAGACTTCCTGCGTGACCATGGCAAGGCACTTAACCTCTCTGGGCTTCAGTTCCCCATCTGTAAAATGGGGATAATAGCACTGCACTCTCTCTCACAGGGATGCTGAGAGGACACACACATCAAAGGCTGCGAGTGCCCAAACCCAAAGCAGTAGGGCCAGGGAGCAGAGAAAGACACGAGAAGGGCTCTGGTTTGGCTTTTGAAAAAATGGTCCCCTTTGCACAAACAAGTTGGTAGCAATGTAAAAGTGAAAGCAGGCTTAAGCTGGAAGAAGACAGAGACCACTACAATCTGCTTCTGACTGTGTGACCCCAAACCCTCTGAGCAGAGACAGGATTAACATACGCACTATTTTCCTTCTGGCGTCCACCCAGCTCTAGCAATGTACTCTACTCCTTCAAAGAGGATCTCGAAGGGCTGAACTAGCTCTTTATCCACAACATCTGCAATCTGTTGACAAAGCAGCAATTCAGTGACACTGAGATGAACCCCCACAACCAGTTTTTCATGCACGATGAGAGCCTGGACACAGAAGACTTTTTCTGTGCAGCTCATGCAATTTAGATTGTTCAGCCTTTGCAACACAGGGGACTGAACCCCGTCTGCAGCCAGTCCCCAGCACAGCAGGAGAGCTGCACGCTGCCAGTACAGCCAGGGCTGGGACCAGAGAAATCTGGATGCTGCTCACAAACCCATCATTCATCTTGCACAACTCATTTGAACTCTCAGTTCCCCCCTGTAAAGAGGAGGTGATTTGTACCAAGCTGTTTTGTAGGATTTTCATGGATAGGTGCTGAACATCCTGCATGATAACACCCAGTTATCAATGTGGTTCTAATTCATGATATGCAGTGCTGCAGTCTGTCCCTGCTGGGACTGGGAACAAGTCCCAGTGGTAACCAAAGCATCCTGAAGGCTTTCCCTGCCTTTCCTGGCTGACACCAGCATCACTATCCCAGCAGGTGACTGCTGATGGCTGAAGTAGCTCAAGAGTTGGGAGAATTCCAATAATTTATGGCTGTTAATGTATCTGTTTGATAAGATTAATTTCCCATCTGTCCAAAGATCTTGGACTGGGCTGTGGAAATTTCTCCATCTGTTTAAAAAATCCCAGGGCAAAAGCAAAGTTCATCTCTTTCCATATGTTCATACTTTTGTAAGGTGATATACTGTATTTGCGCTCCAATTTTCCCAATATCTGCAGCCAATCAAGAGATCAGTCACATAAGAAGGTCTAACCATCCACACCTACAATAAATACTCTGCTCTGCAGCTGAGTTCACACACCAGTGGTAGCAAAGGAAAGCACAGCCTTGAGAAATACTGCTGCACACTAAGTATCTGCACAGGAATGAGCCAAGGGCACTGCCTCCAGAAAAGCCAGGAAGCCATCACAACCAGGAAAGTTTCTTTGTACAGAACTGGAAAGCTAATTTTACAAAAAAAAATTCATAGCAATTATATGTATTTGGCAAACAAACAGAACACAGACTTACTCTGCCTTCTGCATTGATTGTTACTTCAGAGATCTTGAAAGTGACCTTTGGATTTGCTGTACCTATAAAAACAGATGTTAGCAGTCAGGCATCAATTGTTTGCTGTGCATTATTGTGGTGTTATTCATACAGGACTGTAAAAGGCAAACAGCAGAATGTTCTTTGATCAAATAGCCTCCCTGCATGTGTGAGAGACAGCACAGAACTAGGCAGGGAAAAAAGAAACTGCAAACGTGAGGAGATTTAGAGGATGTAATCCTGCCAACAGACCAAGAGCCACACTACTGTAACAGTCAGTCTTCTCTCCCACAATCAGTGGATGCATTTATAGGGTGGAAGTAAATGCTCAGGAGTGAATGGAATAGGAAAGCAAGCTTTGGTTCACTGTTTGGCTGTTATTCCAAGGTAGTACATAGAAAGTGATCCAGTACTAAAGAGCATCTGTGAAAATTAAACACCTAAAAACCTATTGCCATCACTAGTGCCATTATGATAATAAAGCTACATATTGTTTAAGGGATTTGTGCTTTCGTTAGCTTGTTTTCTTTGCATTGAATAGAGCCATGGCAAAACACTCTCAGAAATCTGAGTGTTCACAAGCATCAGAAAACCACGAGGTATCATCTCTTTCTTCCCAGCCTCACACTGAGCTCTTCTCTCTCCTAGATATAAGTAGTAAATCAGGAAAAGCAGAAAGCTTTTCTTTCTGAATGAATTCTGCAGCTTGAGAATGTCAGCCAAACAGAAGCTATTTCTCCAAAAAATGAAGATTTCAGGAGTGAGGAAAGAGAGCAAGCCACTGTTAGCAGAGCAATGTGTCCTGCTGTGACAGCAGGGACATCTCAGAAGGGTTGAACTGTTCAAATTTGCCCCACACCTGATAGTGAATCAGCCCTCAGCAGGTCTGCTTAAATCCCACTTCCCTGCTTCCAGTGGCACTCCACTTCAAGCCTCCCCTCAGCCCTTCACTGCTGAAGCCCCCAGATCACCCACTGTCTGCAAATGTGACCACAGGTGGTTTTCCTGGCAGGCTGCACAGGACAGGTTTGCTGTTCTAAGTCCAAGAGCAATCCTGGAGATCAGAGTCCTCCAGAAACTGAACTGCCAGGGCAGTGCCAGCAGCTAAACAGAAACCTTCCCAAACCCCAAAAGGCTGTAATTCTGGAACTGTTCCCTCAGAAACACAGGACTGTAATGAGAATCAACTCCTCAACAGCTCAGGTCTGCCAGGATCCCAGAGAGCAGCTCAAACAGTGACAGTGAGAGAGGGTTTCTACCAACTCCAGACCCCAGAGCCCTCAGTAACCACACAGCTGCAGTATCAGCACAGTCACCAGTGACTCATCCAGCCTCCAGAGCAGCTTCCCCAAACACATTTCCACCACCTGGACACCAATTCAAAGACAACTCAACACCTCTCTGCTCTAAGCTTGGAGAGTCACTGCTGCCAGTCACATGGAATAAAACAGGTGTCATCCAGAAACAGGGATGTAAGGTTTCAGGGTCTCACCAGTTTTGGGGTACCGGAAGGAATCTGTTCTTCTTGTCTCCAGCATGGGTGATGTGACATGGATAATTTCTACCTCTGACTCATCGTTTTCTTCATAAAGAATTTGAAGAACTTTACCCCCATCCAGTGCTGTAAATGAATTAACATTACAAAATTACAGGCATCAATATTCTCTCAGGAGCACAAGCAGATTGGAGGAATGAAGAAAAATCCAACAAACCCTGTGATTCATGTTTCATTAAGCAAAACACTGAGACTTATACAACTCCCACCACTGTTGTGAGAAGGGAAGTCTCTTCCCCCAGTGCTCACAAGGGCCCTGTAACCTGCCCCTCTCTGCAGACAGCTCCAAAGGAGGCCACTCCCAACTTGCATAAAGGTAAGTAGGAGCAAGAGAGAGCTCTGCACTGGACAGGGCCTGTCAGACATGCTGGATCCCTACACTTACTTGGCTGTGCCTTTGGGCACCACCAGTAGCCAGTGTATCTGTCAAACTCCTCCTGCAGCACAAAAGTAGCCACGCCAGCAGATTTTGGATCCTCCTCAACATTGGCCAGTTCTAAAAAAAGACACCAACGAATTAGTTCATGATGTGCTGCAGAACCAAACCAGTTCTGCATTATCCCAAACACAGCCCAAGTTCACCCCCAGGGAACAATTACATTATAAAAAATCTGACTTCTCAGCAGATTTGTTTTCTGCTTCCAGCCTCCTCTGTTCATGTATTTAGGGAGGATTTAATCCTCTCTGACATGGCAGCTTCTTTTAGGAAAGGAAAGCCATTCTCTCTTCTTACTTGTACCTAATCAGGTTCTCAATCAGTCAAAGAAAGAAAACGTTCTCTCTATCTGAGTTCAATGAATTGGAACTACAACTTTTAAGAAAATCAAAACCCCAAGCCTTCCTGAAAAACTGAAACTGAAAACATGAACATTCAGAAAAATAAAAGCATCAGTATTTCATTCACTGTATGAACCAGAAGTAACAGACTTACATAACATCTCAACATGATGACATATCCATAGGGCTTCAATATTTTTCCTGTTACCCTGGAGGTAACTTAGCAGCGCTCCATAAATAATTATCATCTGAGAAGGAGTCATTGCTACAGTTTATTTTTACTGTACTTACATAATATTTTAATATTTAGCATTTAAATAGTCTAAAGCATTATTATAAAGTGGCAGAAATTTCAATGAACTAAAATGTAGATTATATAGTTTAAATACAAAATGCAATTGGTTTTTGAAGTGTTTTATCCACAATTTCTCATTTTCTTTCTTCCAGGATAAATGCCTAAAAAGACTTTGAAAGGATAAGCAGTGAGAACCTATGTTATTGAGTATAAGGGGCCAGCATAGCCTCAGTGCTATTCAGAAACTGCTTAAATTGTTTCTAAAAGTCTCTGCAGCCTGATTTCACTGAAAGAAACTTTCCTCCAGCTCTATTCCACCCACAGCTCTTCCACACAAAAAAGGCTGCTCCACAGAAAAGCAGTGTGCTGTGTTTCAGAAGAGCCCTTCCACACATAACCAACAAACAACAAATTCTGCCAGACTGCACAGGGCAGGGAAAAGAATCATCCCATATCTGCACTACAGGATGTATACAGAATGTGACAAACAAGGTGGAACACACAGTGGCCATTACCCTCATTTCAGAAAAGCCTTTAGTGCCATTGCTTAATGCAGTCTAGCAAGAGCAAGTGCAGAGGAGGTACAGGAATTTAATTGAGGATCCATTACCATTGTGCACAAATGTCAATCTCCTTTCTTCCCTGGATTCTATATTAGATATCCAGATGTCATTGCAATGGATAAATGCAATCCAATTTGGATCAGCTGGACAAAGCTTGGGATCCATCCGGATATTTGGACAACTGGTCTCTACTAGAATGGGTCTTAAAGGCTGTTGCTGTTTGGAATTAAAAAAAAAAAAAGATGCACAGTAAGATACAACATAGGAACACATCCACCAAGTAATACTCTGATAATTATCCAAGTATATATTACACCAAGTAATAATCCAATTCTGGATTTTCAGAAGATCACAGCAGTGTGGACACTGACTTCAAATACACGTTTGGAGAGGAATATATCCACTTTACATACAGAAGAAATACCATGCAGATATTTTATAGGGAAAGTTGTGCCTCTACCACGGTCCCGCCACGTCTCTTTCCCCAGAGCTGAGGATCAGCCCCAAATCAGAGGGCAGCTTGTGCAGAGAAGCCTGGCAAACTCTTAAAAACAGCACCCTAAAAGAGGCTGGCAGAATATGCAACCTTGTCTCCAAAAGCAACTAAAGATGCAGTAAATTACCCCTGACAACAGGGTTAGATAAACACCAGGCATTTATTATAACAATAGTAAATTTTCTAAGCTTTGAAGGCCAGCTTCAGCGCCAGCAGAGTGAAGGCTGCTTGTTCTGCAAGTTGTACATCAAACGGTGTAAAAATGGCATAACACATCCAGCACTGACCACAGAACAGTGACCTGGAAACTGCAGCCTGGGGATAAAAGTCGTCTCCGATGTGACGTCTGACTCTGTGGAAGAGCGTAGAGCTTTTTTTTGCTTTTTATGGACGTTGCTAGTCATGAAAATCAAACAGCTCTGGTGTCCTGCCTTGCTGCCACCATTTTACCATTTCTGGTAGCCCTGCATTTGAGCTTCTACAATCATGGAAATGCACCCCTGTGGGCAACCCTGTTACCAGCGTTATCGAGGTCACTCCCTGTGCCAGTGCAGTAACTACTGATAATCAGCTCTTTGCTCTCACTCCAAGCCAAAGGAAGTTCTTGCCAGAGCAAAGTCCTGCAGAGAGACAGGACATGAGTAAACTCACAGTGAATCCATGGGGGCCTCCATCTTTCACATGATAAATCCCACTCCCTGCCTGGAACAGGAAGGTGCCGCTCTCTCGGTGGTAATCATAGGAGGCAATCCCAACAGTGCCGATCCGCTTCCTCTCCCGCAGCAACTCCTCTTCCCTGGAGTACATCCCATAGTCCAGGATGGCCTGAAAACAGGCAGAGAAGCCCAATCAACACCTCTGCTCTGCATGCTTACCCTGCTTCCAGGAGCAGATGGCCGAGCAGACATCCTCCTCCTCCAGAATCCTGCTGCCAGCTGGAAGCCCACTCCGGCTTTGCCTCTGCCATCAGCACTCGTAGGTGCAGGCCATTATCAGATCCCACACAACTGTAAACTGACAGCCACTCCACCCATAGCAAAGTCAGCATTATTCCCAATATTCTCTGGTACAAGAAAGCTCAGACTGAGGGTCCGTTATTTCTAGAATGAGCAGGAGAGGCTTTGCTCACTTTCCCAGACATGCAGTGTCTGGTCTTAGTGGGAGGGGAGCACAGCAGAGTTTTATGTCTGGCTAACAGCCCTGAGAATTAACACGGGGAAAAATACACCTCATTCCATGTGAGGTTTGTCCCACCTCCTCCAGCCTGCCATGGTGCATGGGATGGGATGTGCAGGCTTGCTATGTGCAGCAGGGAAAAGGGAATCCACATCCCAATGAGTGGGAAAGGGATTCTCTGCTCCAGCATGAGTCACGGAGGCAATGACTGATCCTCGGGGGAATTATCACTTCCCCTGCAAGACAGCAGGGAAGTGATTGGAGACTCCAGGCTCTTTCAGCAATCCCCAGGACCTCACAGCACAGAACTTGATGCAAATTAGCACTTGACATCTCTGCCAGCAAAGGAATCATCCAGCACACAGAAAGGATGGAACTCCAAACACTGAGGAAAAAGCTGTGCTTCATTTTGGGATGGCTGCAGGGCTAGCATGTACAAGAAGAATCTTAAAATTTTTAAGATAATAAACTTCAAATTTTCAGGATGAAAACCCCAAATCCACATGCTTGAAGTAAGAAAAAAATCAAGACCCACCGGAAAAAGATCCAGAAGAGGCTTCCAGGAAAGCAGCAGGACGGCAGCTTTGTTTATGGTTTTGGGAATTTCAGAATAGAAGAGTGTGTTCTCCCTGTTCTCCCCAGACATTGCTATAGTGAAAGTGAGGAGAAAAAAAAATGTATTAGCTTTCTGTTAATAATCCAAACACTCTCAAAGGATGTCCGAGAACAGTTTCCCAGGCCCTTCCTACCAGAGGAAGTACTGATGGTCTCTGCACTGCAGCCTCACTCTGGGAGTTCCCTGCTTTGTAGAAATGCAAGTCACAGAGAAGGCAGAGAACAATTACAACCAGGCTTACCCCGTGCTGCCTTGAAGCATTCTGTGTTTTCTTACTGCCCTTTTATTCCAAAAGATTCATAAATCAAGGAGGGCTTTTGTGCCAGTTCCCCTGTCTGGGATACACAGCCTATGTTTCAAAGGTAACAGACCTTTAGGGAGGTTTGAACACCCTTTTCCTGCTCCTCTCCCTCAGTCACTGAAAGTCTCTCCTCAGCCAATGAAACCTCATTCAGGTTTCTGAAGGTTCCTGCCCAGGCACATGGCGATCAGCCCACAGGGAGCCAGGTGTGCTCCAGGGAAGGCCAAGCCTGATCTACAGCTCAGGAAGTGGCACTTGGGAAACCAGAGCTCATCCCCAGGGGAATTAACCTCAACCCACCCATGATGTGCTTGAACTCAGCATCATCCAAGCATTATGACCCACATCCTCTGAAAAGCGGAAAAAGAGCAGCAGTTTTCTGACTATGTCACTGCACAGCACACGCAAAGACTGTGAATCACAAACCTGAGCTTAAGCAAGTAGCCTAAGTGGCAAGCAGTGGGGCTATAACATGGCTCTGGCTCCTAGGCCTCTGCTTCAGCCATTGCTTCTCTCCCTAATCCAGGTTTTCATGGATTTATGTTCAGCTACTGCAGCTCTTGACAAAAGTATCCCTCTACCACAAGGCCCACTCCAAAAAGCCACTCAGAGGGCTGCTCACAGTATCACTTATGATGCGAAATCACTGCTATCAAGTGAATACTAATTAGTGAAACAATGTACAAGTGAGGCACTGAATCCAAGAAAAACAAACTATATGAAGTTTTTAATTATTAAGACCAAAAAGGTTAAGAAAAGTATTTACTCTCTAAGCTGCCCCTGACCTACACTGTTATTTATTCCCCACAGGATTCCTGGAAAACCTACTCCATTGGTAGCTGAGGCACAAAGGACTTTCAAAATTACACTTAAAATCTCTGCTTTGGAAGGAAACTTTGAAGGAGAACAAGGTTCCACTCAATAGCTGTAATTAGAGAAAGGAGATGAACCTGCATAGCTTTTGCAGAGAGTATATACTCTGGGTGAGAGAAAAGGGACTGAACAGACTTCCAGCTTGGGAATAGGACCCAAAGGACAGTTCCCAGTTCTTTTCCAGGCCTAATGGGTCACCTCAAATCATGCTGCTCCTATGAGAGATTACATCATAAGTTTTAATGAGCTATTACGATCACAATCATGACTTTTGACCAGCCAGTGTGGTCTGGAGTCCCTTTTGATTTAACTGCCAGGAACACTCAGCTGTCAGGAACAGACAATCCCTAACAGCCCTGCAGTGACACTATCACAGCCAGCTTACCCAGATAGTAGATCCTATCGGAATGAGGTCCTTCGGGATCATTTTTCTTCACAAATGTGAAGTCATGAGGGGCTTTAGCCATCATGTATCCATGATACTTCCGTGTATCTGTGAGCAGTTTCCGAAGCTGGCTCCAGGAATGCCTCTCTACATAGAAAGGTTCCAGTTTTGGCTGCTCCTCTCTTGGGACCTGCTCCTCACGACCTGCAGTCTCAAAGATTTCCAGGCCCGGCTGTTCAGTTTCCATGGCTGCTGCCATGTTGCATGTTTCTGGAAAAAAAGAGCAGAGCTTCAGCTCCAGCAAACCCTCACTGCACACTCCAAACACACCCCACAGCAAAGCTGCTTTAAGAAAACCATCATTTCGTGTGGTGAATAAAACCCACAGCAGAAGGAAGAGGACTAGGAAAGATATTTCCGCTCTGGAAAACAGGCAGGCACCACTCAGCCTTTCAGAATGGGACTAAAGACTTCCTGGAGCCACAGATTTATTGTTGTGTTTCCCATGCCCACATATACCAACCACTCAGTTCATAAAGTGAATAAATTCTTCTCCTTTAAACTCCTACCTGCTTCTTTGCCCACAAGACCTGCACAAATATCGCCTCACTACACTGATATCAGAACAGGGGATAATTAGGAGTAGAGGAAGAGCTGGGACAAACTGCTTAGCAGAAATAACACTGATAGTTGATCTGGAACCATCAGGCCACACAACAGGCTTAGGCACCTCATATCCTTATTCCCACTATTCTCCCATAACTTCTTGGGTTTGTTTGTATCTCCTTTCAAACTAAGCCCAGAAGGGTCTAGCAGCGATCAACACTATTATGTCAACCCAATTACAAGTACCAGAAGGGGACACAGTGAAAAAAACATTTCCCAAACAGATTTATCTGCTCACAAGCCTTATCTGACCAATACGTTGTTAATTCAGCAAATATCTCTTCCTGCAGTCAGCTGTGCTTTACAAATTATATCTGAGCTGAAATTATCAGCCCGGATGTCTGGCAAGAGGAAACCAAGTCCTCCCACTGTAAATCCCAGAGCTGAAGGCAGCTCCAAAAGGATCCAAGCTATAAACTCCTGTCACATAGTTCATTCCTGGAGAGCCCAAGGTGTAGGACTGTCAATCCTCAAAGGGAGGGAGAGGGGTCTATATATAGCATGGAAAGACTGCACAAGTGTTGTGTATGCTGCTAGGGCAGAGCATGTTGGCCTGAGCCTGACAAACACTAATACAGCCTAAATAAAGCATTTCCCTCGAGCAAACAGGCACTGAAGGATCACTGGAGCTCAAGGCACAGGCTGGGGCAGCTGGCAGAGCTCTCTGACGGACTGGCTCTCCCATGACTCTACAGAGCAGCTGAGACATGTCCCCAGAGGAGTAAAAAAGATGTTATTTGCACCTTGACACAAACCCATCTTAACACAAATAGTTTAGTTTCACCTTTGGCAACACAAACCAAATAAACACAGATCCTTCTTCTGCTCACACTATTTACATCACAAAAATCCAGAACAAAAGAGCCCTGTCCAACTGGAAGGAGGGTCCAAGGAATGCACCGAGCAGTGCTGTGCTCAAGGCAGCGTCAGGAACTGACAATGAACCTTCAAACGTGAACCGCAAATCTCGTTTAATCTGCAGAATTCCAACAAAGAAAAAACCTCCTTTCCCAACCTACCCCCAGATGCTCCTGTTTCTTAACGCGACCTACTTCTCGCAGGAAAAGGGATAAAAACCGAAGAGCAGCAGACGCTAACGAGCCAATAGCAGTGGGAACGACCAGTCGGTACGGGAATGTCAGCCCAGGGTGATGCTCCCGGGGGTTCCTCCACGGCCGGGGGCAGATCCCGGCGGGGGGCGGCGAGCAGATCCCGGGGGTCCCTCCACGGCCGGTCAGATCTCAGGGGTTCTTCCACGACCGGGGACAGATCCCGAGGGACCACCCAAAGTCGGGAGAGGACCTCGGGGGGTCCCTCCACGACCAGGGGCAGATCCCGGGGGAGCCTCCACGGCGAGAGGCAGATTCGGGGGCGCCCCCAAGGCCAGGGACAGACCCCGGGGTGGCGGCAGGCAGATCCCGGGGGTCCCTCTACGGCCGGGGCGGCGGGAGGCCTGACCGGAGGCGGAAGGCCCGGCCTCCCCGGGTCAAGCCCCCTCCTCCCGCCCACCTCAAGAGTCCCAAGGCCCCCAGGAGTCCTCCCCGGAGCGGAGCCCCCTGCCCGACTCCCGGCGTTCCCCCAGTACTCACGGCGCTCCGCGGCGGCGCTGCTGCCGAACTGCCCCGCCGGGCCGCTGCTACCGCTTCCGCTTCCGCTTCCAGGAGCGGCCACGGGCACGGCGCCGTACCGGCCGGGGCGCCGCCTGCCGGCCGGGAGGATCAAAGGCGAGGGTGCGACATCCACCCGGGCACGGGGACCGGGACACGAGACACAGGGACCCCTTGCACAGAGACTGGGACAAACACACACACTACACCATGCACGGGAGTCAAATCATGCACCCCCCAGTGCACAAGGCCCCTCCCGTTTCAAAAATCGCTTTTTTTCCTCCCCAAAACCTGCTACCACCTCTACACTGATATACTTCCCACAGCAGAAAGAAATTCCCAGCTGCCCTAATGAGTGTTAAACCCAGGGCACATCCAAGCTCCAGTGCAGTGGACCCCCAAAACACCCTCAGGCTCCAGAGCTGTGTGCCCCCAGCCAAATGTTTCTATATCTATTTCTATATGTTTTTGAATTTCCTTTTGCAAAGCACAGTCCCTTTTGTCCAAGGAAAATCTTTTTGGACTCTCTAGAAACAAGAAAAAATAACTTTTCTGCAGGTGCTTCCTCCTAAGTGCATGTACAGGTGGAAGTTTTGGGTCACACTGGGACCTGAGGGCTGGTTTTCCCCACACACTTCCCCAAAGGGCCTGTGGGTTTTGTGTTCTGAAATAAAGCCTCCTGGGGACCATTGCTACAGCTCACCTGACCTTCTGCGGCAGCTTCACAGCACCAGGAGCTGGCAGAGGCTAGGAATCCTCCATCCAGGGGCAGGCTGCGGCATGGACCGGGTGTCTTCACACCAGAGATTCCCATGGAAGACCTTGAGGCTGGAAGAGAGAGGTCGTGCCAAGATGGGTTGGAGGGAGGATGGATTTACTGTTGGAATGAGGATGGCCATGGGTGAGGGCCCCTTGTGTAAGCTGCTGAGGGAGTGAGGAGTGGCTTTTTTGGAAACAACACTGAAGTAAATGCTATCCTTTTTTAGTCTTATCATAGAATCATGGAATAGTGCAGGTTGGAAGGAACCTTAAAGCTCATCCAGTTCCAACCATGGGCAGGACCACCTAAATCAGATTGCTCCAAGCCCCATCCAACCTGGTCTTGGACATTTCCAGGGATGAGGCAGACACCTGGACAACCTGTGCCATTGCTTGGCTAGCAGAAGGTCCTGGGGCACATAGTAATGACAGTGTAAGAGTTTTAACAGGTTGGGCCCCCTGGCTTTAGGATTGGTGTTTTCTAAATTCTTATCAGTTTCTCCTGTCATGGCTAAGATGGGGTCAGCCTCTTCCACCAGGTAACAGGCCACAGGACAAGGGAAACGGCCATAAATTGCACCAGGAAAGTTTTACTTAGATATTAGTGAAAACTTCTTCACAGGAAGGGTTGTTGAACATTGGCACAGGCTGCCCACGGCAGTGGTGGAGTCCCCACACTGAAGGGATTTCAAAGCCGCGTGGATGTGAGGGTACGGCTTAGTGGTGGCCTCGGCAGTGCCGGGAAATAGTTACAAGGGATCCCGGAGGGCTTTCCCACCCCAGAAGACGCTCTGATTCCATGACCATCAGCGACAAGGCCGACAGAGGCGCTGAGGGGGCTCGGCTACGGCCACCCCGCCCACCCCCAGCGGCCCGCGCAGGCGCGGGGCCCCGCCCAGCGGGGNGGTGTGGGGAGAGACTCACCTGGGGGACCCCCAGAGGGAAATCACCCGCAGGACCCCTGGAAAGACTCACCTGCGCGACCCCCGAGGGGAAGTCACCTGCGGATCCCCTCGGGGGCAGCGGCAGCGGGGAGGGTCTCGCAGTGGGGCGCGGGGGTCCGGGGAGGGCTGTGCAGGCTTGGGGCCGGCGGGAGCCCCCGGGTGGGTGCACTGATCCCCGCGGGTGTGTGAGCTGCCAACTAAGGCATGTTCTCCCTCCGCAGAACCCGGACATCACCATCACCGACAATGTCCTGCACTTCAGAGGTAGGGGCTCCATCGGGGGGGTCTCAGCCTGGCCCTCGCCCGGGGCTGCCGCTGTCCCACTTGTCCCCACCGTGGGGTGCCTGGTTCCCGTCAGTGGCAGGAGCCCCCGTGCTGGCCATGTTCAGCTCTGCCACACTCCTGCCCACAGCCCTCTGTGTTCCAGGCCTGGTAACCATAACAGGCCCTATCTTATCTAACAAGAAAACCCCAACCTCCCCATATTTAAATACCAGTGGAATTTCCATACATCCTTCCCCATCCCAGGCCAGCCAAACCCTGGAGATAACTCACTGAAATTTTTCCTTTCACAAAGACCTTGTGTGCACTTGTTATCAAGCCTTCACATCAGGAACCAGTGCTCCATTTGGAAACTAAAGCAGATCTCACCCTGAAAGATGGGTTTTTTGCAGCTGGACAGCTGCACATTCCATACACATTCTAGCATCATGGAGCTGGTGCTGATTGGCATGGCTGGGTAGTGCTGAGTATCTGCTGTCTCTGGTTTTGTTGGGTTTTCTCCTTTATTTGGTGGATTTTTTAAAGATGCCTCATTAGGAGCTGCTGCCTCCCTGGTGAGCTGCAGCCAGGCCATTTGATAGGAGGGTGCTGCACATCATGTTCTTGATCAGGATCAGTTTACGGCGTGGAAGGGTGGGAATTAACCACAGTGTGCAGGGTTTTGCAGTCCTTCCGGGGACAGGATCAACGTGGGAGATGATAAATGAACCCTGATAAGTGCCCTCCTGCTATTGGGAGGGACTCCCCATGTCACCCTCCTACACACCAAGCAGCACCCATCTCCCTGGGTGCTCCATCATGCAGAGGCTGGATCTCCCAAAGGCAGGAGCTTTTCAGCTGGATCTGAGTTATCCATGAGCAGTCTTTTGAGCCCCTCTTTTGGGAATTTCACATGCTGCCTTCCTGCAGCAGGGACCCTTTTCCAGCATGGTGCAGACTTGCAGCAGCCTTAGCTGCTGACTCCTGCATCTGCTCCTCCAAAATGTTACTGTGTGGTTTTGTCTTGCCTCCCAGGAAGGCAGGAAGAAAGTGCTGTGAGTAAGTGCTGAATATTTCTGTGTACAAAGCATCCTTTGCAGGTGGAATATGTGGAATCTCACACCGACTGTCAATTCTTGTCTTTTAGCCCAGGGTCACGGTGCCAAAGGAGACAACATCTATGAATTTGAGATTGAGTTCCTTGAGCCAGTCGAGCCTAAAGTAGGTATTTTTACTTTTCTAATTCTTGCAAAGAAAAAGAAATTTTTGAAAAACTTGGAAGTAAAATGGCTGTGCCATTTTATAAAGTTCCCAGTATACTGTTTAAATTTTCCTGGTAACTCTGTAACAGCCAGCTCTGTGGCAGTCCTCTGTGCCATTGTCTTGTCTTCATGCAAATCACCTCACTGGAGCTGGTACTCACATGGACCAGCTTTAGTAGACACTTGTTTGTATCACTTGTTACACAGCAGTTGTAAATTTTTGAAGGCTTTAAAGCAGCAAAATAATGGGAGAATCTGGGAATGCATAGTCTGATACAACCTTGACTGGAAACCAGGGGAACATTGTGCAGTCAGCTGTGATGCCTTCTGGCTTCTTCTGTGGCTGGACAAAAGAAGAGAGTCAGGAGAGTTCATGTTTCTGGCATGTGCAGATTTCTTAGGTTGTGATATGTTGTGGCTCCTGTTAGAGAAGTCTTTCCTTATTTCCTGTTGCAGTCTGAGTGGAAAGAGCTTGGCTCAGAGAGCCAGCTGCGTTTCTCACAGGTGGCTGTGAGGTCTGTCCCTACCTCTCAGAGCTGTTAAGAGGTGCAGAAGAATTTGGGTTTTGCTCCTGGGACAGGATTTGTGCTGCTTATTCCTGCCTGAATTTGGGACAGCTAGTCAGACCAGGAACCACCCTTCACCTCTGCTCTGTGACAGGGAATGAGACCATCAGAGGGTGAATTTCAAGGCTCTGTCTGCAGGCACATTTCTGGTGTGGCTCCTGCCAAGTGTGGAGTGGCAGAGAGTGAACAGCTCTTGGTTCCAGGGTCTGGTCACTGCCTTGTCATCTGCCTGGCCCACAGTGTGGGAGGGGTGCCTGTCTCTGCCTGTGCCTGTCTCCTGTGCTGGCAGACACAGGCTCTGCTGTGAGCCAGGCCTGGAAGGCAAGTCCTTGCCTCTGCAGAGCAGCCTCCTTCCAAAAGTTGTCACTCTGAGTCACTGTGGAGGGGCTGGAGAACAGACTGAACTCTGTAACTACAGATGGTCAGGACCAGGAAGTATCACAGTTTTGATGTGCACCATGAGTTCCCCTTGCTGGTGCCAGGCTGGCCAGCAGTGAGAGATAGAGCCTCTGGCAGGCAAGGACGAGGTGTAGTAGCTGTAAATTACAGCTGCAGCCTTCAGATGTCTGAGGAGCATCCAGCCAGCCTTGACAGAGCAGAGCTGGTGTAACGTGCTCAGTTAGGAGTGCAGCTCATGCAGCAGTTTCAGCTGGTCTGAGAGGCAGTGCCATGTGCAGCAGCTGCGGTGGTTGCAGAAGGGTGGGCTCTGAGGTGACTCTGCTGTGGGCTGTAAGGATGGAGAGGTTCTGGGCTGTCACTATGCAGATGGAGAGGCCTTGTGAGGTGGCAGTGACCACACTGCCCAGTCCATCAGCTCACCTTTTCCTAAGGCTCTTAGCTCTTTCTCTCGCTGCAGCAGGTGTCACATGGAGTCCTCTGTACCTATGGCTGCTGGCAGTGTTATTTTTACCGCTCACTAGAGGAGGTGGGTGGCTCACAGTACTAAGTGCAAAAGGTCTAAAGCCACAATCAGGAATTCTGCCTGGGAAGGCTGGTGCTGAGTTCTTTGCTAGGTCTGTGGTGGGATGCAGTGGTGCTGTGATATGGGCAGGGTGCTCATTAAGTCCTCCAACCATCACAGCTGCCATCTTCAGCTGGACTGCCCTTTGTTTCCATGCCTTGGGTGGCAGAGAGACGTTTGTGCTGCAGCAGTTGTCATCCCTGCCTCCTTGATAAGGGAAACTTGGGTATCAACTCAGTCTCAGAGCTTGTTTCTTAGGGCTTTTGCTGATGTGTGCTCCTGTGTCTGCCCCCAGCCTGTGTGCAGGGTGACCCAAAGGCAGCTGAACATCACTGTGCAGAAGAAAGAGAGTAACTGGTGGGAGAGGCTCACAAAGCAAGAGAAGCGCCCGCTCTTCTTGGCGCCCGACTTCGACCGCTGGTTGGATGAATCGGATGCTGAAATGGAGCTAAAGGAGAAGGTCAGTCCTGTGGGCACCTGTGGCTTGTGCTGCCAGTTACAAAGCAAGGACAGCTGTTCTGTTGTGCCTGACCCTGCATTCTTCCTTTACCAGGAGTTGCCTGGCAGGCTGATTGTTATTGCTGTTCTATAAAGAGTTGGTTAAGTGGTTCAAATTGTGAGCAAGAATTTCGAAATTGGGACATTTCTGGTTAGAATTGGAACTGGAGGCTGTGTGCTGGCTCCTTGCACGTACCCCTTGCCTGGTCTTCTGATCCACAGAAGATCATGTCCCTCTGTGGTGTGGAGCCCAAAGGAGTGAGTCCTGGGCATTGTCTGTCTGGGAAGAAGGGATTTCTAAGGCTTTCCTGAGCCACTGGGCTGGCCCTGCTGGTGCATTACCACCATCTGGTGAGCCTGAGCAGCTTATTGCAGTGGGGAGATGCAAGACTGACTTGGAAAAGACTTAACAGACCCCATTCCTACAAATCCCTTTTACAGCAAACATGCCCTGTTCCCCTCTTGAGCCATGAGCTTAGCACAGAGTGGAGAGGGGCACTGCAGCGCCAGGAGCCATGAGCAGTGGGAAGGGCAGGCAGAGAGCCTAGGCTAGATGTTCTCTGTTCCCTTCAGGTCGCTGGTGGGTCATGTAAGAAACAGCACAGTAATAACTGAGAACTAAAACAGAAAGCAGAGGCTTTTTCAGCAAAAGCATCTAATTACTACAACAAAACACATGGTGAGGACAGGATAACTGGTTAACACCCTCTGGCTTTTACTGTCTAAATTTCTAGATGATGAATGTGCTGTTTTATGCTGGTGAAAATTTAAACCTTCTAGCTACTGGCTGCTTGGCTGAGTTTTAAACCCACTAGCTTTGCAGTAGTATAGTTAACAAATCACTTGCTAATTACAGTAAGTCTTTAAAACCTTATCCTTCATCTTAAGGAAGAAGAAAAGATTAACAAAATGAAAATAGAATCCAGAGTCCCAAAGGACCGTAAGTAACTACATTTTTTTTGTGGGTAAAGTGGGAATTAGAAAAGTTTGTTCACTCTTTGAGAACCTCAACTCTTAGTGAGCAGTTTTGAGTGACCTGGTGCGT
The DNA here is from genome assembly GCA_013399225.1 of Rhipidura dahli. Classification (NCBI taxonomy): domain Eukaryota; kingdom Metazoa; phylum Chordata; class Aves; order Passeriformes; family Rhipiduridae; genus Rhipidura; species Rhipidura dahli. The sequence continues at coordinate 82,714 of VXAC01001092.1, read as the reverse complement.
CTTGGAGGGGGACCTTTGTATTGTGAGCTATTAGAAATTTAATAAAAATGGAATGAAGTTTCCGAGGAATGTCAAAAATCTAACTAGCAAGAATTGAGTTCTAGCAGATGATGGCAAAAACAGAACCCCCAGTGCACCCAACAATGCTTTTATCACAATCAATAACTTCCCTTTTCCTTGTAAGCTTTGTTCTCAGAAAGCCTGGTTTGCAGCTCTATTACCATTGTACTCTGCTCACCTTATGTGTTTGTTATTGATTTTAGCTTTCAAACACCTGAAGAAGGGATACTTAATCATGTATAACCTTGTACAGTTTTTGGGATTCTCTTGGATTTTTGTGAACATGACAGTACGACTGTTCATCTTAGGAAAAGGTAAGTAATGAGCACTGTTTCATTTATATTGGAGGGTTTGAGTTGATTTTTAATGTTGTTTTTAAGACTTTTTAAATAGCAAAATCTAAAGGGAGGCATATTTAGGAACAAAACCATGAATGCATTGCCAAAGAGCACAAGGAAAGCCTTTCAAAGGTATCAAAGTGTCAAGGGCAGGAAAATACTGTCCCCTTGTAAATCACAGCTGTGCACTCTGTGAATGATACTTGTGCTCTGCCAGGATCACATCTAACTGAAGTTAGAAGCTGAAGCAAAATGTCTTGCTCACTGCAATGTTAATGTTTTTGAAAATGAGATGGACAGACTATTTTGTTTTTGAAGCAAGAACAATCCATTCCGTTGAGGTACAGCACTATTGCTTTTTTGGTAAAGCAATTACTGAAATAGCTCTTGATCCTTCTGTGTGTGAAATGGAGCAGTGTTTCTGGCCCAACTGCTGTGAGTTCAAGATAAGGCCTATAAAGAACTTATGTAATTATGCATCATGTTTTTCTCAAATACAGCTAGAATCCTGTTATCACAAGCTGTGCTGCTGCACCAGCTTCCTGAGCATGGAAATTCACTTGTTCTCTAAAATGGTTGGTTTCCTATGTCTTACAGATTCCTTCTATGACACATTTCACACTATTTCTGATATGATGTATTTCTGTCAGACCCTGGCATTAATGGAGATCATGAATTCACTAATAGGACTGGTCAGATCACCGCTGATACCTTCTGTAGTGCAGGTAATATTTTTAAATTCTTCTTCGTGCTCTTACGTGTAAAGTAAATGTTTACTTTAAACAAGTGTTAAGACTCTCCTAAAATAAGAGATGCAACCTCACTGGCACTGGACTAGAGGATTTCTTACTCAAGAGGCAGGAAACTATGCTTCCCAGTCTTGGCTGTGGCAGGCTGTCTGTCTTCTTCCATCACCTGGGTAAGAGAGTGCAGGACAGCAAAAGCAAGAAGTTGATGAAAAGTACATGATTTTGATTTGGTGCCCTTTTTTATTCTGGTTGTGGTTGTTGTGCATAAAGATGAGAATGGATGATTTAAGACTGGGTCCCTTGGATTGTACCTAAATACAGAGCAAGATGTCTACTTGTAAGAAGCAGGTCACAGCTCAGCTGTGAGTTAGTTGTGTGCTCAGATGTGTGAAGAGTAGGTATGTTCCTGACAGCAAGGACTTGCCCTTTCTTTTGATGAAGAGTGAACGTTCCTTAATATGTTTTTCTTTAATAGGTACTTGGAAGAAACTTTGTTTTGTTTGTTATCCTTGGGACCTTGGAGGAAATGCAGAGCAAACCTGTGGTGTTCTTCATATTCTATTTCTGGAGTATCACTGAGCTGTTCAGGTTAGTAGGATTTTCCTCCTGCCAGGTGTGCACAGAACAAAGTGGTTGTTCCCAAGAACTCTGTAAAGAAGATTTTGATCTTTGTATTTTTTGAAAGAGTGGCAGCAGTGCATTGGCCCCAGCAGGTAAAAGTTCCTTAAGTCATGGACTGTCACAGCCTTCCTTGATCTGCCAAAAGCAGAGGCAGGGCTAGATTCTGAAAGTAATACTTGCCCTGTTGCTTTATTTCTTGAGGGGTTTGTTGCTTTGAATTTCCATTCTTAAATGAGGTCTTTATCTTTGAAAAGAAGTTATTTTGAAAGGTTTATTAGGCAGTTGCCTTCATCCCTGTTTTCAGAATAATGGCCTGAGCTCTGTAAACTGTCCAACAACCATGTGTCCATTGTCATCCACAGGGACAGTGCCTTGAATATTCTTTTGTCATTTGGGAATTGTGTTGGTCACATACATATGCACAAAACTAATTCTAGTAGTAGTTTCCATTTTAAACTGTTTGTTTCTCCTCACACTGCACTGGCTGTAGGTACCCCTATTACATGCTTTCCTGCATTGGAATTGAATGGAAACCACTCACCTGGCTCCGTTACACTGTCTGGATCCCCCTCTACCCCTTAGGGGGCTTGGCAGAAGGTATCTCCTTAAAACACAGTTTACTAAATAATGAATTTGAGGCTGGGCAAATAACTCAATCTCTTTTTTGGCAGCTGGACTTAAAATAGTAAAATAGAACAATAGATAAATAGATTTGCTTTGAGGTGAACCAAATATAAGCATTTTGTCTTTCACACTGAATCAAATATTATTTTCAATTTGACGTGAAAAGAAGTCTTTCTTTTGGAGGAAAGACTCTCTTTCTGGAGGGGGAAGTAAAGGCAACAAAAGGTTGCATGAACAAATGGAACAAGAACAAGCTGCACAGGATGCCAGTGCTCACTTTTCTCTGCTGACCCAAAGCTTTGTCTGCTGGGCCTGACTTGCTCAGCCTGGCCTGGGTTCACACCAGCTCCCAGGTCTTGATATAATCTTGTAAATCACTGCAGAGGACAGGCAGGGGCTTATTTCTGTGTTGCAAACCCATGTCTGTGAGCCAGGAGAAGCTTTGGGCATTGCCCAATGCCAAGCAGGGGGAGGACTGTGCCTGTTTCATTGCTGGGGGTATTTCTGGATGGCAAATCCTGCTGGCACAGGCCCTGAGGCTGCAGCTGTGCGTGAGAACAGTGTCTCACCAGGCAGGCTCACTGCTGCACTCCCTCAACCAGGTGCTTCCCACCCTATTACATGTTCAACACCTTCAAAATTGTCATTATTCAGCGCTGGCAAATAAGAAGGGACTATACTGAAATAGTTGGTGTGGGCTGGGTAATTGTATATTTTATCTGTGCTTGATAATGATAGTGACCTTCTGCTTTCAGCTGTCTGTATCGTTCAATCCATTCCAATCTTCAGTGAAACAGGGAAATTTAGTCTGGGATTGCCAAATCCACTGAACGTCACAATCCAGTTTCCATTTGTGCTTCAAATATATCTTATAGCCTTGTTTTTAGGTAAGTGTTTAATTGTATTTCTCAGTATTGAAATAAAAAGGCCAGTTTCCCCTGACTAACTTGATTTTTCAAAGAAAATGAAATTTCTGCATCTTGGGGACCATGGCAACACAAAATTGCTTGAGGTTAAGCATTATCTTTGTGGATTGTTCATGTAAATTTGTCAGTGATGGAAGGGAATGCACCTCCAATGAGCTCTGATTAGCCTTCCATAAAGGTGATCTTGGTAACAAATTAGCAGCGTAAACTTGGGTTAAAAGAATAATTTTTACATTCATTTATCACCGTAGCATACTTGGTTTCACCTTTATGGGGTATTTGAGCTTTGGAATGATTTAGTGGCAATCTAAACAAAATTTAACTAAAGCAATTTAGTTAAACATTGAAGTATAATCTCAAATGCAACATGAAGTCATGTTTTTCCAGGAAAGAATATAGAAGCCTCTTTAAATAGTATATTTAAAGAAGAAAAGCTGCTTGATACATATGTGGTTTTTGGTGTTACATTTGTAAAGACAATTTAACTTCCTTGTACCCACACCCAGTACTCTGGGTAAGCAACACTCATCACGATCTAACCTGGAATTTGTAACTGAGCTTTCACTAGATTTCTCCTGCTCACAGACATTGCTTAAAGCCACCTTTCAATCGAGTTTCACCCTGAAATATCTGGTTTATCCTCCTTAGCTCTGCACAGCTGGTGTCACAACTTCTTACAGGTGACAAACCAACCTTCTGAGCAGCTCTTTACCCAACAGCCTGTGCAGCAACTCCTGCCTCACCCAGCAAGAAAAAACTTGCATGATCTTTCACTGTTATACACACCCCTAAATAATTTATTTTGTTGTGTGGTGGTTGGTTATTGCTTTTTAAATCCAGCACAGCCATTTAGCATTAAAAAGATGCAGTGACATCCTACCTAAATGCTTCATTCTTTTCCAGGGATATTTGTAAACTTCCGTCACCTCTACAAGCAAAGGAAACAGCACCTTGGACCAAAGAAGAGAAAGATGAAGTGAAGGAGGACTGCAGTGCTTTCTTATCTCACTTGGGGACAAGATAAGCGTCTAATACTTATGGTTTTACCCACTGTAATGCAAAGAATTTTGTAAAATGAAATGACTACGCTAGATTTCATGATTTCATAGTGAATTCAGGTAACATTCCCTTATATTGGATTTTGTTCCCTTTTCCATCATCTATGCATGGCATTTACCATTGGACATTTAAACTTGTATCCTGTCAACCAGCATATTAGAAAGAAATCCTATTATCTGCATATGATATGCTTTTAATCAGTGGAGCAGCACTAACTAGAAATAGTGTTTTATCTTTTAAATGGAGATTTGCTCTTTCAATATTGCATGCAGATAGGGCTTCTGATGTTGGGATATGCTCTTAGCTGGCCTATGCTGTTCCTGGGATGCATCTTGATGGCAGGAGGAGGCACAGTCAGAGACCACTGTGCAGTGTTTGGGTTTATCAAACCCTGGGATAAACTTGCTCAGCACATACCCCCCACTTTTCTTCTGCAGCATTATTAATGGTGCAGAATTAAAACTGGAAGTAGCCAATGCTGATTTAAATGCTACCAACTTAGTCTGTTTCTAGTTGAGCCTAAACAGAATAGGAGCTCTGTGTGGACCATAGCAATGTGTATTCCTGTAGCAACACATCTCTCCACTCATTAGAGAAAGGAAACTGCCACTGAGGGCAGAAATGCTTTCCTGGTTGGTAGAGCAAGCACTGAAATGTAACAAAACAAGGGAACGTAGGTACCAGCTTTCCCCTGGCATGTGAACCCCAACAGAACTCCATCCCACCCACGCAAAGGGAGAACGTGGAACTCTCATGGGAGAGGGAGCCCCTCTGATCCATCCTGGCAGGGCTGTGGCTCCTGTATTTATAGCCTTCAGCAAGGCAGCAAAATCACTTTTCTGCGTGCATTTAGGGGTGCAGCAGAGAAGCTGGTGTGTATGGTTTGACTGGCCTCTGGTGGGATGGAACAGTGGGGCAAATAAACTGTATTATTCAGACACATCAAGTCTTAGTAAGGGAGATCCCACAGAGAGTTTGAAGGACCCTTTTCTCTTTGCTTGCTTTAACCACCACCACCAAAGAGAAGCTCCCCCCCCATTTCAGGTCATCCGCTGTCTCACCTGGAAACCGTTGGCTCAGCTGCCTTTATTTCAGCATGTCCTTCTTCACACTGAGCCTTCTGTAGCTAATCTCAGATTCCTCTGGCCTCTTTAATCCAGTTTTGAAATGTACAGAAAGTTTACTCTGTGAAATGTACTGTGGTTATGAAGAGGTTGTTTCCCAACTGCCACTGCCCCAGGGCACTGCAGAGCAATGCCAGCAATCCAGAACAGACACTGAAGCTGAGATTATCTTAGTGTCATGTTACTATTTATCTTTTTCTACTGTGAAACAATACGAACCCTCCAAAAAATGAACCCTCCAAAAATTATTTTATATATGAGTAACAAACAGCAGAAGGTTTGTGATATGGACCCAGTGCTTGTTACTGTAGAGGAAAGGAAACAGTGTTATGAGGAGACTTTAACAAAGAAGCAGTACAAGCTCCACACTGCATTTCACAAATTGTGTTGTCAACATGAGCCGTGATACAACTTCTCTTTGGGAGAAGCACAGCCTACTTTATTCAGGAGAGTTGAGCACTATTTACACAATAGTTCACTTAGCACACACTGTACCTATGTTTGAAGTATGTGAAAAGGTTGAATTAGCTGAGTAACAGAACAGCAAGGATCACTTTCATATTTTAACTTCTCCGCTGGGCATTTAAACTTCTGTTATGAAATCCGTTTGTATTCATCAGTGAAATTGTGGTACCTAGTGCAAGCTGTCATGGATCTTACACTACTGAATTTTAGTCCTTCAGAAAGAATGTGTTTCTATTAATAAAGATTTACAACCAAATTTTGCTTTAGTTGAGTTGTTTGTTCCTTCAAATGATACAACTTCCTGAGAATTTGTATAATTTGGTAGTTCACTTGTGATAAACAGCTGGGAGCTGAGCCTTCACCAGGTCAGTGTTTTGGGCCACACAGCCTGGTTGCTATGAAAATGGACCAAATCCAACTTAAAATTTCATGAATAATTACTCTTTATTTGTATTATGCAAATAAAAAAACATGTGTCCCAAGATTAAGTTACTTTCACAAGCATAAGCACTGCAGTGCAAGTGATAACGCTCAGTAAGACTGTCTGTCAAGCTGGGCATAAAGTCAGGGCCAACACCCCAAAATCAGCTCTTTATGTAATCTTGCAGGGTGCTTCTCACACCTTTTCTTTGGACTAATCAAGTTTTTAAAATTTAGTAGCTGCCTTTTAGGATACTTTTACCATCGAGTTCAGTTACATAGTAACTGCATTTTGGGGAGGCCAAAAACCAAGAGCTGCCTACAATGGCATTTTTTTTTCTCCTTGCATGTACCAAATAACTTCCACCCATCATCCAACGCCATCATTGGCTTTGGGACACTTTCCACAGTTTCCAGGTCTGACTAAAGCCACCACAAACGAGCTACGTTTGTTTAGAGAGCACTGATGCAAAACTTCCCCATTTGGATAGGAAGTTCTTCAAACAGTGATTGAACAGGCCCTAAAAAAAGTAAACAGAAGAAAATTTGAACCACTTGAGCCTTAATCTAGAGAAGCTCCCAAAATGGAGACTTCACATTCTCTCAGTGCTGCTACTGGAAAAGTCTGTCTGCAGAGGAGCAATGTTATGATCATAAGCAGCATATTCTGAGGCTCCAGTACTTGCCACTTTGAGCTGCTGGGCCGCGTGTGTGAGCTGGAAGGCGGCGTCGGGGTGCGCGGTGTCGGGGAGCAGGGTGCACTCCCGCTCCAGCATGTCTGCCACGCCCTTCAGCAGCTCCAGGAAGCCAAAGGCCAGAGCTGCCTTGCGTAAGCGATTCAGTTCCTGCGAAGACACAAAATCCCTTTTAAAGCCACTTCAAGCCTTGACATCAAATGTGGGTTTCTTGTGTCTGTAAAGGTGACATTACTCACACTGCAGCTGCTGGAAACTGCCCAGCTGCTCACAGACAGAAAATGCTTCAGGGCTGAAGATGATGATAGTGGCACAACTAAACACTGGTTTTCCTTTGATCCTTTCCTACAAATCTCCACTTCTTCCTTTTGTGCATTTAGCTATTGTACCTGCCTGCTTTGTCTGTATCCCAGCAGGGCTCCAGCTTAGGCTTCACTGACTGACTGCTGTCTTTAACCACAGTGTCCAGTGAAATGCAGATACATTGATTTTTCTTCCCTCTAAACTGAACAGTACTTATGTGCACTTAGGCAGGGTATTCATTCTTCAGGTCTCTGGAGGCTGCAATACCAAACTACTTCAGCACTAAGCTTGCAAGAGGAATAATTATCTCCAGCTACAGTTTGGTTATGGATTATAATGGTCTGGCCAAACGTGCCTGGAGTTTTCTGTTTCTCTGCTTCATTTGTAGATAAAATGGAGGAGACATTTTCAGACTCAGAATGACATCTGCGTTCCTATTGCTGTCTGGTCCCTCAGTTTATTTCTGCCTGGACACCAGCATAAAAGTTCACCATGGAAGTAGCAGGGGTCATGAGGGGCACTTGTAAACATGACACGTCTCTGCCACCCTGCCAGAAAATATGGTGGCAGACCATGGAACCAGACCATGAAATCAGACCCCCTTGTCTCACCTAAAGAGTCTGTAAGTTTTTGCAGAGTACTACAAGCCCACGCAGAACATACAGTGTGGTTCCTCTGCCAAATGCACCACCATCACTATGGATCAAACTTAGGCCAGCCTGGAATGTTACTCACTTTATAGAACGTTTGTGTTTTTTCAGGGAGTTTCCTTGCATTTCTCAAGATCTTCTGTACATCTGTCTGCAGAAAAGAGGAAAAACAATACAAAAATCTTGGCAGCTTCTGGGGGAAGCTGCAGAACAACCCCCAACTCTTCATGGATAAATTATCCTGACCATTGACAAGACTGCAGCTCACAAAGGCTGAAACATAACCGGTAATTATACTAAATCAAATAAACCAAGCCAGATGCTCCACTGGAGACACAGCTCTCATTAAACAAGCTATGCTTTCTGATTGCATTTTAATCATGACATTGTAAAGAGGCAGTGTTTATAAAAATGAAAGAAAAACAATAAAGCAATTACATTAAATGGGCAAGACATGCACAGACTGCAATTCCTGCTAAGATGGTTCCTGCTGCTCCAGGTAAAGCAGCAGAACCTGGACCATTACCTGGAGGCCACTGGGTTTGATCCAGACAGTGACATTCTGAGCATAGCTGCGCTTGTTCTTGGGCTGCAAAGGGAAAGGGCTCTTATTGTCATCCTCCCCATAAGGATTTTCTTTTGCATCTGGGAGAAAAAAGAAAATATAGACTTAGCAACTAAGAAGTGGCAAGATCATTCACACAACACTGAATGTGTAAGAGTTATTCAGAGGAGTGACCAGTACCTGAAATGGGGCCAAGCTGCGCCATCTTCCCCAGCCATGGGAGGGGCTCAGGACCAGGTTCAAAGAGTGACATCATGAGGTTTGATTTCTTCTTGCTATCAGCTTGTGAATAAAGCATTCCATACCATTCTGGCCTATGGGAAAGAGCAAATCTATAAAGGCTGAAAAACTTCCACCTCTCTGCCTAGAATGTGCCTCCCTCTCCATGTGTGGAGGCTCAATATTTGTAATTTGTACTGACAGAAACAAATCTGCAATTAAAAATGCACAGCTTTGTCTAGCAGTGCAGAGTTCGGCACAGAATACAGATATAAATAAGCATAATTTATAAATAAAGCCTAAATGAGCAAAGTAAGAGATTTTTCAGGCAGACATCCAGCTCCATACCCCAACTGGACGAGAGCCACCATGCCTTCCACTTTCAGGCTGCCATGTAATAAAACACAGAAGTTGGGGATTTTCCCAGCAATCTGATTAGCTGAATTCTCATCTTCGGTGTCATCTGTGATCCCAGGTCCCACCTCATCCCCTTCTGGGGAAGAATAAAAGCAAACAAAGAGAGAACAGAATAAATTCAAACACACAAGTTCTGTTTCCATGACACCACTCTTTACTGTCTGCCTGCAAGAGTTAATTAATACTTTTGTAGAACAAACAGCTGTAGAAGGAACTGCTTGGGCAAAGTGGCACAATAATGATACATAAATATTCCACTGCATTGTACTCAAGGACATTAAATATTCATTTTGTACCACATATTTCATGGCTCATTATTATTCTGAACTGTAAGTATTGCATGTTCTATTAATAATGATGCTGTAAGGACCCTGGTCCTCACTATGAACTTCCCAAAGAACACAGAATGCAAAACAAGAGAGCTTGTGGTCAAGGTTTTAATTTTAATGCATTCACATAAATATGACATCTGGTATTTTGATAAAGCAGAAAGGCTAAACCACATTACAAGGGAAGTGGTTTTTGCTGAAGTAAACCCAACTTGCTCACCTCTGTTAAGCGCAATGGGCAGTACCAAGTGTCTGGACAAGACAGGAGGGCTGGAAATATCAGCAATATCTACAAACCCAACAATTTCTAGATCTGCAAGGAAACAACAGATTTTAATCAGATTTAAGACAGTTTAAGTCATATTTGGAAATAGCTGAAATGTATTCTGAGCCAATTTGACATCACCACTTCTCACACCACCAGGTTTTCTGAAGCAATGACAAAAGGCAGCACAAGAGAACCCAAACTCAACTGGTGTAAAGGTGTTAATTAGTTAAAAATACATAAACCACACAACTTTTGAAGATGAGAACATGACTTTCAGCACACACATACTGCTGCCCATGAGCTGGGCTGCTGGACAATTACAGAACTGGCCACCTTGATATTTACACTGTACACAATCCATTGCTGTCTTATGAATTCCAAATGAGAGAAAACCCAAATACCTGCTGCTCATGGGAGCTGTGTCCACTAGTGGGAGGGCTGGGAGGTTTTTCTTTCCACAGTTGTTTTTAAAAATAATTCCTCCTCCCTGAAGCTGATGAGGGTGTTCATGGAAAACAGCCTGTGGCTGTCTTCCAGTCTCTACCCCTAGAAATTGGCACCCTGAGCTCTAAAAGTGCCTCTACGCTACTCCAGTCCATTGCCCAGGCACACAAAGATGAAGTAGGATGATATTTTTGTCCCCTGGTGTCATGCATACACCAAAAAATTACACAGCCAGCGACTGATCCTTGCAGAGACAAAGTGGATGAAGCAATAACTACACAGGATGAGAGGTGGTAGTGAAAGGGCAGAAATCAAATGGATTTTAGTAAAAAAGCAATCAAAGTTTTATTACCTGTATTAATTGCTTTAGGAATGGGGTCTATTTCCTCATCTATAATGAAAGGCTCTGGTCTGGGAAATACTTGCACATCAGATGTTAAGTGGCCACACTTGAGGACAGCATGGAATGGTGTATAAGCCAGGTCTATTAGCTTTCTAGAACACAGTTATTAAGGAAAACATAATACATATCAAATGAAAACAGCTTGTCTAAAGCACACTAACTTAGCTCCCAAACCTTTTCTAACTACAGTTAATTCAACAGTTCTAGTGTTGCTAAATTATGAAACAAAGCAGCATTATCCCACTGATGGCAAATGAACAATAATTATGAAAATTACTGTCTTCTATCTGCCAAGCCAAAACAGATGCTATGGTTTGGTTACAATGACTAAAATAAGTATTGACCATAACCAGTGAAGGCCAAGATGAAATTACAGTTAACAAGATCATAAAGTAAAAAAAAAAAAAAAAAATAATTAGAACACCTCATATCACCAGATTTCTTATTATATCTTTTTCCTTTCAAGATACTAACTGGGAACATTCCCAAAGGCCTGTTATCTTGAAGTGGACTCACCCAAACATGGATTGCACATTCTTCAGACACAGGGGGCCATCAATGGTGAAAATCTGCCCCTCCCCATTGTTTAAATCAATGAGCCGTTCCAGGCAGTCTAAGGAATCTGTGCTTTGAAGCTGCAAAAACATAAAGGGAAATATTTTGGTTGAGTGTTCTTTTTATCCTCTTTTGTACTAACCAGTATTTTTAATGAAAATATACACAACACAGCAAAAAGCATCTGACTGGATACTCCCATGATTTTTTGTTATCTTTCTCCTTTCCAAATAAACCAACATTCTTTGTCTCCCAGGCAATGTTCTCTTATTACTTATCAGAAATAGAAGATTTATTTTAAATATTTTCCCAGTTATTTTGATATATAAACAGTGCTTCAATCCACCAGCTTAGTCAAAAGGATCACAGAGACCATGAAGCTGAGATATCTAATGGATGCCTAAGCAGAAAACTCTTCTGTGAAGGACACAAGAATACAGGTGTCAAATCAAAAGCAACGCTATTCATAAAACCTAATCTAAGAAATATAAATCAAATACACTTCTTTTTAAACAGTGCCTAGGCAGCAGAATTCTAACTCCTGTGAAGGTTCTTAAAGCTGGGATTGAAATTTGCAAGAGAAAGAGAAAGGAGGAAGAAAATTGACACCTTTCCTTCAAAACTAAGGGAAGCTGGTTTGAACACTGGCTTGGACACTTTAGTTCTGCCCTCTCACATTTCTACATACAGCTGCTGTGTTTTACGTGTTGAGCATCTTTGCAGCACAAGTCATTTATTCAAGAATGTAACTGTAGATTAAGAAGACCCCCAAAAGCATTCAATGTAATTAATGCAGTAACAAATATAATCAGAGAAATTAAAATTCCATAATATTCCCCAGGGAGAAACTGACATGATTTATAAAGATTATGATAATAATGCAGTAGCAGTAGATAATAACAGTGCAATAATAAACCTTAAATTATCTTTCACCCAATAACTAAGCACCAGAACGTCAACTAAACCTTAAGCACAAGAACATCAACACGTGTTTTGTGCTGACCTGGTCTTTAGTTCAGAGAAGACCAACAATTATCCAATGCAACAAAGACATCATAATAAGACATCACCTCTTCCAGATTGGCCATGCACATGACATAGAGCTTGGATGGGAACGGGAAGGGCAGTGGGAACCTGTTGCTTTCGCTGCGCTGGCTGTGAGTGGCCAGAGAGTGGCGCAGGGAGCCTCTGCCGATGCCCAGGCAGCCGTCGGTGACCAGGACAATCTGCAATGACAGGGGACAGGTGAGACACCCAGCTGCAGGGCACACATGAACACCCACCCTTCCTGCAGCATATGCTCCTACTGAAAATCCCTGCTCCCACTGGATTTCTTTCACTGAGCTGGTCAAAGAACTGTGAGCAAAATTTCCAGAAAAAACCCCATATAAATGAGAAATTGAAGATTGAACCCTTGTGATTTATACTGTGTGCATGGTAAATAAACATTTTCTTGGCGTCAGGCAGTTGCACTAAAATTTGGATTTCATATGTTTCATTTTTAAGTGTACACTAGAAGCACAGTGACTACACAGCCAAAAAACAGCCTGTTGCTGTTGGACTCAAGGATCCCAGGTTTATTTTCAGGTGGAAGATAAAGCTATTTCTTCTGCAGAATCTGGAGAGCAACTCAGCTTCCACTACAAGCCACAGAAACCTTAAAGAGTGTAGTATTAATGATCTTTGTTCTTTTCAAATACAGCTGCAGTATGCTCACATTTTGCAGCAGAACTACTACAGCAAAAATACAAATTTTTCCATTCAATTGCACATCCAGAGTCAATCCCTGTGGAAACCTAATAGATTATACTGAATAATGGGATTATTTACACTCAGCTGTGACCTAGTCACTTCCAGAGGAATAAAAGAGCTGCTCCCTCAATGCTGCATGGCAACAGCAGGCAGGATTTCTGGCTGCTAGGTAAGGAAAATCAAATCCAATTGGAACTCCATGTGTAATTGCTACATCCAGATTTGTATTCTCTTTTCATCCTCAGTCTCTCTTGCAGTCTCCTCAGAACTGCTGCTCACCAGTGATGTTTTCCACTACTCCAATACTGCACAGTACATTCCCCAGTGCTCTTCACCATCCCAGCACCTGAAGTGCCAGTAAAATGAGCCATGACACAAATGACAGACCGAACTGTTGAGGTCTAATCTCTGTTTGTTTTTCACATCTTTCTTGTTCTTTGCTTTGAATGTTTTTTGCTGCCCCAAGGTGCCTTTTATCTGTGTTAGATGATGAAGCACTGCCTAACCAATAAACCTCTATCCTTTTTCTCCTTAAGGAGTATTGCTTCAGGCATCTTCCCAGCTCACTGAGCTGCAAAATTACTGAACTTAAATCAAGTATCTCAGAAAACTGAGGGTTAAAAGCAAACTCTGCCATAAGAGGCAGCAGATTTAGAAGGCTGAGAGCTTTGAGGGCTGCATGGAGTGTGTGAGCAGCTGCACAGCAAATGACTCATTTGGGAAAGAAGTCAGATCAAAACACACCCAGCAGCAGCCCCATCCTGTTGGTTGAGAGCTGGAATTGTTACAAGCCCTGGAAACCATCAAGGACTGGAGGGGAGAGGTTCCTGCATGTGTGACTACACCCTTTCCAAATGGAGTGAGGCTCCTGGGACAGCAGATTGCATCCAGACCAAACACCAGGCCTGCACAACAGTGCTCCTGAGCCACGTTTTATAATCCACTGCACTACAATAACATGTTGGGCAGGAAACAGTTTCTTTTTTTTTTTTTTTTTCTGATGAATATTTTTATAAAGATCACCTTCTGTTCATATTTCAGATTTAGCCAAAATACTAATTCTTTATGATTTGCAGCACCAGCATGCCTGAGAGTATTCCAAACTTCCAAATTACCTTTACATTTCTATCTGCAACTTACAGGCATAGAATCAATCACAGAATGGTTTGGGTTGGAAGGGACCTTGAAGATCAGCAAGTTCCCATCTCCCTGCCAGGGATAACTAAATATGCAGTCAACTTAAAACAGTGAAATCAGCCATACCTGGCAAGGAATTGCTGCCCCCCATTCCTGCTGGACAATATTGCAAACCCCCAGCAGTGCTGACTCCAAACAGGTCTTGTCATAATCATCCATGTTACTCAGGGCTTCCTGCAAAGACAAACAGCACAGTCATTGCTGGGGGAATATCCCTGCCAGGAGACACCCAGCAGTCACTCCTGGCTCTGTGCTAAGGCAGCGCCTTTGCTCTGCAGAGTAACACAACTCCATTGTGACACAAAGGAAAAGAAAGAGAGAAAGGTGTAAGAAATGATGAGAGATCATGAGGCAATGACAGCTGACTTTGAAGGAACTTAATATAAACACAGCTCTTTAAGAGTGAAAAAACACCTTTGCATGTCTTAAAAAAGTGAAAACCTGAGGCAAACCCAACGGGAAACATTTAGCTGAGAAAATCCTCGCAGGTGCAAGAGCAGCTCAAACTTCTCAAGGATTCAGAGAGACCACAAGGAGTTTGTCCCACAAAAACTCTTTGGCAGACAGAATAACAAACACAAAACTCCCATCTGGATCCATAAACCAGCTTTTCTCCTTAAAGTGAAAACCTCACACTTAACAAAGCATCGTCAGCATGCAGCTGTGAGATGAACTTGCTAAAGAAGCCTGGTTGGGCTCTCAGCTCACAGAATTCCTCCAGTGAACTCCTAGGGAAGTGAAAATAAATCAGAGAGGATGCACTGGCACTCACCTGCTAAACTGCAAACCTAACAGAGAATAGCTTTTCAAATCTCTTAGTCCAATGGACAAATCTAAACCATGGTGCCCTGTGACAGCAATGTGTCATTTCTTCCTAAATACGAGGGTCAGATATAAATGTACAATTTTTACTGGACTCAGAGGCTCCAGTGCATTCATGTGAAATTTCTCTCTTGGACTTTCTCCTTTCCATTTCCTCCTCCCAACTTCCTACCACACCTGTGAGGCCAAAATCACTTACTCTCACTCTTGCACTGTTTTGACTGCTGCACACTCTCAGCAGCACCTTCCTTCTACCAAATCACTTGACTCAAGGCCTTTCTAAATGGTCCTGTCAGCTGCATTGTTTATCAGGAGCAAACCAACAACTACACATAAAAACAGGGACATCACAGAACCACCTGTAGAGCTTCATCAGACAGCCCTTTCCTCCATCCCATTTTAAACTCCATCCCATTTTCAAGTCAACTAGTCACACTCCAGTGCTCACCTGCAGAAGTACAATTTGCAAAATAGCAAAATGTTTTAAACACACTGATTTAGTCTACCCTCAAAACAAGGGAAAGCCACTCAATTCAAGACGCTGTGCACAGGATGATACCAAATCACACAATTTCACCATGCTTTGGTGGGGCAACTGGTTGAATTTTTTTTAGATGACAACGGTTTATTACTTTGGTGTTTACAGCCCCTACCTGGAGAGTGTTGTAGTCTCTTGTGAACGGCACCATCAGCTCCCAGAGGGATGAAAACACCACCAAGGCCGTGAACTCCAGCTTGTAGTTGGTGGCCATGTGCTCGAAGAGCATGGTGAGCCCGTGGGCAGCAAGGTGCTTGCGCTGGTACTCCTCGGAGCCCTCCACCGACACCGGCCGTGTCATGGACAGCGACACGTCCATCACCACCACCGTGGGCATGGCGAGCTGCTCCTCCGGCGTCCTCACGGACGGGATCAGCCGGGATCACCTGCCTGCAGCGGGAGGAAAAGGCACAAATCATTACCAAAGTTGCAGCTGTGGAGCCACTTCACGCTCACCCCGTGGAGAAGCGATAGTTACCCTTTTCCCCCTCAAAACGTGGGACTGAGCATGGATTAAGTGAATGCACAGTGAACCCCACACGGCATTTCCAGCCGCGTACAGAGCAAGGCCTGGAGGCGGCAGGAGCTGAGGCTCGCTGGGGAAAGGGCGCAGCTCCGCCGCTCCGAGGGCGGTTCGGCAGGGATCCAGCCCCTCCCAACAAGCCTTTGCCCTCGGCGGGGCCTCTCCCCGGAGCGCTCCCGGGACGGCCCGGGCTGTGCGGCGGCAGCGGGCACGGAGAAGGGCGGCGGAAGGGAAATGCTGTTGCACACCCCCGGCCCACCGCGCCGCCATGCGTCCGTTACAGAAAGCGTCCCCCCGGAACATGCGGCCCGGGCGGGAAGGGCCGCGCCTCACGCAACCCAGGAGGGCTGACACCGCACGGGAAGCGGGAATATTGGATGTCCGTGCTGTCGGAATGTGGTGCCCACAGAAAATAAACTGCTATGCGTGGAGAGGGGTTTATGGATAAGCATGCCGGCTGGGCAGCACGGCTCCTTCTCCCGGTTCTATATGTGTGGGAGTGAGGGGGGGCGGGAGGCAATAGACTCCAGTGCAAAACTGATATATTCCTGAAATTGTGTGTTCAGACAACAGTTTGCCTCAAAAATTATCATAGAGCCACGGAATAGTTTAGCTGGAAAAGCCCTCCAAGATCATCAAGTCCTACTATTTCCCCAGCAGCGCCAAGGCCACCATAGGCCATGTCCCCAGGTGCCACATCCATACAGCTTTTAAATCCCTCCAGGGATGGGGACTCCACCACTGCCCTGGGCAGCCTGTTCCAATGCTGGGCAAGCCTTTCAGTGAAGAAATTTCCCCTAATATCCAACCTAAACCTCTCCTGGTGCAACTTGAGGCCATTTCCTCTCCTGTCCCTGCTCCCTGGGAGCAGAGCCCGACCCCCCGGCTGCCCCCTCCTGTCAGGGAGTTGTGCAGAGCCACAAGGTTCCCCCTGAGCCTCCTTTTCTCCAGGCTGAGCCCCTTCCCCAGCTCCCTCAGCTGCTCCTGGGGCTCCTGCCCCTTCCCCAGCTGCGGTTCTTTCCCTGGACACCCTCCAGCCCCTCAGTGTCCTTCTTGGCATGAGGGACCCAAAATCAAATAATTATTTTCTAATTTCCCTGTGATAAATCTGATTATTAGATTGTTATGGTTGTTAAATCCTCAGCCAGGGATGATGTTAATTCTTACCCTGTGGAGCTACACCCTATCAGTGCCACAGAAGAGTCACAAGCACCATCCCCAGGTTGCTGTGCCCAGCAGGTCCCTGCTCCCTCCCTCTGCCTCGCTGCTCCTGGCACAGGGCCTGAGGAATTTTTCCAGGAGCCAACGGGTTTTAAACTTCCCTCTGGCACTGCAAAGTAGATACATACTGAGGCAGAGGCCAGCAGAGCTGCTTGTCTGGCATCTGGCCTGTCAGCCACAGGAGATGCTTCGAAATGCAGCTCCACATGCCTTGTTTAGTGTTTGTGTGTGTGATTTACCTGCTGCTGGCAGGAGGGTGATCCCTGTCCATGGCTACTGCTCCAATCCAGTAGTTTGTGAAGGGGATAATCACCTGCCCTCACATTGAGAATAACCTGTGGTAGCAGACAAAGGTATTGGCTTCAGAGATAGACCCAAATCTATACAATACTATTTAATCCTCTTAGGGGCTGTGGGTATTAAATTGGATTGGCTATTCCCCCACTAACATGTCCTTCACACCTGACCTGCTCTTGTTTTAGGACTCTGCCAGCAGAGGACACATTGTGAAAATGGGATCATTTTCACCTGTGTCTCTCTGCAACAGCATCTCCCATCTGGCTGTTAAGTACCAAAGAAGTTTCCAGCACTACACCCAACCCCTGGAACTCCCCTTCCTCCTGGACAAACCTTTGGAAGGTAGGCTGGGGAGGTTTGTTTGATTGCATTGGATCTCGTGTGACTGAGACAGCAGTTTGTTTATCAGGAGCTGATCTAGACTTACAAGACCAGAGAAACAATTCCTCTGGTCAGGAATGGTGGAAGTTTGGAGAGCTCTTAGAACTGATCCTAGCTTTGGAGGTCTTTCTGTTTGCAAAGTCTTTTCAGCAGCTCATTTTGGAGAGGAGAAGTAAAACCAGTGTTTAAATAGGAGTGTGAGCATACATCTGTGTTCTCTCTGTGCCTATCTTTGTTAGGGAGAGTGATTTTCTCATAATGTGCAATTTGTTATACCTATTGTGAAGTTCTGCCACATGCATGTTTATGTTCTTTTTTCATATGAAAAGCAAAGCTTGTTTCATCTGTTTCTCTAGGTACTCCCATGACCCTCTATTACTGTTGCCTTAGTGATCCTCCCAACCATTTAAATTAACCTTACCTGTTTTGTGAGAAATTTAGGCTGATAACTTCTCTGGGTGTTATGCAAGAGGGTAAGTGCGTGATAACTTGCATGAAGAGCTTATCTGAGAATGGTTTAGAAAACTGTGATTCACATCCAGCTAAAGAATAATGTAACATGCCCACTCTGCAGAAAAAATAATCCATGAAGAATGTCTATTTAAGGTAAAACATTCAAGCAGTGCTGAAGGGTAAATTCTGTCCAGCCCCAAACCCCTGTCTCCATGCTATCACACCTGCAGGCACTGTCACTGGCATTTACAATTTCTCTCCCTTTCTAAATACTGTTCACATAATTATGCAAGATATGCTAATTACCCCCTAATAAAAGGTATGATTACAATTCCACTTTGTCAGTTCTGATTTCTACAGAAAATCCTGAAAAGATGTAGTCATAGAAACAAATGGCTGCTCAGCACCCCCAGTTTTACTAGAACCACATCTTCCTCGTGCTCTGCTCAAAATGAAGGAAAAAAACTCACCCTTCCTTGGATGGTTTCCTGGGGAGTGAAAAGCTGGAAAGCCACAGAGCAGCATCACTGGGAACTCTAAACCAGTTTCCATCCTCCTGCTGAGGTTATTTTGGTGAATAACTGGTTTAGGAGGGAGTTTTGAACAGCTTGGTTTTGTCTTCAGAGCATAATTTCTAGCAATTTAAAGTTGGTTCCTTGACAGAAGCTGTGTCTTCTCCTCCTGCAGAACGCTGACCCTGTTAATAATATTACAGAATAACAACTGAACTGCAGTAAAAGCACAGTCCTTAACACCTCCTGGATATGGGCATTTGCTGGGATCAGAATTCAGCTTGGATTGGACTGTGTCAGCCAACTCCTCTCGCCAAACCTATGACTATTAATCAGCATAGCCTGATTAATAGTCATATAAAACATATTAACAGTCATATATAAAAACATAGACTGAAACCTGGATCTAGATGTCTCTTTACTAATTTAATTTCTTTTTATTGAATAATAGAAAAGCAGTCAGTGAAGTCTTGCTGACCAAATGGTGGAAAGTTGCAGTACTTTGTTTTTCACACCAGATTTTCTTTTGCAGGATTCTCCATTTTGTGCCATGCAGTTCCAATCCTGATGCTCCAGATCAGCAAACTGCTGACCAAGTGAAGTCTTCAGTGGCTTCTGGACACTGAGTTTTGAACCTTTAGGAAATGTATTTACCACAGAGGAGGCGGCTACGGAGGAACCGAATCCTTTTCTTGCTTGCTGTAGTGTTGGTCCTCTCTTTCTACCAGCTCCAGTTCAGCCCCTCTGCCCTTCCAGCATCACACAGAGTCCCCCAACCCACAGACCCTGTCAAAGTGACCTCCAGGGACCTCCCCAGCAACAAGACTGCTGTAGGAGGCAATGCCACAGCACCCAAAATAAGGCACTGTATCTATGTGGATCCTGAGCCAGCTGCGCCAGTCACTACATCAACAGTGGGTACAACACCACAGCAAGAAAATGCCAGTGAAAGCTCCCCAGATGAAAAACCACCCTATGAGTCCAAAGGAGAATATCCCCAGGACCTATTCAGTGTGGAAGAACGCAGGCAAGGGTGGGTTGTACTCCACATCTTTGGCATAATGTATGTTTTTGTGGCCTTGGCCATAGTGTGTGATGAGTATTTTGTCCCTGCTTTGGGAGTGATCACTGAGAAGTTGCAGATCTCTGAAGATGTGGCTGGAGCCACCTTCATGGCAGCAGGTGGATCAGCACCAGAACTCTTCACCTCCCTCATAGGTGTCTTCATCTCACACAGCAATGTCGGCATCGGTACCATTGTGGGCTCAGCAGTATTTAATATCCTCTTTGTCATTGGCACCTGTGCCCTCTTCTCAAGGGAGATACTCCACCTGACATGGTGGCCCTTATTTAGAGACATGTCATTCTACATTGTAGACTTACTGATGCTCATCCTGTTTTTCCTAGACAGTGTCATTGATTGGTGGGAAAGCCTCCTTTTACTGACTGCCTATGCCACATATGTGTTCACCATGAAACAGAATGTATTTCTAGAGCAATGGGTGAAGCAGGAGCTCAACAAGAAGCCAAATGCTGTGCAGGCAGCATCAGCAGAGCATATGCAGAAGGTTGGTGTCCTTAGAGTTCAGAGGGCAAGTTTGAAGTAACTTTTTCTAGGGTAAACCACAAAGAAAAACTTAATCTCCTTCACAAAGCACATATTTGAACGTCAGAATACAGGTACTGGTCAATAATTATGGTTTTAAAATGAGGGAAATACAAACTAAATAGAGATTCTAAGAAATTGGAGAATTTCACTGACAGGGAGTTCTACTCGTGCAATTACTAAAGGTCTCAGTTGTGGCTGCTTATGTGTTTTCAAAGACGTGGAATTTTGCTTACTTGGTTGTTGTAAAGAAGTTTCAGAACGAACACTTGCAGGAACACATTCTTGGTCTGGGAATAATATTGGACAATTCTGGTAAATGGGAGAAAATGGGAGAAGAGGCTTCTGTCCCAGCCTCTTGCAACTCAGAGATGCTGGAGGAAAATTCTCTTTTCCCTCTCTGAAGCCAGATGCGTTGCTGGGATGCTGGTGGTATCACCCATTACCTGATCAGCAGCACAGAGAGGCATCCGGCAGCCTTTAGCAACCACTGCCAGCTCTCCTGGGCAGCATCTGGCAGTCAGATTGAAGTGCCCAAACCCAATTCCATGCCACCAGATTTCCAACTTTCCCCTGACACTGCATGCTCTACTAGTCAGATGTGTCCCTGGCCCTAAAGCTTGCTCTGCTTTCTGATCCTGGCACTCCACATCATTTAAGGAAAGGAAGGAATGAGATAAGGAAAGTGTGGATAGTTGAAGTGGTGCAGAATCAAGAAACTGCTTCTCTTTCCTGCTTCTGGTTTGTTGTTCAGCCAGTGCTCGTGGCTGGGAGTCCTGAAAGCTCCTATGTTACATTCCAGTGGGATACATGTGCAAGAAAACTGCAGTGACACACTCATATTGCTGTGGACATCACCAAGCATCACAAATTGAATCCAGCTCTGCACTTGAAGTTTACAGAGAACTCTCATTAATGTTTAGTAGCACAACAGAGAGCTGCTGAACCTATTCTTTGGGAAAACTAAATCACAGAGATTATAAATTATGGAAAGTAATGCTAATCACTGTAAAAAAAAATCCCCCTTTGCACATTCCCTCTGCTGGAAAATGAGTAAGGATACAGATGTTTGGGGATGAAGTCTGGGTCTGTCTGTAGCTACAGGAATCAGTTGTGAGTCTGGCCCCAGGTGCCCACATCCTCATTAGGGATCTGTAGGTAGAATCCTGTTTTTCTCAGAAGCCAATGGTTTTAAGGAGGCCCATGGCTTTGGCTCTTTCAGTAGCATCTATGGACACTTGTGTCAGCTGTCCCTCTTCCTCACAGGCAGGGGCCAGAAGGATCATTAGATCCTGAAGCAGCAGAGGTGATTGGTCATTTCTATTCTTCGTTGCTTGCAGACAAGCACCGGGGCAGTTGCAGATGATGGAACAATGAAGCCACCAAATGTGAGGAAGCTTCAGGTAGGTCTAAGCAACTTTACAGGGATCTAAAGTCACTGTATTTTGAAGCTCTCCCCATATCAGGTCATGAATAAAGGTGTCAACTCCTGTGTCAAGAAACCTGGACCAAAGCCTGTATCATATCAGGCACAATGGCCACAGTTTGCTTAAGAGGACACCTGGCTGAGGCCTGTCCTTAAAGGAATTTTTATAAAATTTGAGAGACAGCTCAGGCTTCCCAGGTGGATTTAACTAGAAGAGTGCTGTTCATTCTCTGCTATAAACAGGCATACAGAAATTCAGAAAGTGGGTCTTCTTACCTGGTTTTGTGGCCAAATTTCCTCCTGGGCTCTCATAGCAGAGGCTGGCAGGATCTGTCCTTCCTCATAGCAAGCACTGAACAGCTCGTTCCTCTGCTGCTGTTGAATTGCTGCCCTATAGCCTGGAGAGGCCCTGTCTGATGTAGTGGACAAGGAAGATGGAATTGACTGGCTTTGTGCCTTCCCACAGCCTGGGCCAGCCTTGCAGCGGGGCAGCAGCTCGGCCTCCCTGCACAACTCTCAGATGCGTGGCACCATTGTCCAGCTCATGATCTACACCCTGGACCCCCTGGCAGAAGGTGAGTGGATGCTCCACACCAGAGGGCCTTGGGTTCACAGCCCTGAGTGGTTTAACTGGAAATACAATCAATATTTTAGGGTCAGCAACTCACCCTTGGGATGCAGCTGAGCATCACAGATGGTGTCTGGTGAGGGAAGCTCTGTGACAGTGAGATGTGCCCCTTCTGATCGCATGGCTGGCAAGGACAAACACCTCATGTTTTGGTCCTGCCATATCTACTTTTCCTGTGCCAAGCTGGTTACTGCTGTGGTGGCAGCTGCTGCTGCTGGGGTCCCTGAAAGTGGTGACAGTCAGTCCTGTCCCTCATCTCTGCTGTCTCTCCGACTGCAGGGTCACCAAACGTGAGTTACAGGCTTCCTCCATTCCACAGCATGTCCCATCTTCCTCTTCTTAGCTCAGACCTCATCCCAGCCTTAAAACAGCAGCAGAAAAAGAGGTTAAAACCCTTGAAGAATTACCTTTTTGAAATGATTAAAATCCCATCTGAGATTCTAATCATGATGGTGAGGCCAATTCTGTGTGATTCAGACAGACACCTTTAAAAGGCCCACGTGCTCTGCTGTGGTATCATCACTGCCATGACAAAGCATGCCCACAGCACTGTGCAGGCAATGGGCAGCTCCCCAGGGCCAGGGAAGGACCAACTCGGGTCCAATATCTCTTTTAAACTGCTCAGGGTGCAGAGAAGCCTCATCTCCAGACAGACCAGGGTCTTTGTACACAGCCTTTTAACAGATTGCTTTATATTAACTTAAATCAAATCACACCATGGAGGTTCGTTTTCCAAAAAATAGTGAAGCACATTAAAAAAAAGACATTTTTAAATTTTTCTCTCCTAGCTCAGCACATACCCCACCCCTCCACTGCCCTACTTGTTCTAAAGAGATTATCTGCTGCCCATTCAAAGAGAGATTGAAGCTAAGCAGATCAACACCTCTCATGTCCCTCACAGAGGTTACAAAGAGGACTCTCCAGATCAGAATCCCAGCTGCACAAACTGATGGAGAGAACAAAGGAGGTTGGATGAGGGCATCAAGGCAGATCAGTGTCTGCTTTGACAGATTCCAGTGAAGGCACCCAACGTGTTACAACCGGTAGCCTAACAAGAGCCAGACTCATCAGGGTTTGCTCCTTGCCTCCTCTGCCCCTGAAAGGTTGTATCAACAGCACCAGGATAGACCCAAAACCTTCCAAGAGGATATTTAATTGCCTTGAGCATCAGAAAGTGCCAGAATTGAGGGGCTGCTGCCACTCAGAGACCTGCCAGCACCTTCTCATCCTTCCCACACCTCTAAATGTCTCTGTGCAGTATCTCCCCACCCCAGGCCACCACAAGCTTGGCTTTCTGGTCCAGGCTGGTGTTCTGGTGAAGCCCTGGGGCCTCTCAGCAGGAGAGTTGTGGGGGGCTGAGGTTGCCAGCCCAGGCCAAAGGAGAGCCCCAGCCAGTCCAGCCCAGAATAGGCTGCTGGGAGTTTCCATGCAGTTTCGAGTCCCTGTCCTTGCTAATGAGGCTGTTGTTCCCAGGCCTCGTGAATACTGAATAAACAGGACTGGGGGACCAGCTTGGATCTTCTCTCAAAGAGACCTTCCCTACTCTTTACATAGAATCACAGAATCATTTAGGTTGAAAAACACCTTTAAGACCATCAAGTCCAGCATTGCCAAGACCACATGTTCCCAAATGCCCCATCTACACATCCTTTAAATCTCTCTGGGGCTGGTGCCCCCCTGTGCCAGGGCTTGAGAACCCTTTGGGTGTAGAAATTTTTCCTGATATCCAACCTAAGCCTCTGCCGGCGGCCCAGCAGGGCGAGTTCCTGTGTGTGTGGCAGCCACTAGATGGGAGTGTGGCCGTGTGTATTTGGGTCTGATGCCGCAGGGACTGTGCGGGGATGGCTACAACAGCATCTCCAGAAGGTTTTTATTTCCTAGACCCTTTACTAATGCCACCGAGTTAATGGCAAAACCTCTGTCCCACGTACATACCTGCTCCACTCAAGACTGTGAGAACAGAGACAGCACCTTATAAAATATAACAAAAAAATTACTGATATTATAACAGCTCAGCACTCAAAATCAAGGACCCAATGTGTCTTGTAGGACATACCCTGATAAATTCCTACCTGAAGAAAAAAAAGTCTGGAGAAAAGGAATTTATGCATAGACTGAGAAACCCAAGTGCATTGAGGAGCTTAGCCAAAGAAATGAAATTACATCCTTAGGATGGCTCTGAAAAAGGATTGGAACTTGCCAAGGCGTATCAGGACTTGTGTTCTGATATGTTAATAATTCCTAGTCCTGTGTTAACAGCTCTGCAGCCCTGTGGGACCCTGGGGACAGCTGTGCCTGGTTCCCATGGATCACCAACACAGTCTCTCCCTTTGCTGTGTGTGCAGCACTGTCTGTACCAGGCACATTTCTGTAATTAGGCTGCCACATAAAAGATGAGCCCAAAGCAATTTATCTTTCCTCAAGGGCCCTTGTTCCTTCTTGCCAAGGCCTGTAGCATTAGCACTTAAAGGTTGTGGTAATGAACGCCCGACAGAAGGAAAAGGTTGCCAACAGTTGCTCAGGAGTTCCTCACTGAACCTACTGCAATCAAGATTCTGTAGGATTTCCTTCTTTCTACTGCCCTCGCTTTTTATTTGGGCAGCACAGAAGTGGTTTCCGGGCAGCAAGGTCCAGAACACAGAGAAGCTGCCAGCGCTGGCCCTCCAAAACCAAATTTCAGGGGCAGAGGTCTTGGAAATACAGAAGAAGTCTGAAACACAAACTTGCAACACCCCTTGTGTGAAACAAAATTTCTCGGTTGAAGAGTGGATTGAGTTCAGAGTGTGTTTGGGATTTTTCTGTGTGTTAGGAAGGTATCATTACTTAAGTCTTTGTCTCAGGGAGACTACACGTTGACTTTAGAAATTCTAATATTCACATTTCACCCTGAATTATATTTTTGATAGAACTTTTTACTTTCAACATGCCTTTTTTAAATTAGGAATTTCTAGCAAGTTTTTTCTTTTGTCCTTTACCCCACTTTCTGTGAAAATGAGTACAAGAAGAGCATGAGATCTTTTCAAGATCATCCCATTAGACACCAAAGGGAACTGTTGGGGAATTAAAGGAAGTGAGGATTTTGGAAATGCTCAGGAACCCTCTCATTTCTGAACTTCTAGCCTTACCATCAGACTCTTTAAAGTCTAGTCATACAGACAAGGTGTCAGAAGCCTACATTTCTTTTTGAATGAAGCAAAAGGCTCCAGCAGAGAGGTTGTCAGAGCTGCCTGCCCTCACTATGCCCCAGTTAACAAGGTAATGATTTTGGAAATTAGAGCAGAGCAGTGGGCACTCTTGCAGGCTGGAGAAGGCTGAAGGCAGCTACAGCTTCTCCTTGCTTCATTAGCATTCCATCATTTGGTCAAAAGGAATCGAAAGACTTTTTTTTATATTTCTACTTTTAGACAGCAGAATCTCCAAATCCTTCAGGTTCATGCCAAATTGTAAAGAAAAAATCCTCCCTGCTGATTGTGTTGTGAATCCTGTTAGATTGAATATTAGAGCCAAAGAGTGAATTAAATTAAGAGCCAAATTCAAGGTAGAAGCTCAGCTGCCACCTGAAGTCCATCCTGGATGCTGTCAATTCATAGAACAAGAATTCTCCTGGAGAGCATCTCAGGGCCACTGGACACAGACATGCCCTGTGTGATGGGTTCTCAGCCCAGGGGACAGAATTGCCAGCAGTGAATGCCCTGGGGGACTGAGAGGGATGCAGCCCTGCACAGCTAATCCAGCACAGCACGGTCTGAGCTCAGGGACATCCTTCCTCCCCTCGCTGACTTGCAGATCTGGCCAGCTTAGAGCCAGTTCTGCCTCCAGTCTCAGTCCCCCCTGCAGGAATTGTGTGTCAGAGGAATTAACACCCTTTTAAACGAGGCTGATCTCATGAGAACTGGGCAGTAGCCTGGGCCTAATCTGTTTATCCTGACAGAGAGATGCTCCCGGGCTCCACTCAGCACTCCCAGCCCGGGGCCTGGCTGAGGGCAGGGAGCCAGCAGCTTGAATTTCTATAATCTCAGGCTGAGCCTGACTGCCCTGACCCTGCTGACAGGAGCTTTTGCAGCAGCTTCTGGGAAAAGCCAAACAGATGGATGCATTGCCCATTGCTTAGAGGAGACTGGGAGCAAAAGGTCACCCCTGCACTGAGGGATGTGCTTGTGCACGAGCACAGGGAGAAGGAAGCAAAACACTTCACATCCCCTCCAGTGACCTTCAGTATTGACAAGGAGGATGGAAGAGTCAGGGTCTTGAGTCCCAGCCAGCCTTTCAAAGGAGAAGAAATTATCATTTAGATTAGAAATTCTTACCTGTGAGGGTGGAGGGGCCCTGGCACATGTTGCCCGGAGAAGCTCTGGCTGCCCCTGGATCCCTGGAAGTGTCCCAGGCCAGGGTGGATGGTGCTTGGAGCAACCTGGGATAGTGGAAGGTGTCCCTGCCCATGGCAGGGGGAGGGGCTGGATGACCTTTAAGGTCCTTCCAACCCAAACCATTCTGTTACTTCATGATCATTTCATCTCAGTCCAGCCATTCCAGTGCTCAGTGGAAATCCCAGTTGGTGAAAGATGTTTCTATCAGACAGTAGCAGGAATCTCACCAGAGCAGGACTTGTCCCCTGAGGTGCTAATGTCTGAGATGGGCCCAGTTATTGGACATACACCGGAATTTACTGATTTTCACAAGGTTCTGCTCAAACTTGCGATTTCTATTATCTCAACGTCACTGTGATTAATAAAGTGTCAGAGCCCTTCCCTTGAGGCAAATGACAACAGCACCTTCTGGGTGCGTAGTCAACAGCACAGTAGATTAAATCAGTGTGATAAAACTTTCAGAGGAAATTAATTTACAGCCCTGCACATAAGCCAAGCACAGCATTGGCCAATTTCTTGTGGCTACTGTCCGTGAGCAAACCCAGTGACCCCCAGTCACTGGGTGTGCAGCTCAACAAAGGACACAGATTAGAGCAAAACGGGGCTTTTTTTTGAGGCCATTCATCTCTTCTCTGAGAGTCAGCAGTAAGATATTTGAGCAAAAAACAACTATGGAGACACATAGGTTCACAGTTCACTGTAAACCAGTAAAAAAGCAGCTCGACAGAGTAGAGCAGAGCTTGGTTTACAGTGGAAGAAGACCTCAGCAGTCCTAGAAATAAAGCAGCAGACCTGTGCTAGTGAAGATCTCTCAGACAGCCTGGACCATGCTGAACCTCAATACCAGGAATTTAGATCAGCTCCAGCAGGAGACACTTGTGTATACTTAGAAAAATCAGTAATTTTCCAGGGAACTGGAACATAAAAGGTGGTTTTTTTCCATTGTCATCAGGTCCCCAGGCTGTAGGCAGCACCCTAAAGCCTCTTCAGCAGCCACATGGCAGGAGGAAGGTGTCATTTTTAGTTTGCACATAATCTAGCCTGGAAAAAAAAAAAATCAATAGTTCATTAGGAACAAGATGATATTGCACCAAAACTCCTCCTCTGTTCTTTCTGCATTTTCTTCCTACAAAGTACAGATATCTTCTGTATTACTGACCTGGAAAGG
The DNA here is from genome assembly GCA_013399225.1 of Rhipidura dahli. Lineage (NCBI taxonomy): Eukaryota > Metazoa > Chordata > Aves > Passeriformes > Rhipiduridae > Rhipidura > Rhipidura dahli. Next base: position 54,589 of record VXAC01001092.1, on the reverse strand, counting down.
ATTTCTCATTCCTCTAGATTCTCTTTAAATAGGATGGTGTTAGTTCCATGTCAAATTGCTGGTGTTATTGCTGTAGCACTAGGCAGTTAAATACAACAGCTGTGACCAACTAGCAGCAGCCAAAACCTGGGGTCACAGCCAGAACAACTCCTGGGGAAGTGCCGGCTGCAGCCCCTGTAAGAGGAAGGGGACAAAAGCATGTATGTTGGGGGAGGCAGGTCAAGGGGGGCTGTGCAGTGACAGCCCCTGATGACTGTGTCCTTCTCACCCACAGCAAAGTTTAAAGACAGGGTTGACATCCTGAGAAACATGGCCAAGGCTGAGACCCTGGAAAGACAAGGCTCCCAGCCAGGTGAGTGCAGGAAGAGCCAGCGCCGTTTGCTTTGTTTTGCACTGCAAGCCCTCACCTTCCCAGCACACAAAGCCCAAGGGCTGGCAAAGAAACACTGGGGTCTAACACAAATTTTGTGCTATTACTGGTCACAGATGGCTGCTGTAACAATGCAGCAGAAATCAATCGATGCACGCAGGCAGGAACAGCTATCCCCAGAGGAGCTGTTAGTGAGGCAGCGTCCGGGCAGGGAGAGCTACAAGGATGCACTGGAAATGGCTATGGAACAGTGCAGGAGGGAAATCAGGCCATTGCTGACAGCACTTGGGTGCTGCTGGTCTTTGGTAGACTGTGCAAATGGGGTGTTTGTACCTTCACACACTTGCAGAAGGGCACAGAAGGTTCCTTCAGAGGGAATATGCTGGACTGATTCCATCTGTATCAATTAGAAGGACCTGTGCACCCTTCCTTTACTAGAATCACAGAATCATATAATGGTTTGGGTTGGAAGAGACCTTGAAGACCATCCAGCCCCACCCCCTGCCATGGGCAGGGACACCTTCCACTATCCCAGGCTGCTCCAAGCCCTGTCCAACCTGGCCTTGGACACTTCCAGGGGATCCAGGGGCAGCCAGAGATTCTCTGGGCACCCAGTGCCAGGGCCTCCCCACCCTCACAGGGAAGAATTTTTTCCTAACATTTGACCTAGATCTGCTCTCTGTCAGTTTAATGTTTTTTGGGGTTTTCTTTGTCACTGCTGACACACAGGCTTTGCAAGCTGCCTTGGAGCCAGAAGTGGCCTGTGCTACAACACAGGGTTATGCAGCCAGCAAGGCTGGAGATTTTGAATAACAAGAAACTTTTGTGTGGAAGGTCCCAGCTCCACAAGACACAGGCACCTGAGCACCTCCCAACACTGGGCCTCACACAGGTGAATGAATCTCAAACTTAAGAAAAACACTGTTTAAAACCCAAGTAAATTTTTGGTGCGTGCTATAAGCACCACACTGACTTCACTCCCTCACCTCTGCTCCGTGTCATCCATTTCTACTTTATTCCCACAGAGGCTTCCATGTTCCTCTTGGCTGTGCAGGTTAATGCAGGAACAGCAGGACATTGCAGCTATTTCCTTGTATGTGTCAGCACTTTCCTCCTATTTGCTTTTGAATACCCACCAAATGATCAGGGATTAAAGTCTGGCAGCACATCCTGGTCATTTCTCAGAAGCTTTAAGGAATATCAGGTCCCTGGAGAATGCTATGCTCTACTGGGAAGGGGGGTGGGGGGGGACCTGAGAAGCAAAGCTTTACATCCTTTCTGAGTTTTAAGGATGGTTTTAATATAATTTTGAGAATCCAGAAAGAAACCAGGAAATGCTAGTCAGCTGCAGATGAGGTAATTAGCATTTCCCTGTTACACATGTGCCCCTTATAGCAGTTCTGGATGGAAGGTTAGGGGAGCATCAAGGTCTCATTCTACTCCAGTTGGGCCAAATTCTGCCCAGATTTACCAAACACAATCACAGGAGTCAGGGAGGACACACAACAAACCTAAGCAATCTCAGGGTGTTTAACCTGAAATGCCACCATTGTGGTAGAGAGCTCAGAGCTCCTGCTGGTCGCAGGGAAGGTGACCACCTGATATGGTGACCACCCATCCAAGATGACTGAAACCAGAATTCCTTCTTTTTACAGAAGAGGAAAAGAAAGCACCGAACACCATCCAGGTAACTCCTGCCAGTGACTCAGAGCCATGCAAAGACACACAGAAGGCTGATGTGCCCCAGGATGGACAGGTATCAAAATCAGGAGCACAGGCACTAAGTGCCCTATCCAGGCTGACCTTCACGTATACTTTTTCTTCCCCCTCCAGAGCTGTTGGGACAGGACCCAACCCATGTCACTGGCATCTATAAATAGGCTCTGGGTAGTGATTTATTAAGATGCTGGTTAAAACATTTTTGCTTACAAACACAAATTGGGTCCCAATTATGACACCAACTGAGATTGGATAGTATTGTCCCCTCAAATGACTCTTTTGAGGTCAGAGGGTACTCCAGGGTAAGGGAAGGTAAGAGCACCTGCCTGTCCTGTGCTCACCAGCAGAGTTCTGTTTTGCTCTCCAAATCCCTTTCAGGTGATATAATTTGGCAGTTCTGATGAGAAAAGGTTTCTCAAGGACATAAAATGTTTAATTTGTGTCTAGAAGGTAGTTCCAGTTAATGGATGCCAATTAGTTAACAATACAGAGGTGCTGGGGTGGGGGTATGCCTGGAATCTGTCCCACAAGAGCTGTGGCTGCCCTCAGCAGGTTACAAATGAGAGCTCTGCTCAGGTGAGGCCAGGGTGAGTAACTGCAGCTCCTTGTTAGTGTGAAAACATATTGGCTTTTTCATTTTTTATCCTGATCTACAGCCCCCATCAAGCAGTGACACCTCAGACGACAGCAGCTCTGAGAGCCAGGAGGACAGCGATGGTGACAGCACAGAGGGTGATGAAAATGATGAGCCCTTATCTCTGGAATGGCCAGAATCAAGGAAGAAACGAGCAATTTACCTTTTCCTCTTTCCCATTGTCTTTCCTCTCTGGAGTACTCTGCCTGATGTCAGAAACCCAGTAAGAATCTGTCTTCCTTCTGCTACTGGAGTCATTAACTGAGCTATAGATTTCCTCTGGGCAAGAGTTCCTGGGTCCATTTTTCCATGTCTGGAGTCTTTGCATAGTTGAAATGCTGTTACTGCTGCAGGGAGTGGGACAGGAGCCCCAGCTGCAGTGTAATGTCATTCCAGAAACTTAATTTAATAAACCACAAACTCTAGCAACTACAGGTCACCTAATCAAGCTGAAAAACAGAGCAAACAGACACCAGGGTCCAAGTTAAAGCAGTCAGTTGCAGTGAAGTGTTTCAAGTGAATAGTTTTCAATGGGGACTATTAACTTCCCTGAAATGTCTCTTTTCTTTTCAAACTTGATTTCAACAGGACTCAAAAAAATTCTTTATCATCACATTTTTTGGATCCATCCTCTGGATTGCTGCATTCTCTTACCTCATGGTGTGGTGGGCTCACCAGGTGAGAGGTTTATGTTCTTTCTGCAAATCACCATTTCAGAACAAGTAGATGAAAAGAGGGAATAGTGTTACTCTGGCATTTTATCTGATGAATTATAGCTGAAGCAATCTATAGCAACAGTAGAAACTTTGTTTTGTTAGAACCCAAAAAGGAAATTTTGATTTCCTTCTTTTTGATTTGACAAAGATTCATTCTTTTCTGAGAGCTTCCAAGGGAGTTTGTGCATCAGTGAAAGGAAAAGTACTATCAAGATTTATCTTAATTCTGACTTTTCATTGATTAATGTTTCTGTGAAGAACATAATTATCCATTACCTAATTAAAATTCTAGGAAAATACAGGTTCTGATTCTGGAAGCTGCTAAATGATCTTCACTCCCCCTGTCTTAATGTTCACCTGGTATTCTGGGAACTAATACTTCCATCTTGCAGGATCAGCCCCCCAATCTGTATTGAGTGATGTATTGCACATGCCCAGTAAATCTGATCATGCTGTAAATGCAAGGACTGTCATCTCCAAAGGCCCTTGGATCTTGCACAGATAATGTTAAATTTGGAAAGGCAGACAACACCCAGAAGAGGAGGACTGAGGACAGGAAAATTGTGCTGTAGCTGACTTGACCTTGGCTCAGTGCTGGCATCACTGTGATCAGATTCCCTACATTACAGAGCAAATCCACAATCAACAGACCCTGTAAAATTGAACTTCTTAATTCTATAAAGCAGGAAAATGCTGCCACATTTACAGGACTCAGAATATTTTAACTCAAACATGGCACAAACCCTAACAGTGCACAGAGCAAGTACACTCCATGTTCCATTGCTAACAGCCCTACCCAACTTTGTGTTGATCAGGTTGGTGAAACAGTTGGGATATCAGAGGAAATTATGGGGTTAACCATACTGGCAGCAGGCACATCCATCCCTGACCTCATCACCAGTGTCATCGTGGCACGGAAGGGCTTAGGGGACATGGCTGTGTCCAGTTCTGTGGGCAGCAACATCTTCGACATCACTGTTGGGTGAGTAGCAGGTCAATGCCAAGAGATGCATTTCTGAACCACAAAGTTACCTGGTTTAAAACCAAACATGCCTCAGTTAATTTCATTTTAGCTGTAGTTAAAATGAAGGGCAGCTAAACAACCAGTTCCTTTTGAAGAAACCCAACCCAAACCCAGCCAGGAAAGACAAACTGTCATAACTCAGCCCACTATCTTCACCCAATTCTAAATCAAAACAAAATCAGCAGTTATTCAAGACAAAAATGCAAGAGATCTTTGGCTAATGTCAAAGGCTTATCTGGTCACTCAGAGACATTCAGCTCCTGGGGAAGGTCAGTATCAGTGCCTGGATCTCCCATCCTAAACCATCAGGACATTTCTTTAGTATAGCACACCAAGGCACTTAATTCTTAGGCATTATTTTCAAACCTCTTTTACTCTTGGATTGCATTATGATAGTGCAAGCATTATCCAAATGCAGTTTTGACAGGAACAACACCTAGTTTAGATTTATGCTGAGCTATAGTGAATACAATCATGCTTTTTTTTCCTGCAACAGTTTGGAAAAATTGCTTAGTTATGATGCAGAAAATGAACTGCCTTAAAACATTTATTTCAATTACTTTTCTTTTCCTTACAGCCTCCCAGTTCCCTGGTTCCTTTTTTCTATCTTCAATGGCCTCAGCCCCGTGGCTGTCAGCAGCAATGGTTTGTTTTGTGCAATTGTTCTCCTTTTTCTCATGCTCCTGTTTGTGATTATCTCCATCTCTATCTGTAAATGGAAAATGAACAAACTACTGGGGCTCACCATGTTTGCTCTCTACTTTGTGTTTCTGATCATCAGTGTGATGTTAGAGGACAAGATAATATCCTGCCCAGTATCTGTATGACATGTGGACACTTCAAGATGTGTGAGGTTCCAGCAACATCAAAAGAGGGTTGAAGTAGCAGTTGTTCTACTGAAAAAAGCAATCAGAATTGTAATAAACTTACTGAAAATAAGGTATCTTTAACATGCTAAAAAATAAATCAGTCTTAAGTGCTGTGTCAGCCTCTACTGTTTTTCTTTAGGATCAGAACAGATACTGAAATGACCAATATCAAATAACACACAATTAGCCACTTGTGGAAAGGTTCATACAATTTAGATGCATCAAATTTTCACTAGGGCTGATCCCCTTCAAGTTAGAAGAGCTGATCTTCAGCACAGAATATTTACTCATTATAGGAAATTTTCAGGAACACACTCAAAATTACTCAGTGAACTGCTCAAACTGCCTGAAACCAGTGACTTTTACTTCAGTGGGAAGAGAATCAGACTGATGTGGCTGGGTCTTTACAGAACTGCTTTGTTTAAAATCCCTGTGTGGACACACAGGCTGCACCTCAGCAGTGAACTCGCACAAATTGCACTGAGCTCCTTTCAAATCCGTACCTGATCTTGCAATGTGGTGCCTAAAATTCATGCCAAGTGCCACCAGTACAAGTGTGATGTCATCTGGGTTACATCTTCCTGCAACGAGACTAAAAGGCTCAGGGGTTAGAATAGCACATCACCTCTAATCAAAACTAAAGCTAGGAATCAAATAGTACAAGGAGTTGAACTGCTGGGGCTTTGTTTTCATCCTGACAGTAATCTCTGACAGCTACAGATTATTTAACCAGCACTAATTCCTCTTGTTAGCACTGATTTCTACATAGGCAAGATGAAAAATGCCACTGATGACAAACCTGAGAGGTTTATTGTGAACACCTCATGGGAGCACACAACATGGTTAAGAGTTGCAGACATTTCTGTGACTCTAATCCATCTAATTAAATGTTAATAAAAACAACCAGAAAGATTTTAAGCTTTTTATTGACTCACCGTAAAACTTTTTTTTGGATGAGACAGAAAAAAACCTTAACATTGTGAACATTGACTTTGCATATTTTAAAGGAACTACAAACCAAAGCAAACATCCAACATATTGGTTTTTGGTAAATAAAATTTAAACATTACATATTTACAAATCTACAACCATTCATTTAAAAAGTGCTGCTTGCAGACTAACAAAGTACCATTTTTAAATCCCAGTGAGATAATATCCAGAAATACCTCTCTCTATTATTACTATTTGCATCTCCCATTTGTTACACAAAGATTTTACATGCAGGAATTTTCTCTTTCTTGGGATACAAATCATTTAATTTGCCAGTGGAAGTCAAATTCATCAGCCTGTAACTGTACCAACAGCAAACCTTCTCAAATGGGACACAGCAGTGTCAGAGAAACAGCACAATTTCTATTCACATTTCAGTATTTCATCTCCAATAATTATTCCAGTGGAACCAGAAGTAAAGCAAAATATATATTGCACTGCAAATGTATAACCTTTGTTTAAGGTTTTGGACATAAGCACTATTTAGTACACAAAAGGAGAAAATTCAGTTCATACAAAATTTTAAATTGAAAATATGTCTCAAATATTTTATTTATTCATCTTTGTGGTATTGGAAAATATAGTCAAATTGCTTTTCTAATAAAGGACAGAGATTTGAAAACTGTTTCAGCACTGAATTGTATGATGCTTAAAAATTATCAACCTCAGGATACATTTGGAACATTATGACTTGAATGAGGAGAATTTCTCACTTATAGTATGTTGTTATTCCAACTCTATTTTTATATATTTCTACAGTGGACTGACTTGCAACAGACTTTATAAAACAATTCATTAAGTATAATGATTTCACTTGATGAGCTATTACATGATATAGTAATTTAAAAGCACACCCACATTAACATCGGCAACGCTTCAGGAGTGCCACGCTGGGGATGCAGGAACAGAGGGACTGTGTGAAGGCTGCACGGACAATCCTGTTCCCAGTGCAGTATCCACTACCTGACAGTACTGGGGGATACTGGAAACAAGTAAAACTTGGTGGGTTTATAAGTCTGAAGGCAGCTGGAAGTCCTTACAAGGAGGCTGGGACTAGATGGAGGAAGGGCCACGTGTGACAGTGTTGCCCCCACACTTGCACTAACACGCACCATGTCCTGGACATGGGGACTGGGCTCGTAGCTTCGGCCACCCTGGAATCAGAGCAGGAAGCTGGGTCATAGCTCAGCCCCTCTAACGCCCCACAGCAGCTCTGGAAAAAGCACTTGCTCTCTCTCCTTTCATGGCTTGAAGGTCCTATAGAACAGTGGCTGCCCCAGTGGCAAATGGGAAACAGAACTGCAGGGAGCTGGGAACACAACCTTCCCCATGGCACAGCCAGCTGTGAGCTCAAATACAGCAACTACTGGAGGCAAGATTTCCATGGTAATGCAGCATTCCTACTGTACAGAGCAGAGCAGCCATGCACACTGAGGGGTACTTACAGGGAATGTGTTCAAAAATAGCCCATTTACTTCACAATAGCTCGGAGGAATGAAGAGGGTATGTCTACCACTACCTGGGTGAAAAAAGGAGTTCCATTTCATGCACAAGGGATACTCTACAAGCGTGGCAGTACAAAAGAGCATCACAAATCGTTAAAATAAATTAAATGTGAAAGATGTGTTAAGTGTAGCATTGCTAGCTCCACCTCAGGTGGGGGGATACTTTCAAAAAGGTCAGCCACATAACTAGCAGCACGTTAGAGAAGAGGCATTACCCAATAAAAGCTGTATCCAAGACTACATCCTGCAATTATCATCAGCACATACCTGCAGCTCCACACATTTTAAATCCTTTCTTCTTCGGGCAGCATCTTCTTACAGCTTTACAGAGGTCTGGGAGGAGGTTACAGAGCTTCACAGCAGCATTACTTTTCATTTAAGCTTCTAAGGCTCACTCTATTAAACTTAATAAAGTAAATGTGAGCTTTAAATTTTATCACCTTTCTGCCTAACTAACTATTGCTGATTTATTATACTTGCAAACTAAAGATGTTTTGAAAAACACCTACTGGTAGGCAGACTGCAATATAAAATCTAATGTAACAGTTGAATATTTGGAAGTATTATAACAGCAACAAATAAAAGAAATTAGAATTGGAAAATCATTAAGGTTACTTAAAATAAAGGTATTTGTTAAAGCATGATTTAATTTGTTTAGGGTGTTTTATACAGTTCAATGTCTGCTTTCCCACCTCCATGCAAGACTTCTGATATTTTCCCTGTAGCCTACCTTCTGGTGAGAAGTTGCTATGTGACTGAGAGCACAGAACATTTTTTATATGTATAGAACAAGAAAACATGAGGCAAAAGCCATGACTCCACCACAAGGACTGATAGAGCAGTTTTCTTCAGAGAAGAAAAAAAGTTGTTGTGCAAACAACTGTGAAATACAGACTAAACATTCCAAATATATTTAACTAAGCACAATATGCCCCTATAAATTACATTCCCTATAATTCCCTGTAGCAAGTTTGCTGGATGTACTTGAGTTAGAAGCTTTGGATTGGCACTATGTGGTGATGTACTGAGAGTGTTGCAAACACAACCACCGAGACTCTGAGCGCTGTGTGTTTATGAAGAACTCAAGGCAGGCTGGCACTTGCTCTGTGTCCCACCTGGAATGAGGCCACACTAACAAATGACAGCAGCTGAGATGGGCTGATTCCATGACATAATCCATAGGACTCTTCAGTATGCTTTCCCTTTCCTAGGGAGTGGGGAGGGAAGGGAACATGAGAGAAGAGGAGATTTCTACAGAAGTGATTCACAGAGACATCAGTATGTTCATTAGAGTTTTGCAAAATTTGCCATACCTTCCTTCTGATTGCTGTGGTAATACATTTTCCAAGTGTGCATGAGAGAAATCCTGGATCTTGAGTACTGTCTAGGTGAAGGTTAACGTTTTCTATTCTGCTTTAAAAACAAATCACTCTCCAAAAAGTAACTGGACAAGTTACTATAAATAGCAGTGTACTGCAAAAAAAATAAGCACTGTATTGCTTCTGCAGCAAGTCCATTTAAAATTCACTCCAGTAATTTAAAAAAATTAAAAAAATATCAACTTACTATAAACAATTTAAAATATGTATAATACAACTTTGTATGCTCTTCATAACATCATGAATATTCTATGTAAACAACAGATTCTGAAGAATTTCCTTCGCTCACATTAGTTTCAGTGCATTGTTTCTGTCCACCTGTTATTTAATTTTTTTTTAAGGGAGCTGTAATATGTTGTCCCAAGTCAGAGAACTGATTTTGTTTAGAACCTGCCTTTCCATACACTGATTTGCAGAAAGGACAAGGGACAGGGAAATATTTGGCCCATTTTGCTCTCTGTCCATCTCCCCAACCATAGCCAGGCCGAATTTCCCAAGGCCTCCTGCCACAGTCCATCGTACACACGTTCCTGAACACTGAAGACTGAGATGTTCCTTGTGACTGAAGTGGTTATTTTACACAGGGATACGTCATAGATATCACCTCTTTAGCCAGGTATATTTAAAGATATGGTTCTCCAAAAATCTTTCTGCATTCCATCACTCCAGTGCTTGGTGGTCTATCGCAGTTATGAGTGTTCTTCACTTGATTAGCAGTGAGACGATCATAGGCCATTTTGTACTCTCTGTCAAAAGCATCTGCAGGAAGGGAAAAACAACTTTAGATATTGAGCTCAAAAACACCACCCAAATGCCAGGACAGCTGCATTTATCAGCAGAAAATATATGTAAAGTCCTTTTTATTTGGCACTTAGCAGAGTGGCACATCTTTAATCTACGGAATTTTTTTTTCTGGAAGCTGAACAACTAAATTTGCATAAATTCATCATCTGTGCTCATTTAAATAGTTGGCAGAACTCACCTATATCAATGTTATCTCTTCCCAGGGCAACAAGAGAAAGAAACAGTATTTCTCTGTAAAGGCTCCTGAAATGGTAGAAAGCTCAATCAGTTTGCATACTGCACTGATACACCACAAAACACCCTCTATTAAAAAAAGAATTGAAGCACTTAAAGATAACTTAATATTAAAAAGATGCATTTTGAATATAATTCCTGATTATAACTCCAAAATATATCTGAGCTCTGGAGAATGCTCTGGATTCCCCATCTATGGACATCACCCATGGCAGGTCCCCAGGAAGTCGCACTAAGTGCATGCAGAGGAAAACATGCACTTAAGCATTCCAACAAATTCCACCAGATTTAACCAGGCAAGGAATTTGCAATTCTGCATTTTCACATTAGCTTGAAAAAGCAGGCAGACAAGCAAATAAACACCTTGTCAATGCTCCAGCTGTTGACAAGACTGTTGTATATCCTAGTATTAATCAGTAAATCCAGGCAAGAAATGAAAATTCATAGGAATTAATGTTCACTAATTCCACTGCTAATGGAAACAATCCCCTTCCTAAATACGAGGCATAACCTTTTTTTGGTCCTTTTCTGTCCTCTACTGAAGACTTAAAAATAAACCCCAAATCTACCCATACACCCTAGGAACAAGTGTAGGGTTTTTATTTTAAAATACCTACTAATATATAAATAACATTTAATATACACATATATAGCCACTCCCTACTTCCCATGGTTCAGAGGTAAGAAAAAGAGGTGACTGTAAAGGGGAGGGGAAAAGGAAAAAGTAAAAAGAAAAAAAAAAGGAGAAACTAAGTTTGTGAAAGTTACCATAAGAAAAAAACCATTTTATCAGAGTGATAAATTTGAGAACACTGGTGAAAAACAGTGCTTTTTCTTTACAAAAAACACTAGAAAATATAATGACATATATTGCCCAACTCTGCTCCAGTTAGGCACATTGGTGGTCTTACCTCTGTCTTTTAATATGTGGCCACTTGTTGAGCCTCTCCAATATCTGACTCATTGGTCCATACACATCATTCATCTTAATGCTTTTCACCATACTCTTCAAGAGCTCCTGGTTAAAGGAGTCATCATCTTTTTGCAATAACTGGACCATTGGGTACTTCTGGGCTGAAAAACATTAGAAAGGCTGTAAGAATAAATAGATTCTTTGTGTAGCAAGTACAGAGTTGTTAAAAAAAGGTGGAAGGCTACAGAAACTGTGAAAATACTGACATGTGTAGTGAACAAAAACATCAAGTCAAAAAATTTTCAGTGTAGAACTCAAAAAGCACATAGGTAAACTCAACAGATGCAATGGGCCATGAGCTATTTTAAGGTGTGTGATCCAACACAAGCAACAGAACTCCGAGTAAGCAAATTCTAGAAATAAGAACATGAGCTAAGTGGATGAACGGCATCAGTGAAATGTACTTCCCTCTCATTCCTCCCTTCCCAATGAAGAAGAAGCCACTGGCAATGCCAGTCAATGATTTGAAACAGAAATGCTGGAAAACTAAATATTGTTCAAGCAGTTTTCTTCTAAGCATAGAACCAGCCTCCCTCCCAAAACAAGTCACCCAAACTGAGAATAGCAACACCAAACTTAACACTCACTCTCAAACAAAAGAGTGCGATTTTGACCTGCAAGACAAAAAGCAGTATGATCAAAAATCAGTATAATAGCTTGTGTGAACTATCCACAAAGACATCTCTTCCCAACACACATGCTTCAGTTGCTCAAAATGAAAATGGTTCTTAAAAAATACCACCAAAATCCACAAGAAACAAAACTTACTCTGAGCATTCCACAAAATATACAGAGGCTGCCTTGGATCCTGATGCAATTTCATGTTGTCCCATAGCATCTGAATAAGAACATATTTACTGTCCTCTGACATACAGTTCCGTGGAATCTGAACAGCAGAATGCACAGAAGGATGTTTTATTACAAAGTCATGACAAAGGAGTTCTGTATTTAACATATCTTCACATCTCTAGACCTCATGGTAAAAAGCTTTGCTATTTAAACTACAGAAAGCTAAATCTGAATGGGATTGTCAATGACACGGCAAATGAGTGTTTTTCCTATTTTCTACAGTCCTAAAATCAAAACTTCGTCCTTCTACTGCTTAGCTACTCAAATCGCAACAAAACTAACTAGAAGCTTATCCTCCTTGAAACTGAGGATCACAAATTACAGTGTGACAAGTAAGAGCTAAACACCAGCCCCTCACAAGGACTGCTGAGCACATGTTCCAGAGTTTTGAATACTTTCCTTCAGCTGACGCATTCTTAACCAATTCAGGACTGGGCTCAGCATAGTGCAAGACACATTTCTAAGAGTTACTGAATCATCTAATGATTTCCTATATGGGAAAACAACAATTTCTCCTATGTCAGTGTTTCCTATCTGATTCCATACCTTGGAGTTCTTATTGCAGTGCTCAGAAGAAAGTATTAATCCTGGTAAGTTGCTGGGCAAGTCCAGGCGCCTGAAATACCACACCAAATTCCAGAACACAATGGGATGATGATCTACAAAGTCTGCCACTGTTATTGCATGATCCCCTTCATTTTCAAGTAAGCTTTCAAGCTCTTTCCATACCACAAGAGGACTGAGGTAAGGAACCGTTATAGGATCAGGACTAGGCAAGCGCCATTCCAGGCCCAAGGAATCCTGCAGTAAGAAAGAAAAAATGCCATTAGTTGTAGCTAATGTAATGAATGTAACTGTCTTCACAAGGTCTTATAAATGCTTTTCTTCTCTATGACACACACCAACATCTACAAGCTGCAACTAGCATTAGTTTAAATAATACAACCTAGCATGTACTGTAATTTAGGAAGGTTAATGCTGTTACACATTTCTCTAATCTATGGCACACATGAAAAAATGGCTTTTAAGGTAGAAAAACTACACACTGTTGGTCCTTGCAAAGTAGCAGGCAGGCTACCAGTAGGAATGATATGGCTGATCTTCTGGTTTTCCTTCTCATCTTGTTCCAAAGGACCAAAAGTACTGATGCTCCTTGCTACAGGGTGACTTGTACATTCTGACCCAGAGGTATTTTGTCTTCTTCCTGAGGGAATCTGGATACTTCTGGCATAAACATTGTCATGCTGCTTAGATTTGCTAGAGGAAAGGAAAAAAAGATGAAAAAAGAATTTCAGCTTTTTGTTTTAATCTGAGTGCTCCAGAAATAAACTGGAAATAACGGACCTGACAGTTGGAATTCTGCCTTGTCGGCCACCACACTCATTCATGTTACAGTGGAAGTTCTATTCCCCCTTGCACTGATGATGAACACAAACGTTCTCAAAAGAGTTCACAAAACTTGCAGAATTACAAATGCCAACATGAATTTTTATATTAGGGATGAAATGGTGCATATCAGGGAGAGAGAGCATGATGTGGCCAGCTGAGAGAAAAGGGAGAGGCAGCAGAGAGATCCTCTCTCAAATCAATCTCTCCTCTTCAAAAAATGTAAATTTATTTCAGTTGATTAAAATACAGGCATATCCATGGAGAAGCTGAGGAATTTCTAGGCAGGAAATGCACATTTACCTATTTGAATTGATATCCTCTTGGACAGACATCAAGGATGTAGTGAGGCCAACAGTGCCTGTGGTGTTAGAGGACTTCCCACTCTGATTGGAAAAAAGGGATGGGAACTGCATATTTTCTGTAGAAGGGCTGGACTTCAGAAAATACCTGCAGGGAAAGCAGCAGGTTAACATTATCCGAACCCACCCCATCCCAAGCAAAAAGCACTTCCCAATGACGAGCATTCAAAATTGAGGAAAATTGAAATATTGTTATTACCGTCCAGGCCGCCGAAGATCTCGGATTTCTATGCTTAAAAAAGGCAGAAATAAATTGCCACAGAAGGGACACGTGGTATTGAGATTTGAATCATCTGCTGTCCAGCCTGCCATGATTTCTTCATCATGAACCAAACAGTCACAAGTCCGACACCGAGAACAGCTCGAGATGAGGACCTGCACAGAGCAGGAACAGAATCCACTAGAACATGTTCTCAAAGCTACTTTTCTTTCACAAAGCACTTAAAACTGCAGCCAAAATCTCTGCCCTTTGATAAATATTTCTCCCCCCTTGCATACAAGTTCATCCTGTTATTGCTTATCAGATTAAAACCAACCAGTTATTTAATAATATTTCTATTAACAATAGCATGTTATTTGTAACCTGCAAGCACAAAAGTACAAGAATATTTATGTATCTACATGAGCTATGATTAGAATGTAAACACACTTCTGTGGTGACTGTCAGTATTATAGAAATGGGAAAAAAAAGATGCAAATGAACAGTCATTAACCTAAATGGGGAGGGGGGGAGGAGCAGAGGGAGAAAAGTAAAGAAAATAATGAAGAGCCACCCAAACCAGCCAAACAGTGATAAGAAAAATGATCTTACAAGTTACACCAAGAAATAGGTAGTTCTCTTTTCTGTATTTTTAAACATACAATGCTGTTTAAGACTTGGTATTTTCACTTTGAACAAATTTATCTCCACAGGAGATTTAGATGCCTGAATTCAATTGCATCCAATAGCAAACTCTTGAGAACTGAAGCTTTAAGGACCAAAAGATGACACTGAAATAAAGACTTTTCTTAGAGCAGGATTTGAAATTAAATCTACTTTGTGACAGAAATATCCATCTGTCTTTCAGTGCATTAGTTTTAAGCTTTAAACTTTACCAGAGATACAGATAATATTCATATTTAAAGACATATGCTCCTAGTCCATCGATTAAAATCAGTAAATCATCCTATACCTCCATGGCGTAGTTCTGGAACACGCTGGTGCTGCTTGTGCTGCAGGAAGATACCAACTCTGATTTGTCAGGTAAAGGGAACTTGGAAAGGGAACCTGTAAACAGAAGAAACCCAAAGTACTAGTTATTCCAAAAATGCATTTTTAGCACTCTGTTCTTCTGCTCAAACAATACTGCAGTTATAAAATGTGTGATGGAAGGTGCAACAAATGAGATACACTGGTACAGAACTGTGGAGTGTGAGGCTGCCATCTGCCCAACACCAAGGCAAAAATAAAAGCTACTAACAAACAATTCCCATATGTTCAGTTTTCTTTGTAATAGTTGGTAGCTTGAAAACAAATTTTAAGTAATTCAGAGCCACATTTTTTGTGTGGACAAAAACTAGGGAAGGACAAGAGGTGCTGTTTGCACCCCACGATGACATCAGAAACTGACAACAGTCATGACCAATTACCTAGCACAGATTAGCAAAAAAACCCTACAAAGTCTGTCTGATAATCAGCTTCAACAGTGGCTTAGAGAAAACTGTAACAGAGTTTTAAAAAGTATTTTTACTACTTTTAGAAAATAGAACCAGACCAATGAAGTTAACATTATAACAATTTTATAGATGTTTTCTGGAGCTGTACAACTTACACAAATAAAGTGTTTACATGAATACTCAAGGATTCAAAGGGTTTCCTATTTGAGTAAGAGTTTTCAGGTAGTAAAAGAAATTTACTTCTTCCACAAAAAAGACTAATTACTAGAATGATCCTAAACTGATAATTATGAAAGAACAAACTTTTAAAACTGGAATGTTTTTGTTCAGATTGATGAATACCATGCAAAACTTTCTCTTACCACACTGGTCAAATTGTTTAGCTGAGCCATCATGGGAAGCTGAGCTTTCCAGGCTTGTCTTGCTGATGCTAATTCCCTTAATTTCTGATGTGGTGTTCTCCTGAGGAGAAGCACTTTCAAAATCATTGCAGACATCTTCATCAGTGAGAGAAGTAGATTCTGAGTCCAGAGCTCCAAGAGATGAAACACTTGCTCGGTCTGAATTTTGATCCTGAGAGAAGAAAAGTAGTTCCAGTAAAAAAAATGAAAGGAAAGCAAAAATATTTCTGAAAAAAAAAAAAAGGCAGCTTTGTCTCAGTAAATTCAAGGCATGACACTCTCTGCTTGGAAGAACACTGACCTGTGTTCAGAACTGATGCAAGACAAGGCAAGTCCCATTCTGGGTTAAACAGCTACACCAGGATTCCTTTTTAAAAATTCTCCTAATAAATATAATTAAGTGAAATCTTAACCATTTTAATCCCATATCTTTTTCACCCCATTTCTACAAGAATTATCAGCAGCTGTAGGAATACATTAGGATAAACAAGGCAAGTGTCTCTCTTCATTACCAAGGACTGGGAACAAAAGCAGTGCTGGTTTGAATTGGTAGCAGCAAAGAACATTCTAACAAATGACCTCAGATCAAAACTAGCTTTAAATTATTTTGGCAAATAATACAACCAGATTTCCCTTTGCTCATAAAAGCAATAAAGACTTAAACCCAGTATTTGTTTATTTAAATGTTTCTTCTTGAGGTTAAAAAGGGAAGCCAGAGGAGTCTTTGTTCTGTCAAGACACTTCTGTCCTCCCATTAAATATATTTGGAACTTAAGTTAGAAAAATTTTATTCAGGACATTGAAATTAGGGTTCTGGTATATCAAACATGATTAAAACAACTTCATGTACATAGTCTACAATGACACAGCTCATGCAAGGGATTCATCACATGAGGGTCAGTAATGAAACCTTTATGAAGACTTTCCTTAAATTGATAGGATCTTAATAAACATTTACCTTTGCAGATGCAGCATACATGGCAAATTTGGAATACCACTTGCTTGCTTTCTCTGCAACCCCTTTTCCAGCAGAGAACATGCTGCTTTTCAGAACATCAAACTTGGGAGTTAACAGCGTGTCCAAGTTGAATGATGGTGATGACACAAGTGTCAATGCACTGGTTGTGTCCTGGGGTTGCTCCTTGGCCGGGCTGTTTGGGGAATAAGCTGGGGAAGACCAAAGCCTGTCCCTTGGCCTTTCTTCATTTTTTGCGTGGTAGCTCTTGGATTTGGTAAGACTGGGTGGCCTTGGGGAGTTTGGGGGAAGGCTGGACCTCCTACAAGGCTGGATAATGGTTGGGCTCCTTTTATTAGCATTTCTGTCATCAAAGGGTTTTTGCAACTCAATGCTCGGGGCACGACTGGACAAAGGGCTGCTCATGTTGTTCATGTACATGACTATTTCTTCAGCTAAATCTCTTCTTGCAGATGGAGTAGAAATACTTCTATCATCCTCCTCCTCCTCATCCTCTTTTTGCTGCTCTGTCTCAGCAACCAGCAGAGACAATGGATCAAATCCAGTTTCAACATCTGTCTTTTCAACTGGCTTTACCGGAAAGCTGCTCTTTCTTTGCAACCTTTTAGATTTTTCACTGGAAGTTTTCACTGCTGTAGGTGTTTCAGGTTCTGCATCCAGGTCTTCCAGATCAAAGATAACAGGAGACTCTGTTTTATCTGTAAAACTGCAATCAAAAGCTGCATCTTCATCACTGGATCCTTTCTCCAGGCTTTCTCTCTTAGACCCTAAAGAAGAAGTTCTGATATTAAGAGTTTTTGGCCTTATGCTTTTCTGTAATGCACTAGATAGAATTTTGGCATCAGCTCCCAGTTTTTCAACAATTTCTCCAGGGTTTGCTTCCTGGTTGATTCTGTTTATCATGAGTCCCACTAAGCCATCTCCACTCAGGTTCCGGTTCCTGCTTTCCCACGGAATCTCCCTTAAGTCAGCTTCTACTGCACTTTTATGTCTCTTTCTTAATGATTTATTTTTTATAATTTCTGCTTCATTAGCATCCTCAAAAGATGATGTAAACAGCAATCCTACAGAACTCTCTGAAAAAAAAGATGGAACAAGGTGCTTTATTTGTTGCTATACAAGTAAACTAAACAAAAGTCCAAAAGAATGCAAATTTGTCTCATCTTTCAAGCATTTTACAACACAGAGATGGAATTGACTGTGTTGTGCTAGAGGCTGAAATGTTGAGCTGACCAGGGTCATAACTTTTTGGAAGTGATAGACAATAAAACACTTAAAAGGCAGTAAAATCATACAGCTCAAGAGCACTTTGAGAGACACCATCAAGAAAAGTCTCAGCTGTATTTATTTTCTTCTTTTGAGGACATTACTACAAGGTTTGAAAGCTAAGGATAGCACAAGTATCTGGGAAATGAAAAAATCCCACCACTTTCTAACTCATTGAATTAAAAATAGAGCTAATAAGGGGGATTATCATCAGAGAAACCTCCATTGTTTTTCCAGAGCATAAAGATGCAGACTTTAAAGTATACTACTTCAATAGTAGTATTTCAAGCATAGCTGACAGTATTATAACAACCAGATCTGAAATTACTAAAGACTCATGAAAATGTCTGAAAGCATCTTTTTCATTCCACTGCAAGAAACCCCTTCAATCCTGAAGGAATTAATCAGTTGCTGGAGATATATAAGAAAAAACACAAGATCTTGGTGTTTTGTAAGCAGATGTTAACTACAGCAAAAAAAAAAATAGAACAAACAAGAAAAAAGTCTGGAAATGCAGAATATTCCCCTGCATCTTCCTGACACAGGATATGCTGACTCCAACCTAAATGCCCTCCCCCACATTTCATCAGCCACTGCTATTACAGCAATAAAATACTGTAAGTTTAGTGGACAACAAAACTTAGGAACACTACTTAGACTGCATTAGTAACTACACATTTTCCCTCCACTCACCCCTGCTCCCTTCTGCCACAGTATTGTCAACAGTTCCATTGAGCCGCACGATGCTGGAAGTGGCTTTGTCATTCCTGGAGTTCTGGTAATTCAGTTTAGGCAGGCAGTCCCCACTCCCTTTTGTGCTCTCCACTTCAGACACTGCAGACAGAAAAAGAGTTTTGCAGAATCCAAGGAACTCCCCTTAAATCTCAAGTCCCCATTATCTACTGGACACCTCACACAGGATTAAGTGACACCATGTAGCACCCACCCCAGGATGCACAGGCTGACATCTGCCTGGGCAGAGGTTTTCACTACAGATATTTAACTCCCAGAATTACTTTTGGAACTGGAAGATCCATAAGCTTCTTAACAGAGAGCCCAAAAATCATTCCAAAATATGTGGTGGTTGTGAAGGTTACAATCATGCTTGATCACTTGCATAGAAGAGGTGTAAGAGTATTTTCTCCTGCCTTTGGAAGAGTTTAGCTTCACACAGATCTCATCTCCCCCAGTACTACACAGGAGAAATGAAGTAAATGTGAATATTCACATTCAACTCTTTTCTATGGAAAATGAAAAAATCCATTGCAGGTGACTACCCAAAATAGAGAATTACTTCTCTAAGGGATTTCAGGCAACTTTAATATTATCAAGTTGTTTTCAAAACTGCAAAATGTTTTAGGACATCATATTATTATAGAGCCACAAATGTCAGAAGTAATAAATGAGGCAGAATGCACATTTTCTGCATCCTCTAAAGTTTTATTAAACCTAATTAACTTGTCTGTAGTCTTACATATATGTTCTTATGATCATGGATAAGACAACTTTTCAAGCAAATTGAAGAAAAAAATACTAGTGCTAGAAGGAAGATCATGGTGAAAACACTGAAGCAACTTATCTAATTCCATATTTTCTCAGACTTTTATATTACTTGACAAAGGGAAAGTTAACTCAAACAGTAGGAGAAAGCCCACTGAAAAATTTAAACCATTATATTACTAGGGGAACATTTACTAAGAAAGGTATTTTCCATGAATATACATGGGAATGTGTTGTACTTCTACAATTTTACTACACAATCTGATCTTCTATGTTCTTGCATGAAGTTGATGCTGCTTGACTGCACTTGAGGGAATCAAGAGCAGCAGATGCAAAACCTGAAGAAAGCCTTCCCATTTTGATGCATCTCCCAGACTTTGAGAATTCCAAGGAGCTGGGTAATTTAGACCTCTCAGACTTGCAAAATTTCAGCTGTTCTCCTCTTACAGGATTTATAAAGAAACCAGACTGGTAGAAAAGGCTTTTTTGTAGATTACGCCTATGAGGCAATTTCATTTTTTTAAGAGACAAAAACATTAGGCTATAATTATCATTAAGCCTTTATGCTACCATTATCACTTATTTGAAACAAGAGAGAAAAAAGAACTGTAATTTTCAAAGTGAAACCATTAGACATCCAGAAAATTGCATTTAGAGAAAGAACTTTAGGCAGTGGCATAAACTGGCATTATCACACACACTCACTGTGAGGAATCAGCTGTCCCACTTGGGTTTTGCTGAAATCCTTATTTATCCCAAATGAACCAGATATCTGTATTCACAAGATACATACGAGAACTGGAGTCACTCTCTCTCTTGTCCTCCTTTTGTTCTTGGATGTCTTGAAGACAAGTTTTCCCTTGCTTGGCTTCTTCTTTGAGTGATGTGTTATTGCCAGTGTCTGAAAGTCCCCCTATCATTGCAGGGCAACATAAGAATAAAGACAATTATGGTGTTTAATAATGTGACATTGTTCAGGGGAATAAATTGAATATCAACATTAATTCAAAGGCCTCTTATCAAGAACATTCCAATTAACAGTGAACATTTTACCACCCCAACCCCCTGTCAAAAAAAAAGGAGAAAAAGGATTGGCTTATTATAGTATATTTAAACATTAAAGTAATGTTTTAGAGGATGCAATTAAATGGGTAATGGGCAACATTTCTTTTAAAATACTGAACTAAAGCACTGGTTGATTCTGCTGCCTAGTTTATTCGATCAAAATGTCACATCTTTTCAAGAACTTTAAGAGGCATCTAAACATGGTTTCATTTTAGTGTAATATGTTTCTCAGAGTTAATGCGTGTAATTCTCATGGTTTTACTCTAGAGAGTAAAAAAATTGAAACAATGCAGTAGCAAGCTTGAGTTTGTCTGCAAAGTTAGATTAAAATAAAAATAACCAACATCACCCCAAAAACCCCTGCAAATAGTCAAGCCACTTATCTGGTCATCCTCACGCCAAAACACTGCCCAGGTGTAATTAATACAGTCTCTCTCCAGGATCAAGAGCGTCCAACATAATTCAGTTTTCCCTCTTTTCCCTACAGATGCTGCACTGAATGGCTACAGACAGGGTAAAAACCTTGTTGCTATGGTAAAGAAAATAGTCTGGAATTTATGGGAGAGTTTTTTAGATTTCCTGAGGAAAATTCTAGCTATGAGATTTCAGCAAAGTTACCTTGAAAAATCAGATGATGTCAAAAGCAAATACTATTAATTATATAAGTGACAGTTATTTCATTAAGAACTTATTACACTTGCTTAGTTTACACGGTCTGAGTTGCAACCAGCATTGCTAAGCTCTTGTACAGTGCTTTGCATGGCTGGTTTTCAATAAAGTGGTTTATCAAGGAAGTTCAGCTTCATGAAGAACAGGCAGAAATAAAGCAAAAGTGTTCAAGGTCATCCATAAGGTTAATGATAGAGCCAGAAGTAGGACTGGAGTCTCTGGGGTCTAGGAGAAATAATCTAGCCATAAGGCCATCATATCTGTTCTGTTTGTCAGGGCAAAGATTTATTTGTACACATTTGGAGTCACAGAACAGCCCTGGTGGGAAGGGCTTTGAAAGTGAGTCAGATGACCTACATACATTTATAAAAGTATGTTGTAAAGGTCTTCCAAGGTCGACTTGAACTAAACTAACTACATTGCTGTTACTTTATGATGTACAATCGTGCTTTACTACCAGGAAGTTCTAAATACCATGGAAAGTAGTACCCTTAAAAAATATAAATTACGGGCATGCCCAAACATGACCATTTGATGTTCACATTATGTGAGTCTTTACTGAAAAGAAAAAGAAAGAAACCCCAAAATTTACAGTCTCACATGTTTTACTTATATTCTAGATAAAAACAAACATGATAATTGCAGGTGGGTATGCAGAACTTGGTATCAGTACTGCAAACTCAAGGACTAGTTCTAGTTGCCTCTTAGCTACATCAAAAAAAAAAAGGGGCAAATATAAAAAGGCAAGGCTGGACAAAAATTTCTGCCAGTTATAGGACTGGTTATTGGATGAACTAAGCTAATTATCACAAATTTCAGGTTCATATTTTGTCTCCACTTGTCTTGTGAGTAGCTGATACAACGAATACCAGATTCAAGGGCAAGAAAAGATACTGCTTTTTAAAAATTACAGCGGAACTACTGTTTTTTTTTCTTTAACACAGTTTTATCAAACTCACAAAAGAAAGATTTTTTTAAAGAATTTTCTCATCAGCATGAATATAAAAAAATAGTAGGATGTGAATACTCTACCAGGAACAGATGTATGTGCAGTGCTTGCTGGTAGCTTTTTCAATGCTTTTTTAAACTGTGCTATTCCTAAGACAACATTTCGTATTTTCATCCAGAGGAAATAGCCACCTCGATTGCTTGAAGGCCAGGTGCTTTCCAAAACAGCCTATTTTGGAAATATCAAAATCAAGTCAAGTCATCTTCAGGAACAGTCAGGTGTGAAAACTGTTAAAATTTGAAACTCACTTACATTGGCAGTAATACAATCGATTTCTAAACCTACAAAAACAAAACCTACAAAATGATTCTGCCTTGTGTTTCTTCAACTTATAAGAAATTACAGAATCACACCTGAACTGCTTCATTATTTTTCTCCCTTCTATTTGCCTGGACAAAAATGCATTTTTGTCCCCCCCATCCTCTTTGAAACACACTCACCTTGTTGTAGTAGCCATAGGTGATGGCATTGGGGTCGATGCCAGCCTTCTGCATTTCAAAAAGCACCCTGACTGCCAGCACGGGCTGCCCATACTGCCCACACAGCTGCATGAGGACTCTGTAGCACACCTGCAAACACACACCCGTGAGCCATGAGCTCCCAACACCTCAAACCCATGCACTCCTTCTGGAATTTGGGGTTATTTTACCTCATCAGGTGGATCTATTTTTTTGGTGTGCATTTTCTGTAGCACATCATAGGCAGTTCTCAGAGCCCTGACTTTGGAGTGGCAGACTTTCACATAGGCAGGGAGGCAGATGAACCAAAGGCCGTAGCAGTGACGGAGCAAACACCTGGACCACATCTGAGGAATGGAGGAGTACTTCTTAGCAATTTTGTGGGCAGATTTAATTTCCTGGAAAGAAATATGGAGATTATTTGTGTGTGTTTACATCTACATCACACAAAGCTACATGTTAAAAACTGAACATGTACCATCATAGCTATGTAAACTGCAATAGTAATATTAACAATATAGTAAAGTGGGAAGGAATATAAAAGCAGTGAGAGTTATACCAAAAACAGTCACTGTGCAATATTCTAGTGCTAACACCTTGCATTTTTTTAAATCTCTATTACTTTGAAGTTAGAGTCCCTCAAAGCCCTGGACAGTTAAAAGCAATCAAGAAGAGGATTTGAAAAATTCATGGAGAAGAGTGTGAAGAAAGGGGAAGAGGGACAGCATAGCAAGTAACAAGCTGCCCTTGCAGGATATGTCACAGGCAAGAAGCACATCCAGAGAACAATTAACACAGTGACCAGGTCAGCGAAGAACTGAAGAACCATCAGACTGCTTTACGGTCAAACTCCCCTTCCAAAGCACCTCAGACTCCAAGAATACCTGCAAGTACCTGTTTAGTTCTTCTGAACATTGGTGATGGGCTGTTAGGGCTACTGGCTTTAGAGGACAGTTTGTTATTTGGTGCTGTGAGAAATCCTTCAGGTCGTTCAAACAATTCTAGTTTTAATACTGGAAATCCATTATAGCTGTAAGAGAAATGTCAGTCCTGGTAAGTCAGCTCCAAAGCAAACACATCATGTAATGGCAAAGGAAATCATCTACACACCTGCACCAGAGGCTTCCCAGGAAACAAACACAAAAGTAAACCTTTAGAGACACCACTGACAAAGTGGTTCACTAATCCCTCAGCATGGTTTCATATGCCTGCACAAATAGTCTCTTAACCTGTTATTCAGTGTAGGCAACTCAAATTGATAAATGTATTTACTGTCATAGCATTTTCTTTAATTAATGTGTCAAATGCATTAGTATTGATTCTATTTAATAAAAGAAAATAATTTGTGTGGCTTAGTCCCCAGTGAGCATCACATGACTGAGGTTTATGAAAATCAATAGGAACAATATCAAACTGTCCAAAAGATTTAATCAGATTAGATATAAAAATATTTCTCAGAATTAATGAAGAGACCAACAAACTCATCTGACATAATGACTAAATTAGTAACACTAGTTTTCAGTGATTCTTTGACATGTATTCTCTTTCCAAGGAATATCTGCAGTTTGTATCATTATCAGTAATAGCAGAGGACAACAGACTGGGTCCAATAATTTCAACTTTAGGCTTAAAAGGCGTCAACAGCCAGCACAATGTAATGTGATCACTGAGAGCTTTATTAAGTACTATTGCTTCTGTGTGTACACACACAAAATTAAAGCTTCAAAAGAACTGGCATGACAGCCATTTTACACACACATTTTACTTGAGCAACATGAAGGGACAGGAAAAATCTGTACTTCCTGACTCTCACAAGAACCTAGAAATTAAACTCTACAAGGGCAGCTGTTAGGATTTTGGCTGGAATCCTGTTGTGCCCTGAAGCTACCTGTATTGTAGAGGGTGCTCTTCCCCATTTGGCAGATGAGGTATCTCAGGTGGTGTTATGAAAACTGTGTGCTCACTCTTGTAGGACTCATCCAGCTCTATAAGTCGTGTTTCCCCAGTTTTGTCCATATCTACCTGGAGAAGGAAGTTAAAAGAAAAAGTAGTTACCAGGGGCACTGTATTTTCTGCTGTTAACAGCTGTATGACCAACAGGACAAAGTCTGCATCAGCATCAAAGTACAGCATCTTAAAAGCAAGGACACTTTGCAAAGGTATAACAACAATAGTTAAGTGTAGCACTGGTTTTGTGAACTTTACCCCAAGCCAATAATCACTGTTTAATGGCATAGTTTGAACTGTCTGCTTTCAGGTAAATATTTTAAGTAGTATGAAGAGATTAATCCTTCTGAACACAATCATTTCTAGAACTATGCTTCCAACTGCACAAGTAACTTGAAATTTATTTTTAAATATAAAAATAAGAGCTATTTCTCCCTCTTCTAACCACTGAAAACAATACCAAGCTTTATCAAATTGTCCAGTGCATACAGAAGGAACTACCAGCACCATCCACAACTGCAGTGACTTACACAGCACTTAATGTCTCGGTAGTTAGCAGAGACTGCAGAAATACATGTGCACTCCAAGAGAATGGAATATATATATGTTATCTTACTGAAGTTAAAGGGGGGCAGGCATAGCTTTGTTTTTTTAATTTAAATTACCTAAATGTTTTAAATGGCAACCAAATGACAGCCAAATGGTAGAATACTTCAAGGAAAGGAATAAGCAACCTGTGGAACTAACAATACATGTTTTTCACACATTAAAAATTTGGCAACAGAGAGTTAATGTATAAAAAGAAGCATATTCCACAGTTCTCTCCCCTCCAGTGAGGTGCAAATATATCAAGTAGTTTCAGTAAAATTCTTGAATATTTAAAGTTTGATAAACATACAAAGAGGTGTCCTTAATTACACATTTTGCTGCATAAGACAGATGGAAAGCATTAGCAAATTGAACCAGCCAAGTAGCAAGAACATATGGCTTCTGAGAAGCAGCAGTAAATGAAACCTTACTTGCAATTTAAATACTTCTAAGGATGTAAAAACCCCACTGCTACAAGTTTCACCAGTGAAATATAATAAAGCCAGTAGCTTAAATGTGTGTCAAACTGAGGTAATTTTTGAATTCCTGGAAAAATGGAAACTTGAGATAACTACACTGTATCTTTCAGTTGACAAAATGGGTAATCAATTACAATCTGCTGCTGCTGTCTAGGATCAAGTAACATAGAAGAGATTACTCTACAGCTTAAACTATTCTTACAAATTATTCAAGGCAGGGCTTAGTTGATATTTTATAGATAACTAATTTCACAGTACATAAAATTTGTCTCAAGCCAGTAGTCTGTGACTATAACTACCCATAAGAAAGCACCTTTCAACTCATGACATCACTCTTTCATACATACCCTGTCAGGTACCAGTTCACCTTATAAAAGATTAAAATAGAAATATTGGCTTTATTGGAACAATTCAATTTTGATATCTGGTCTTGGCTACAGCTCTAGTTGGTACAGCAGTCCTTGGTATGCTTCAATATTTTGACTCTGTATGTTACTGGTAAGAACAGTATCAGAAATAAAGAGAAATCAGGAAGGAGAGGCAGGAAAGAAAAGATGAGGCAAATGTATCATTGTTCAAAGAAATCCTACACAGGAACCTGCTCCCTCATGACAGTGAATATCCCATTTCACAAGCAATTCTAAAGCCATGGAAAATCCTAAAAACATAGCAAAAAATGCCAGTGCATTTTGCCTCAGTTTCTCCATAGTTATCCCTGGCACAGAAGCAGCTGTCCCATTAATATACCTGAATAAAATCTTCACTGCCAGGAATGGAAGTTGGAGAAGTGTAAGTGCATTCTGGAAAGTTTATTCTCACCAAACTGTCATGAGCATTTTTTTATAGTGGAAAGAAGCTGTCCAGGGCACCAAGCAGCAAAATACCTGGCACTGGAACAGACAAGTCTCTGTTTCAGCTGTATAAATGGCTACTTAACCTTTTCTAAAAGGTGAAAGCTCCAACAGCTCCACAGATTATGTGCAGTCCCACAGTGACATCAGCAATCTAAGCATGACTTTTTGAAAGAGATATCTGAGTTCCCAGACAAGATAACTTTAGCTTAGGGCATCAACTTCAGCACCCTCATAAACCATTCTATAAAATGAAATGCAACAGATAGAATTTGACACTTAGAGTCACTGCATTCTGAGTAAACATCCTATTTAACATCAGCCACAAAACTAAAGTGCAGCACAAAGGAAACCAAGTGCTGCTCAGCTGTTCAGTCACTGGGGTCTATTTCTGTCTAGGAGAGCTCCTGTTTTATGCACAAATTGGCCCATGACAAAGCCAGCACTACTTGTTGAAGCGTTTCTAACAGAGCTGTAGGACTGACCCAACATTATAAAAATGTTTGTAATTAAGTCAATTTACTACCCATGAATACCTGCAAGTCATGCTATAGAACTGGGAAGCAGAGTTTGGAAAACTGCTACTACTAAAACATTGAGACCAACAAAAGCTATAAAGAGCATTAAATATCATTACACCTTCCTTTCATATTTCTCTCAAACTTCACTGTTTTCAGATTTCTTCTCAAAACAGCTCCTTTTAGCTCATCTGCACTTCCACAGGAAAATCAGCCATAAATAGGAACTGTAAACAGCAGTTATCAGTCTTCAGTATTAATTCCCATGGAACAAACAGCAGGTGACCTACTTTCCAGGAAATCCCAGACAACTGCACCCTGCTTAAACAGCAGTGTCCCAGAATAGTGGTACAGGTAGCCTGTGACAACTAGAAGTGGAATTTTTTATAATATTCATAAAAATAGGGATATAAGATTCTGGGTTTTGGTTCAGTCCTCTTTCTTGCACTTCTTATAACAGGCCAGTACTTCAGAAGTTTACACATGTGTGAAAATTATGACCTCTAATTTGTTCTCCTGATATTTTATTTACATTCAGGAATTTGAAGCAAAAAATTGAATGAAGCCCTACAAAAAAAGGAAAATGGAAGGCTACAATGATGAGAAAATAGGAAGTAAAAGAAAAAACAAACTTGCATTTCAAATACATTCTGGTTGTACTTTATCAGAGAAGGTGGAAAACAGCAGAAGTTCAACACTGTATGCACACTAAGACTTGCTTACTTTATCCACACAATCATCAAAGAAGGCAAGGCTGGCATCCTTGTCACTGACAAAGGAACATTCCTCAATGAAGCGAATGAACATCTGGGTTTTGGTCATCAGGGTGTAGAACTTCTGATGGGAACGGTCTCTGCTTTTGAGGAACCCTGCAAAGTGCAATCAGCAGCCTTGTCAGAACGCCTAGAATGGAAAAGCCCTCACCAGAAGTCAGTGTAGGTTTTACTTATGAGCAAAAAGCTTTCTGCAATTTTTGCCACTACTGTGCAAATTTATCTGCACTTAGATTTCCCCCATCATTTACAACATGAACACGCAGATGTTTTTATTCTGTAGATAAGAGAGAATAAAAATTAATACACACAAAACAAGTTTAGAACTTTTCACCTTGTAGTTCAAACAGAGAACTTGCATCTGTGGCTGTTTCAGAGGGTGCCTCTGTTATTGGCCTGAGATAAGACCTGTAACCTTTTAGGATTGAAGCCATGAAACAGAGAAATGCTTCCTGGATCTCCAAATCTAAGAGATGCAATTTCTTCCCAGAATTAAAATCATAATCATTCATTGCCAATTCCATTAATGCATCTTCTCTTGGTCGCTGTTGCACTGTGAAAAAAACAACATTATAGTGTTTTACTTTTTGCCCCCCTCACTATTGGTCAAAAATAATCTTTATCTTCCTAGATTTAGTGATTACTGAACTCCATTACATTTGGAATAGATTAAAATACAGAGAGATTCAATCATGACATGTGAATAAATTCAGCTTGACCTTCTGTACCTCCTATCTGGGGATAACACCAAAAGCAAGATGCACTGGCCTTGTCAGCACATGTTATTACAGCAACAGAGAACCAGTGTGGACAGAGCTTTAAAAAGCCCTCAAAGAAAGATGTTTGTAAAACCATGTGAAAATTCAGACAAGAGCTGACTAAAGAAGCATATTTTCAGGACAAACACATGGATGGGATGTATTTTTTTTGATTATGCCTTTCATTTCAAAGTGCACCCCAAAAGCGGACAATGCACATTAAGTACCTACCTACAGAAAAACACCACTTAGAAGCAAAGTGGAGCCATTAGAACACAATGCTGCAAAATGCTGCTACAGACAAAAAGCTGGCTTTTTTTTTTTTTTCTGAAGATCTAGCAAATCCTGGATTCTTTAATTAGGCACTTGTATCAACATTTTAAAGCTATCAGAACTCTAAGTAAGACTTCACTGCTACACCCAGAGTTTGGCAACATTCTCATAGTATCTCAGGAAAGTGAAAGGATGGTTTCATCACTGTCTTTCCATATACTTATAGTCAACCTTACCTCGATATCATTTTTAAGCAACCTACTCAGCAATAAGATCACTACCACTCTATTTTTACATACAGAATATAAGGTTTAGAATTTTTTCTAAAAAAGCCTTCATAGTAAAATATATCAAAATTCTGAAGCATCAGATAGTTTTCATCAGCTATACCCTTCTTTGTGCAACACATCCCAATAAACTTCTGTTTCTGTACATTCTAATCAGGACACAAATTCTTGTGACCTCAATAGCCAGGAATGTGTAAAAAGCCTTTTAAAAAAAATGTGCTTTGTTATAATGAATTTTACTAAAACTACTCCTTTCCATTTTTCTGCTTCTCACATCAAGGTGCAATATACCTTGCTCTGCAATATTTGAGGATTCTATCAACCACCCATTTTTACTTAGAGATGTTCAGTAATTATGCCCTACATTTACACCCCTAATGTTTACAAAACACTTGTTATTTCCATCTTAAATTTTTAAGTGAGGTACTATCAACTTGAGTGTCAAAGTTATTTCAATTTCAATTGCCAAGACATTAGCAAACTTTGAGCACACTTTGAAGATGAAAAAAAAAAGTCTTTATTAGGTCCTGGCCTACTCTTTGCTTTGCTTCACTATTCCCTTCTCATAGAAACTCTGGGTTTTTTTTTGGTATGAGGCTAGCATTAATAGGAAGGGGTATCTATTAAGTACCGCCTTCGTATATATACATATGAAGGCTCCCCTGTCCCAAAAGTCCCCACATAGTTTCTCTAATCTCTGGATTTAGAACAAAGGTTTTCCCATTCTGCAAAAATAAATGTTTAGTGGAACTTTGGAACACATTTAATTAGCTACATTTATCTGTTTCTGTGGCACATTGTGACCAGTGTAAGTCTTACTATGTGCTTTCCCACTCACATTCTGCCAGTTGCTGATATAAAGTATTTAAAGTGTTCATCAGATTTTTACAAGGTTTCTTTGGTAAGATCTTCCATGCAATGGCCTTCTTGTCTCCAGTTCTGGAAATAACCAAAAAAAAAAAAAGTGTAAGCATACACTGGAATGTGTTCAGAGCATGTTCCCTCCCTCCAGAGAAAGAGGTTTCACTCCATTAAAACTGGACTGTGAAGGATTGCAAACCAACTAGCAAAAGTCAAATTTGATTTACTGTGTGGAGATCTGATCAGAGCCATCCAACCAATGCCCCATATTTCAGGCTGATGATTACACTGCCACACTCATCAGCACTGAAATCAATCCAGTTACAACTCACCAGGGATGGATTAATGGTATTAAGCACCTGTCATTGCACCAGCAACCACCACTCATGCCATGTTCTGATCTCTAATTACTTAAATTGGCATGGACAGAAGGAAAAGAAAATAAAAGAAAAATTAAAAGAAATACCCCTCCAAGTTTTGCCAAAAAGCCAGGTTTTGCCTTTGAAAATAAGAAGCAATAAAAAAAAAAATAACAGGGAAGAAAAATTGTTGATAAATACTTACTGAGAAATTGTGTTGGTATCCAGGTCAACACAGCTGACATCAGGTGGGGGGTCATAGAGATCAAAGTATCTGGAATCAATTCCCACTATGAACGGGCACGGGGCACTCAACACATCTGCCAGTGCCAAGGGACAGAGAGGAATATATGGGCAAGGCCAATGGAAGGGAAATATCATCTTGGGAAACATGCAGAGACAAAAACACAGGTTAAACATGTGCAGTATAGTCTATGCAAGAATCAACCAAACTTCACTAGCTTCAAAATTATTTAACATGGCAGATAGTTATTACTGAAAATCTAGATGTAGATTCTTAATTAAAAACTGCACTAATTTCTCTAAAATTCAATTTGTAAGAAAAAGCTCTTCAGGATCACAGACTGAACATAGCAGAGGCAGCAAACAGTGCTTAGTGATGACAGGCAGGGAAAATCATGCATTTAAAATTCCACAGGAATAGATACAGTGCTAGTTGGGAAAATCAGGAACTCTTTAGCACACTGTGATAATTAAAACGTATTTACAATATTTACACACAGAATAAGCAACGGTTACTCTGTTCTGTCTGCACAGGATATCATCAGCAACAGTAATTTTTCTCTCTAGTGATCTTTAATTCTTATTTTTATATAGCCTTTAAGCCTAACAGCACTACTACTAATTTTAGATTTTATCTGAGATGCATTCTTCTATTCCTTTTACAAGTGTATGACTAAAAGCTGGTACTTACAGAGACCAATGCCTCTGTCACACTCGTGAGGACAGAAGGTCGCAATGAGTGGATGAGGATTTTATGTTCTGTCACAGCAAACACCAGCAAAGTTACTGCATTTTCAGGTCCTAAATTCTGAAGTAGTGTAGAAAACTTGCCGCCACTGTTACAGGACATAAACACACAAGTGAGTTACAAGGGACAACAAAAAAAAAAAAGTTCAATAATAAAATAAATGGAAATCTGCAAATCTTCCTTTTAGAGAAGATTACTTGGGAGAATACTTGGCACACTTCACTGGCCAGTGAGGAATGGTTACTTCCCAACAGCAACCATGATTCCTTGAGACTTGACTTAGTCTAGACTATTTTCAGTACACAGGCATGACAATTTTTCTTTTTGAGAAGCAGTTTACAGGGAGACAACATGTTTCTTTCATCAGTCACCTGCACAGAGACATGGAAGTTAAGACAGTGACAAAACTCTTTTAATTCCCTTCCAAAACAAAAAACTAAATTCCTGGGAGGAATCAACTCCTAGAGAGGGGATCTAATAATCTATATTCTTCCTCAAGACCCAATAAAATTATTTTAAAAAAACCCAAATACATTGTTAATTGTGTATCCTTGTCAGGGTGCAAGTCTAATCACATAAATAAACTTCATATACACCAGCTTCCAAAGGCACCAGACAAGGTAAGTTAATTACACAATTGCAATTCAAAATACCAAATCCTTTCCACAACATAAATCACAACACATCTCACAATGAACAAGATATTGCTACTTGCCTCAGTGGAAGGGGTGATGACACCGGCTGGCTAAGAATCAGGTTATCATGTGGAGACAGCTGGGAAAACATTTTAAAATATATTATTTTTATTCTGAACTTGGGAAGTGTTTATTAGAAATTACACAACTGTAACAAAGAGCACTTAAAAATAATTCAAATTAAGCTTAATCTTCTATACCCCAGTAGTACAGCACTGTAAGAAGTGCTGTGCAATGATATGCATTAGGATCTTTTAGTAAAAAAACTGGGCAAAGCATGATCTTCCTTTCTTGGCCAGAACTGAATATATTGCATATTCATAAAGAGGACTTTAAACTAGCTAATGCTGCAAAAATTTGAATATATTAACTGCTGAAAAATGAAGCCTTCTGTACTTTAAGGGCTGTGAGGATCCATAGTTCAGACACAGCATTCAGGGGCTGGGGGGAATTCTTGCTGGATTTAGGGGTAAAGAGAGGGATAAAAATTTATGAAGGGGAGAGATGGCAGGTCATAATGTAAAGTCGTATTTTCTTCAGAAGACATATGAGCATTGGGCTCTTGGTTGGTAGAAACTGCTCAGCTCTGATAGAATCTTTAAAATTTGCATTAGTTGAAGATGCAAGGAGATCCTATTAAATCACATTTCTTTCTTACAGTGACATGGCATTGAGCAAATCATTCACATATTCAGCACGAATAGGGAGACTCACGTCAGTACAAGAATAGCAATACACAATCAGTTTATCAAAGCTCAGCTGATGTTTTCAACCAGAGTAAATCCAGGGTAACGAGATACCAGCTGGCTTAATCCTGCCTGCATTTTCTGTTGTAGAAAAGCAGTAGTAACTCACTCACAGCAACTTGTACAACTAAGCTGCAAGTTCAAACCATTTTTAGTAACATTTCAGTTTTGAGTGTGTTTCACCTTAGACCCACTGCAGATGAGCAGGTAATAGAAGCCAGAAGACAAGACTGATGACTTAGAAGCACAAAGTCACCTAATGCTGTGCGTGGAGACCCACCAAACCCAGGGAATTAAGAAGTGTCTAATGCTGCTTCCCTGCACGTTTCACATCCCACTTCCCTGACAAATGAGGATGGCCACACCACATGCTGGATTTGTCAACTAAGTCACCTTGGGACCACCAGCACCATTAGCTTGTTCAGTGGAAGAATTCACAGGACTCATTTTTTCAGCCTGAGGCAAACCTTCATAAACTACCCTCTGAAAGGAAGCATCAGCCTGATGTCCTCTGACTTCTGTGCTTCAGCAAAAGCACATAAACACAATTAAGCATCTCTTCAAGGAGCACATTTGCCTCAGGCAGAAGGGGCACTTATTACCCCCAGTCCCCAGAGGGGGAAACATTACTCCACACGCTCTTGAAGTTTGCAGGTTGTGATACATTAGCACAGCAACCTCTGTGCAATAAGGGGATGTAGGATACAGAACAGAATCCAGCAGACCACAGGTCAGAAGGAGCCTCTCAACTACGGCAGCTGGAAGCTGGCAAACAGGAACATTCTGGAGTGTTTTACTAATGGCTATAATGTCTTTGAAACTTAAAAGTTTAATTGCTTAGCAAAAGACTACCACATTTCCTATTAACAAGCTTCAGAGAGAAATGGAATCCTAAAAGCTTGCCATTTTCAACACAGGCATTTCCCATGCTAATTTTGAGGAAAAGTCTTAGGTACAATCACCCGTGATTATATTCAGTGCAGTTTCAAGTACAACTTAAGTCCCTGGAAGTAGCTGGAAAAGTGTAGAAAGTGAAGAAAAAACTTTTTCACAGACCTCAATTACCACTGCCTACTGTAAAAGCAGTGTTTTCTCCATCTGTACTACCAGCTCCTAAAGCGGGACTAATTTAATGCAGAAAACATTTTGAAAATAAGGTATAACAGACATAATTTTCACATCACTTAAATCTAGATCTTCAGACTTTGTTCCGGGAAATAAGCCATACATACTTCAACAAAATTCCCTAAAATTTCAGGCTAAAAGCATTAAATGATTTTCTCTGAACTCAATTACGATCTCTATAAATTGGTGTGTAGTGTTTCCTAACACAAATATTTTATTGAATTTGAACACAAAAAACCTAAAACAAGATGTAAAAATGCTGGGTTTTGAAATGAATTCTAAAATCATAAGAAAAGGGATTGAAGTGCCAGATACAGTTTCAGTAACAACTGTTCTCTAATCCCTTTTCAGTAACTGTAATAAATATCACTCCTTTAGAATACACTAAAGAGGATCTTAAATATTCAGTACATGCTATAAAGACATAACCCAGGATTGTATTTGCTCTGAAAGACTTCACTACCACATGGGCTACACAATTAAGGCTCAGAACTGCACAGGGCTCTCCATATTTTATGTTATACAAGTAATAACAGAGCAGAGCACCATTTTTAAATTATTTAACCAAAACACAATTGGTAGAGTACTGTGACTGCAAAAGAGATCTCTTTCTTCTGCAATAAAAATTTTAACACGTCTCTAACTCTTTTGCCTCTTTAGGAGGAAATAAAAAGATTTAATAACACTCCAGAAGACTTTGAGACAAGGATTTTTTCTCTCCTACTGACAGTGACATGGCTGAAATTTCAAAGAACAGGTAGCAATTGTTGTAATTATTTCACTCCCACACAGTCCTGCAGGGAGGACAGAGCAAGGCCCACGTTTGATAAAGGGGCTGTTACTCAATGTGGCTCTTGCAGTTCTCACTGAGAGCCGTCCATCACGAAGAGGGGAGCACAGAGCCCTTTGCAATCACAGTTCTACATTTCACATCTGGTTTGAGTTTTATTTATTTATTTTACACTCAGGCTTCACACAGTAGCAAGAAGAAAACAGTTCAAAAGCAAAGAGTGCAAAAGTCAGACCAGATGCTGACTTGGAGTAGTTTTTAATTAATTTCCATAAACTCTGAAAAAAAATTAAATTCTAAGCTCACTAAACAGCTTCTTGTAATAACTCACCAAAGTAATTAACTAAGCTGGAAATAGAATTTTTACAGATTTCTCACATCACATATATGAATTTAGGAAAATGAAATCCTGAACAAAAATAATTTGAGCACAAAATTTACGTTTTCCATTTACTAACTTGCTTTATCTTCACCTTAGACACAGTTATTAAAGAAAATTACACTCACCTGAACTAGAATTCTTGGCCTCTGAGGGGATGGAAAAGGTACTTTATGCATGAAATGGGAAATGTGTCTAGAGGAAAAGAAAAATACTGATTTAGTAGAAATTATGCTTAAACTACTTTACCTCAAGACAAAATTTTTGACAGTAACAGGAATTATGATATTAAAACGGCACATACTTATTCAGAAAACAGAGCAAAAAATCCCAGCACCTAAATCCTACTGGGATATTCTGACCTTGAAAACCTATTTTTCTACTGGTCACAAGAAAATGGGAGGGCAGATTCTCTTTCAGAATACAAACTTGGTTAGTGGGATTGAAAAATTACAGATTTTTTTTCATTTGTAAAGTAGAAATATTGATGTTTGAGTATCACAGCCCCATTTTAAAATCCTGCTTCTGAGAGTTTGAAATAGCACTAAACCTCAGAGATTAGAACTGGTTATTTGCAAAAAAATATTTATGGCTGAGTATCAAGGAGAATCATTAAGCTCATCCATTTTCTTCAGTTCTAAATACAAAAGGTTATATAAAACTGCTGATTTATAAACAGCACTTTTAAAACACAAAAGTTTTTCCACGTACTACAAATACAGAAAAACGTTTTTAGAATTTGACAAGGTTCTCAGTTTTATGAATTGATTAAACTTAAACAAGTTCTAAAAGTGTAGTTCTACACAACAGACATTTTCACATTAAAAGAAGCAACAGGGGGTCAGTAAAAACTCAAGAGAAACAGATATTTCATCCTAAACTCCTTCCTACAGCACACATTTTACCAGGATTTCTACAAATGTGACCAGTATTATGACACAGGCAACTACATTCTGAAGAAATTAAGACAAACCACAAAACCACAAATAAGCACAAATACCAGTGTATGAAGATAGTGGCCAAAATATGGAACATGTCACATAACATGGGAAGGTTGCTGTTTGCAGCAGCTGGGCTGTCTGAAAATGTTCAAGTACGTGTGTGGCACAGACAACTTTCATTATCATTAAAATACCCAAAGGAAGACTGCTGGATACTACATTAGAATCCTGTATTTAAATTATCCACAGTAAACTGACCAGTTTACAAATCAGAGAAATTAGAATAAATCCATAAAATCCAAATGGATAAAGCATTTCTCATATTTACTTTTTTTATTCATTCTCAAAACACCAAACCCCTCAGCTTAAAAAAATATATATATATGTTTTCAACATGGGAAGTTTACACTGTCAGAATCTTCAAGTAAGTACAGTGATGGGAAGCAGAATAATGAAGGGCATAAACAATTACAAGAAATATTTAATCCACGAAGTTTAAGTCTCCTAAAAGTCAGTATTTAAGATGAAGCAGAAAAAACACTCATGTGTAATAGAAGTAAATAGTGTATTTGAAATCTGTTGCATTAAAACATTACATTATCCAAGAAATGTTACATGGCATTACATATCAATTACAGGTATCGACTATTTCTTGGTGTAACGATTTCCTCTGCATTTTATAATGTGAAATCCTTTATGTGAGAAAGAAATTAAGTTTATTTATCACAAACAGAAGATAATTACTAGTGCAAAATATTCAATCTGCTTTATCATCTCTCCTTACACTGCAAATAAGCATTTGAAAAAATGCAAGTCTACACATTTAATTCTCCTAACCTGATGTGTCCAAGATTAAGAAAGGATTTATAATCTTGCTCTTTCTAATCACTATGGCTAAAGGGTGCAAAGCTAATTAAAACAGCTTTCAGAGACCTTTGCAGGCACTTAAATCAAAAATAAAAATCTAGATTTTCAGGAAGTAGGTAAAGATATGTTTATCAGAGGAGCAAAGTGCAGCCATTATATTTAAAGTTTGATGACCCAAGTAAAAAGGCTATTACAGGAAATTTGGAACAAAAAACCACACTCTTCATAACTGAGATTACTGTTAGGAATTTTGGAAATTACTTACTTCTCAATGGGAAGGACATGTGGCCCAGAAATGGAGTAACGATACAGAAAGGTAAGAAATTTCTTGAAAGCATCGAAGAAAGGCCAGTGAGAGAGCAGACAGATGCATTTATTTGTCTGCACTGTTCTGCACGTGTCTTTTCCCTCGACAGCAGCTGCTAATCCCAGCTGAGATTTTTGTTTCTCTGTGAGGTTCTCTTCAGGATACAGTTCATAAAACTGAATAGCAGCACCATATACCTGCAAACACATCAAGGATTTGAAGTCAATAATTCTGCCTCGATCTTCAAAGCAATCTAAGAAACCCCAAACACACAGAAAATCAAGTCTGTGCTACTGTTTGAAAAGATACATTAATGCATCATCTTTTGAAGCATTCCATTTCAAAATATTCTAATGGCTGTGAAAATCCAGACCATCTATTATTTATTTAAAACATTCCATGTCACATGAGAAAGAGTAATTTACAAAATTATTTATTTGAGAGAAAAATAATGATTATAAAGAGTACAACTCCAGTCAATTGCTCCTCCAATTGCCTTTAGAGCTATTTTAGGAATCCTTTATACACAACTCAAAGCCATATCCCCTGACATCCAATTTACTTTTTAGAACAAGTATGTACGTGCAAGTTCACTTCCATGCTTGCAATAAAAATAGCACTACTTGCATGTATATGCAGTGCAATTTTACAACTCTCCAGTTTCACAGGCTAACAGGAGAGCAAAGGAGCACAGACTTATGATCAGCAGTCCAGCACTGAAACTACAGCAAGTCACTCTTCAAAGCAGTCTTGGAATCAAGCCCAAGAGAACAGATTTAAGCTTATCTATGAAAACATTTATTATCATCATCCTGAACAGATAAACAACCGAATTTTTTTCAATTAAAGTAATAATAGTTTTTTAAGGTTTCAAAATACCTTTTCTGCAGAAGCTCCAGTTAGTACAAATGTAGAAAAAACTGGGAGAGGGTATTTACTGTTAGATGGCCAACATTCAATTGTTGCACCCATAGGGAGACAAAAAAGAGGCACAGATTCTGGTAATGGGAATGATTCATAATCTTCTTCGGGATATCTGCATATTAAACCTATAAATAGAATGTGCAAAGAGGCAGTTATAGAAAAGCCAGCAGAAACAGGTTTGTAATAGCTCATTCCATATAATAATTGCCAGAAAATTCATATATGAGCACACAGTAACTTCAGAAGATCAGTGAAGGTGTAAATAATCAGGGCACAGGAATAGCTGGAAGGGGCAAAGGTTCCCATAGCCTAAGAAGAAATCACCTGACTGAAGCATTACACTGAAATCCTACTTTCCATTCTAGAAACTGATCATAACTGAACTAAATCATAACTGATTTATCTTTTCCACTTTTCAGGCTGTGTGCATCTCACCTGTTATTATAACAGTCCACACCCATCATGAGTATGAGCAAAGACTTAAAATCTAGTTTAAAAAAAAAAAGTGAATAATTGAGAAATAAGACTGATGTTTTCAATATGATACCAATTAATTCTTGCCAACAAACGTTCCCTGAAATCTATGTATATGTTGGATATTAGATAGTTTAATATCAGTATAATAAAATAAAGGATGCTGATCCATCTCAGCTGAGGATTCAGCTACTGTGCTGTCAGACCAACGTGTTTATACTTAATTTTAAACACAGCTGTAAAACACGAAGATCTGAATCCGAGGCTTTTAGCACATAGGTCCTCAGTTACAAGAGAGGCTGTAGCAAACCATCCTGTCTGATTGCCAGCCCAGGGGACTCCACACTGAGAAAGGATACCGCATGAAAGGATTAGGATTTCTCGCCATTAGACAGCACAATCGCTACACACTTTTCTAATAGAAAGGGGAATATTAATAAGCAATAAAAACTTGTAACCAAAAAGGGGAGTGGGCCCCTCTCCTGCCAAGAATCAAAATTTTGTGCAAGTGACCACCAGATGTGAGGCCTTTTAAAATTTTTATTTGTTTACAAACATACTGTCCACCTTTTAGTATGTCCTGAACTCCTGTTTACAGAGAGAAGCATCTAAAAAGGGATATAAGTGGATTAAAGCTTAAGTGTGAATCATGCTCATGACTTGTATTCCAAACAAAATCAGGCCTTAAAAAAAACCCCACACAACAAATGCAAACTCAACATGTTTAATCAGTCACAGCAAATCTAATTCTGTCTTATAAATAAAACAATAAAATAAAGATGATATGCAATCCAAAAATACTTAAAGAGCTCAGTGCCAGTGATGCTCAAGGCAGTGTAGAAACCTGCAAGATTATTCATAATGTTTCTTAAAGAAAGTGATCATGAAAATGCATCAAACAATTTTTGTGGTATTTTCTTCTGCATATACACACACACACACATCCTTAAGAGACAGTTACCAGTAACAAAAACAGGTGGGAGACATACAGGTTTGCAGAAACTTATCAAAATACAGCTGAGCTTCCCAATTCAATGCAAATTTTAAAACAGCATGGTCATGATACCCACATCTAAGGCTTCTTTTTGGACATGACTTTAAAATAATTGTTTAGGGAAAGACCCCTTTTCGGATAATTGCAAGATAGTGTCAATTCTCTCATACAAAATGTATTACATTACAAATGAGGCTGTACATCCTGAATTAAAGATAAAAAAAGCTAAACAGTAGTTACATACCAGCTTTATATGATATGGTGTTGGTTTTTGCCACAGACTTTTTATAACATAAATATACTGCTGAGCCCCACTGTAAAATAAAAGAAGTTATTGGATTAAGTTATGAAGTATAACAAAGGGACATAACAGAATATAATTAATAATAAAGTTGGTAATTTTAAATATTTTAATTCTCAATTTCTGGACATGAGAATAAAGAGGGAAAGCCATGGAACAGAAAAGACCAGCACCCCTAGAGGGAACACAGAGCTTTTCCAGAATGAAGAAAGGTGCAACAACTTCGGTAAGACAGCACTCCCATAACCCAGTCAATGTGGGGACTAGAAGAACTGAAAAATCCATTGGTTAATGCCTACAGGCATTTATTTAAAAACAAGCACAAATCAATTCCCATGATCTTTTTTACACGACCCCACT
This sequence comes from Rhipidura dahli, assembly GCA_013399225.1. Taxonomy (NCBI): domain Eukaryota; kingdom Metazoa; phylum Chordata; class Aves; order Passeriformes; family Rhipiduridae; genus Rhipidura; species Rhipidura dahli. Next base: position 14,187 of record VXAC01001092.1, on the reverse strand, counting down.
TGCAGAGAGCAGTCAGCATCCTCCCCAGCACACTGACTTCTGAGGACCCTGCAAGAGCAACCACACGGGGCTGCAGATTTAACCAGTAGACACCAAAATATTCAGTTCTGCAAATCAAAGTGCTGTGAAACCTGTGTATTTTAGCAGGCCAGACTGTGGAACCATATTAATGACTTCAATGTGCTTACAGTCAACAGCTTCCAATATCACTCACATACAACTTTCTTTAAACAAGAAGATTTTGAAACTACAGGGGAGAATAACATTTATAAAATAGCATTGTAGGTGAAGGGAAGAATTGGAAAACAAAGAAGCTGGTTGCTAGATATGGAATTCCCACCACAACAGTAAAAGCAGCGTCAGAAACAGCCACATCTGTAAAACCTCTGGTTACACACGTGGTACACAACAAGTTCTAAAGGACCAATCCAAAGATGCTGGAGTCAGCACTAAAAAAACCCAAACATTTGCTCTAAGGCTTCCAGAAAGACTTTGTTCCAAGTAGGAACAAAGGAATGCAATTCTCCAACTCTTGCAATATTTGATTTATCTTTGGAGTGCACTTATCAAAATTTTTCACCAGGTACTCCGAGAACTGCCACAAATACTTCACAAACATCACCTCAGAGAGTATCAAATGCTGAATGCCCAGATTTTGAATCTTACCATACTATTATTAAGATTCTTGTCCACCTTGCAGAAGGTATGTGGAGGGGTCTCTCCTTTGCTTGGTATGATGATGCAGATGTCTGTGACAGCCAGGGTGTTCTGGGTCATGTTCTCGGAGGCCCTGCGGTAGGTGATGTACACCCGCTGTGACGAGGCACTGCCACTGATGTTGGCAGGCCGCCCATATGGGGTGGTCTGAATGATTTCACAGCCTTGCTTTACTCTTTCTTTCCCATCATATAAAACCCTAGTTAAAAGGGGATGTAAAAAAGTCAGAAGGCACATTTTTAAAACACTTTGAGTTTTAATCACAGCTCTTGTCTCATCTCTGAGCAAAACATTTCTGACAAGTTCAGGTCACATTATCTCCAACTGTATTCTAAAAGAAAAGCTTCATGATGAAACTATACTGGTTTTCCTCATATATAATTGCTTTTAAGCATTTTGTTTACAGCAAAATAGTGTTATTTTCAGTTCTATTGAAGATTCATTGCTTGATCCTAAGAATGTCATGTAACTTACCACTTTTCATTCTATATTAAATAGGTTAAGCATCTTATCCCAATCCAAATATATACATTAAAAATTATAAATGGATTTGAAAACTCCAAAATGGGAAGGATCACACTTGTCATTAAAATCCATTCAGCATGCATTTTCACTTCCATACTGGGTTACAGCATGCTCATGTCAACAAATACCTTCCTGTTTAGAGTTTTGCCTTGTATTTAAACAGTACGGCATTTCCCTAAACCTTCCTTATCTGCTCTTTAGTTAAATAAACCTGTGAAAATCACCCACTGGAACAGGGAAAGCACTTACCCCAAATCAGTGAGTGGAGGCTTATCCCTCCCTCGGCGATAACAAAGGTATATCTGCGGTCCTACAAGGCTGCCATTATTGAGATCTGCAGACAGGCCCGAGGGAGTGACATCTATGCATTTATAGCCCTGAGGAACCTCTTCCCCTAGGGATTTATTAAGAACTGTTACGTCTGTGATGGGTTCTTTTGGTTTGGCGATTTTATGGCAGGCATCGTTGAAGTGGATCTCCTCCTCCAGTGGTTTTGAGATATCCGTCAATCCTGCGACAACAAAGTAGTCAGCAACACGAGCCCCTTTGTCTTCCATCTTCCATTACAAGGTGTTACAACTGCTAAGAAAGAAATACAGATCAGAAATGATAAAATTATGGCTATTTTTAAAACCAGAAAATCATAGCCTACAAAAAAGAAAATGTTTTCTGCTCTCTCACGGAACATTGAGAAATGGGCTAAAAATGTTTATCCAAGTCACCCATTTGTGCTGGAATCTTGCTAGAGTAGCTTCAGGAAGTTTACTGTCATCAAGTTCCAGACTTTTTAAACCAGACAAGCTATTTAAGACTCCGTTTTGTTGAATTAATTTTGTTTGGGTGCAAAATTTAATTGCAAGAGAAACTGTTACCGCACAGGAGTTTCAAGAGCTTGCTGACATTAAAAACTGGACAACCAGAATTTACAACAGTCTGAATGGTTGGTACAAGACTTCAGTTTTCATGTAACTTTCATTCTCTTTGCTTTATCTCCCTTTATTTTTTGCTCTAAGCAGCAAGGATTAAGACTTACCAAACTTAATGCCATCACGATTCTTGGACTGACCAAGAATTTTTGTTAAAACATAATAAATGCAGGCATTCTAACTGGTAATTTGGAAATTATATCCCAAGTTGATAATGTGCACTTAATCAAAATTGTTCCAAGCTGGCCTCAGATTTCCAGCACCAGCCCCTGCTCAAGCAGGAAGAATGTCAGGCTGTGCCTGGTCACCTCTATCAACCTCATCCACCAGCACAAGAGAGGCAATTCCCTCTTTCCGCTCTTATTTTCTAGGTTGGGTGTGTTTTGGTGGACTGGCTTGACAAGCTTCCAAAGTTGCAAGGAAGTGAGTCAAGATTTTTATTTTATGCTTACTTACATTGTTCTAGAAAATGCCAAGAAAAAACCCCAAATTATTTAGCTTTTATTTTTCTATATGGTTAATAAGCCCTATGGGACACTTCAGCAAACATGATTACTGGGAAACAATCACCAATATATAGGAGAGTAATAGTTTCAAAATAACTATTCAGCTTGTGTTTGAAGAAAGAATGCAGTTACAAAACTGAGCTTAGTTTAACCTAAATTCAGTTATTTCAAAAACATCTGGAATATGTTACTCAGCATATACATGAAAGTAATAACTACAAATTCCAACTCCTCCCTGAGTGATATATTCAAAGACAGACAAACTCAACCTCTGCATGTGCCGCCTATTATCTCACTGTCCATCTGGCTCTAGCAAACCCAGGCAGGCTGGGACCAAATGCATAGAGAGGAGATGTTTAACGAAGTATCCTTAAACTCTGGCATAAGACCAAACAATGACATCTTTCAGCTAATATGACTGAAGTTCTAAGTATTTTGTTACATTAACAACTCTTTGTAAGACTACATTATAGCTATTGTAACATTAAGGTTTTTTTCCTTTTCTCATCCGCACCATTTCACAAAACTACACTGATTTCCAGAGTGATTCATGATGCCTTTTAGGATAAAATGAAACGAATACTTTAGTAATCAAAAACTATACAAATGATGGCTGTTAAAACTGCAAGCAAGACTTAGAACTCCAATGTATTTACAGCACTACTCCAGTTTACTCAGCCAAGACAGCATTACAAATAAACAGAATGATGTGTGTGCATATATATAATATTGAAGAATCATACCTTTATACCATTTAAACCTCACCATTATTCCATATAAAGTTTATACCAAAAGTCTTAATTTCAAACATTCATTGATTCCCAAAAGCACTTTCAAGAAAAACTGGGACAAGCTCTCCTCATTTAGAGGCAGTTAAAATTAGAATCCCCTACATACAAACACCTGCTATCACACAAATTTGCTTCCTAAGGTTATAGCACATAATACACAAGTCAGCAAGACTTTCATAATTTAATGCAGATTTTACTAAAGAGAGGGAAAAAAAAAAAAAAAAGGCCTGGCTGATGATGTATTATCCTTTCATATTTGTTCCATACCTGTTAGTGTCCAAGGCCAGGTTGGACAGGGCTTGGAGCAGCCTGGGATAGTGGACGGTGTCCCTGCCTACAGAAGGAGTGGAATGAGATGATCTTTAAGGTCCCTTTCAACCCAAACATTCAGGGATTCTATGAGGATTTTAGGATCTTTGTCTTTTGATACAAAGGCTTGCAGCTAAAAAAGCAATAAAATGCAGAAGATAATCTTCAGTGATATTTTAGTCTGAGGCTGACTTAGAATTTATTAGAGATACTGTAATACTCAAATTTTCAAAATCTGGTTACTGGGAGAGCAGATTTATGTAAATTTTATGTTAACAGACCCCAGAAAGAAGGTATAAATTTTGAGCTAACTCAGTGACAAATAATCATTCTGTAAAGAGCATTTCACATAAACTGATGAAGAATTTCTGTAGAAACTCTTACCGTGAAGCTATTCCACAGTGACTTTAGTCTTATATCTTATTAAGTGAGTAGTGGTTGTCCCTTGTGGGCGTGAATCTCAGGATAGTACCTGAGATAACCTTGGGATGGGGACATGTGTCAGTCCAAGGACAGAGAGAGATTTCTCCACAGCTGCTGATTCCACAGCAGGATATCTTTCCTAAACTCCCTTAATTTTCAGCTGCTGTGAAAGTTCCTTGCTGTGGAGAGTTCCCTTCTCTGCAAGGGTTTCAACAGAGCCTGGCCATGAGGTCTCCACTTCACCCCCTGGATTGTAATGTGTGGAAGGTCAGGACTGCTGCCTACATCATCTCACCATACTGCAAGTCAAACTTGAGGAGAAAAAAAAAAACCCAAAGCAAACAAACATGAAAAACACTGCAGAAAAAGTCACGCTGCACAAGTGGGTTGCTTGAAGCAGCTGGTTCCAGATGAAATTCAACACTAAGAGTGCCACACTGAGAAGCTTCCATTGCTTCTCTACCCTTGAGTAATCTGGGGACAAAAGGCTGCACTTTGAAGGAAGTGCCATGGGATCATAACCATAACCTCTTACAAAAGTCCCCAGAAATAAGTGCAATATATGGTCTTTGAGCCATCTCATGATAATTATTTTTAATGGACGTCATATGATTAATACCACTATAAATTAAACACCATAAAGGTCAGAGAGAACCAAAATATCCTTGCAAAGTCACATGTGATAAAAATTATTAAACACGCTTTGCAAATTATGACTACCAAGATGAGAGGGCTTTTTGTAATTTCTAAAAATACAGGAACAGGGGAAACAATCAGATAATCTCTCAGATCCACAAACTATTAGCTTGATTGCTTTGCTGAAAGACAAAGGGTAAACACAGTTTCACTGTTTATTCAATGTAATTTTCTAACATCCTATTTTTTCATAAACATTTAGGAAATACTAATTAAAGATTTTTTGCTGCTTGTCACCACTGTTGTAATTCATTCAGTGTCCAAGCTTTTTTGAACACATCACATTCCTCATTCAAATACTAGAAGAGGAAAGCACACATCAGCTTTTCTCCATCACATGACCAGAACTGATGTGGATGTGCCATATATTCCATCTGTGCAGCAGGAACAGGCACGATGCTTCACGAAGTACAGTTTACTACAGACGCAAGACAACATTTGCAAGGAAAAAAACACTGAACCAATTCCTAGAACCTGTTCCTACCCACAGAATTTTGTACAGGTAACTTTTAAGTGGCTGCAGACCAGAAGAACTGCTCCAGCCCTGCCAGTTTCTTTCCAGAAGCCTACTTTTCCAGACAGCAGTAAGGACCATCTGACCCCACTAGAAGAGTTTCTGCCAGTCCACCTCTGGCAGACAAATACAACAACTGCCTTGTAATGTTTTAATCTGCCTTGTCATTCTCATTCCTTCCTGAATTTTTTTGAAAATATTAAATTGCTTATTAATTTGAGTTCCTTATTAGATCCATTTGCTGTCTAAATTAGGCGATATTTCACTTTGTTAGCCTGCCCCAAAGATGTGCCATGTGTAAACAAGCAACAAGTATCTCCTACAGTGGGCTGAAACCTTTTTTTAAAACAGTGCAAAGGTGGAGATTTATTTTTTAAAAATATTCATCATACAATAACATTCCAAGAACTTATTTGCTTTGAAGGAACATGAAGAACAGATGAAGAGAGACAAATCAGAGGCTAATTATTAAAAATTGCCAGTAAAGTTCTAACAGCCCCCAGCATCTCATACATGTATTGCTACTTAAGCCTGTTGAAGTAACCAACCCACAGAGTGTAAGCTGGGCATACAAGAGCAAAGTGAAGTTAACTGGATCAGTCAGTCCTGCTATGGCTACTCAGAACGATTTCTCAGACATAACACCACACAAATCACATGGGAGTTCAACAGTCTCAAGATATGTAAGTAACCGCAGTTACACAAGGAAAAAACTTCACCCCATTTCTGTACTGCCAAAACTGCCTGGCAAAATTGTCAGACAAGCTTTTTTTCCCCCTGTATTTTCTTCACAGCAGGCAAACAATCCTGGGAACAAAGCAGAAGTCCTCTAATTTCACAGGAATTCCCAAGGCAGAACACAAGCTTTTTGCCAGCTCTACCAATGTGTTCCCTACCTTTTCATCAGGGCATTGCTTCTACACTTTGCCTCTCTTGCTGTCAGCCAGGCTTTAACATAGACTTCTTGTTAAAGTTTCATTCCCTATAGAAACAGTAAAAATAAGAATCAAACAATGTACACATTTGTTGAAACTTACTTTCTGCATACTTGACTGCAGCAGTCACATGAAATGAACACAGTGAATTGCTGTAGGACTCCTTGCTAAGATAAGGTTACATATCACTTCACTAAAAAAGTAAATTGAACCAAACTTTCAAGAAGAAACAAAATATCAAGTTTTATGCTACATGGATATTTTAAGAATGCAAACAACACATAATGCTTTAAACCAAAATAAATCAAAGATGAGCCAGCCACTTCAAATTACTTCAACTCTTCCATTATTTTCTGACGATCAATACTTTCTGTGTCCATTCCTAGGTGTCAGCCAGCTATCAAAGTGCTCTCTCAGCCCAAGAACCTTTCAAAGTCTACTTGAAACCATTTTTCTTTGCAAGATTCGGATATTTAAGCAGATCCTTCTTACTCCACAATCAGCAAAACACACATACTCTTCCACCTTAACCCAATTCTTCTTGCAGTGGGTGATAGTCATATTGCCCCTTACTGCCACAATACATAATTTTTCTTCAGATGTGATGAACACCAGCATGGCCACTTACAAACACTGGTATCACCACAGGCAGCTTGAGCTTGTGTTTTACACTGAGCCACTTGCAAGCCCAGGAGCCCGTGCTACATCTGAGCATTTTGAAGCAGCAGTTTTGCACCACAGGACTGAGGATAGCACCTCACTGCAGACACTCTGAGACTCTGGGCTCCCAGAACAACTCATTAGCATCAGCAAGGCTGTAGTCAAAAGTGAACTTTGTTTAAAGGAAGCTTCTCTTCCCCAAGACTTGAGAAACACTCTCAGAAGATTACCATGAGAAGACTGCAGTAAACAAAGTGTAACATAAGAGAGGCTGGGAAGAAACGCATCTCAGGAGGGCTGATGCAAACCATGAATAATTTGCTTCCATTCCTCAAGCGGAAAAATCTGGGGAAATAGATTATCAGAATTATATTTTTGGGATCACAAAGTTCAAGGTTCTGTTCATAACCCCAGTGTATAAGACCACTTCTTCAAGACCATGCAGGAGCAATCAGCACTATTAGTTCATTACTCTGACAGCCCCAAGAGTGAATCCAGCCCTGGTGCAGGTCTCTCTAACACACGGCCCCATGGACCTGCACCAGTTACAGCCCAGTACCTTCTAGTATCTGACCTTGAACATTTCCACACAAGACTAAAAAGAGAGCATGTAGTAGTAATACAACATAATTTTCTCCAACCACACAATCATTAATATCAAGTTTCCAGAAGTGCCAGAAATTATAAATTTTGGGATCACCTGCAGACCTCAAGCACAGCTGAAAAAAGTCCAAGAATTAGGCAGCATTAACACATGACTAATTTCCCCATGGACACTTCAAATAGATTCTTTTCTCGTCAACTCTCTGGAAAACCAGTGAGGAGACTTAAATGAAAGAAAAAAACCATACATTTAGGCATCACAAAGAACCCAGCCAGCACTACTGCCAATGTACTTGCAGCTGTATTTTGTATTACTTGCAGAACTTACTTACAAAGAGTTTTTGGTCTTCTACACATCAAGTAAAGGATCTACTTCTTCAAGAAACAAGATGCAAAGGACTTATAACTCAAATAATATTTTATTATAACCCAAACAGAACTTCTCATAGCGTTTTTATTTTTAGTAGGACATCACCTGTAGTTTTTCTTCCCATATCCTACTACAGTTACACAAACGACAGAGAAAACAGGGCTAAAGTGATCAGTTGCATTATTTTTTAGACCCTACTGCACACATCTGCACTCAGTGATGTTAGACAACCCAATTCACAGGAAGCCACACCAGCCTCCACTAAGCTCCCTTTGATGCTTCATCATTTTTTTATTAAAAAAGAAGAAAAAACCACAAAAATCCCAGGAGAAAACCTAGGATTTTTCTGCCCTGCATCACTGGACTGGAAAAGCTACCAACTGTTTTGCAGGCCCATGCACAATCATCTGTACCAAGTAATGGATTACATCTCTGGTCCAAACAGCTGAGGAGATAGTCAAGAGAGCTCAGAAAACTTGGCAACAAAGGATGTCTGAGAGGTGCCGGGAAACAGAAAAGTGCTGGATAAAAGCACAGGGACAAAACAAAAGACCATGAATTTGGGAGAAGAAAATAGGAATGTAGCCAAGAACTGAGGGACAAGCAGACTTGTTCAGCAATGCCACGGAAGAAAGATTAGGCCTAAATTCAAAGGCTAATCTAGATGCAGCGTGATGACTACAGTAAAGAGAGAGCAGGAACTGGTCATCTACAGCATCAAAGCTTAGAGAAGCACAGTAAGTGACAGAGAGAAGGCAGGAAGGAATAGACTTCACCCTGAGGGAGAATCAGGCATATCCCACATCTTCTACACATTTTTCCTTCACTCACCAAGTGTTCTATTTGTTTGTTTTTCAGTACAACAAACAGTGCTGTTTGTAGTCTCAATAAAATCAAAGTGCTTAAAGAGGGTCTAACAAGGCACAGGCAGCTTTGGTGATCATTCCAATTGTGCCACAGCAAAATCCCATGAAATTCAACCCTGCCTACAAAAAATTCAGGAAAGTGATGTTCAAGCACCCCACAAGAGTCACAACAGAGACAAATATCAAAAGGGCCAGTTTTAAAACTTCCACATTTCTTTCTAGATTACAGTATTTATGGCCAAAAGGCACTACCAAAGAACGGAAAGGATTTCTGAAATACAACTGTGTTTGTAGGGAAGGATGCAGAAAACAAATCGTAGCAAATCAGGGGGAGAAAAGCCAAAATAAGCACTATAAAATGTAAATATTACTTCATCCAAAGCACAGTTCAGCAGGGTGGCTCATCCATGTTTTTTGTACAACTATTTACTATACAACAACTTTTTAAAAGGCAAAGTCCCCCAAACAGAATGTTCTATTTTTCTTGGCACAGCAGATAAAGGCAAATGAAAATAGAAAACCTTCCAATACTGAGCTTCAAACCCAAAAGCTGTCACTGAAAATGTCAAAGTGCATCAACCAAGAGTGACAGAAGTGACCTGCTTTCACCCTGCCACATTTGGATACACAAGCCAACCTCAACTTTGTTTTCAAACCATTCTCTACTCAAATTAAACTTTGAATTCATGGTGTGATAGAAGGAAAGACAGGTGGGGATTGTTTCTAACACATTTTGCTACATTTAAAAAACACACTTTGAGACTTAAAATGTTTTATATTATTTTTTTCCTTTTGGCCAGCAAAAATGTTTTGCAAGATGAGAAAACTGGACTCAACTACACTGCAAATTACAGACGGACAGCCATGCACAGACTGCATCTGCAGGGTTGTAACTGCTTCCTGCAGATCATCTACATCCCTCTGGAAAGGTTTAATGGAGGGATAATACTCACTTATACCTCCCTCATCCAGCAAATCTCTACATCCAGTTACCAAAATATTGAGCATCTATTCCATAGAAAAATAAGTATGCAAGTACCACTACCAGCTCAGCTACAAATATACTCATCAACTACCATGCATTGATGGGACAGTTTCCCAGCCAGCAAAGCAATAGAAAACAACATTAGGGTCTCCTCCCAAAAATCACTGTAAATTAGCTGAAGAGTAATGATACGCCAAGGTAACTACTGCTGATCCTGATCTTGGCAAGTTAGGAATTCTAAGAATAATTCCTTAGGCCCACAAGTCTCTTCTGAAGCTCAAGACAAAACCAAAACTCAAGAGTCCAGGCCACAAAGCCCTTCTCTGTGTTTGCATAAAGCCTGCACACAAGGTGGGGGTTTTCTCTTGGGACTTTTTTATTTACATACATGGGCTTACATATCACACTTACTGCCTGTTCGCTTTCATTTTAGATAGCCAAATGGAAATAATTTTATTAATTAGCATCAATGATTTTCCTGACCCAGATTTTTAAAAGTTCGCATTCATAGTAAATATTAAACAGGGAGGATATAACTGGCTAACTTACCTCTGACACGCTCCTTATTCTTCTCATCCTATTTTTAGACCATAGCTCCTCCTCCTTTCACTCCCCTGCCATTATTACTTAGTTCATTCTATTTCAGCCTCTACAGGAACCATTATCTAATTTATCCATTAGACATATATACATTTTTCATCTATATATTAGATAATACAATATATCTTACATATAATATATTGAAATGGTAAAAATATACCATTTAAAATAGTTGGGCCAGCCAACACTTTCTGAAGTCTTTTATTTCCACTTCTCAATTTCCTCCTGGTACTGTTTCTGAGCTCTTTAGGGAACTACCAGTGACTAGTTCTGCATCACTGCTACTGAAATGAGTGTTATAGATCAAACGTCTCGGCATCACTGCCCCACACAGCCTTCCCTGCATGGTTTAATTTTGACTCTGGAGTCTGTGGGAGCACTTAATAAGCATCAGCAGCCTATTTCCAGAGCAGGCACAGATCAAACTTTCAGACTAGGCATAGACGAAACCTGAACTGAAGGGCAGCAGAAAATATCCAAGGATTGTTATGCCATATCACAAAGAACCTCATCCACTTCAAGTAATTAATTGGTCAGTACCAGTGTCAGAAACAGTTGATTTTTAACAATAGTTGAACAGTGGTGATGCATTCACAGCTTACACATATTCGTCCCCTCTACCTGTTGGCTATCCCTCAATTAAAACAAGGCACAGCTGGCTTCCACAGGAAGCTCTTCCACAGGATAGCTCTAAGCTGCTCTTAGTAGGACAAAAAACTTTATCATGATTTGTGTCTGCAGTATCAAATATTATTTACATTCAGAACGGATATATAAGTGAAGAGACCAAGGGCTTTTTCTGTGCTCCTGTCACCATCCAATGAAGCTATAGCAGAAGCACAAGGGACAGGTAATCTCAGCACCCCAAACCACACCTGCACCCTTGCATGAGGACAAGCTCAACCTAAACCTTCTTCAAAGGTCCTACATTTTCACAGGTTTGCTTTTGGAGGGGGATTGCAACATGGGGGACAGAATAGCTTGATTTGGATTTTGAGCTTTTTTTGTTTGGGTTTTTTATGAGTCAGCTTAACAAAAGTTTGATATTTGAATACACCCCAGAGAAGCCTGATTAAAATACTGTAACAAGCAAATTAAACATACTGGAAATACACCAATCACCGTAAATTGCATCATGCTTTGTTAAGGCACTCGTACAGAAATTGTTATGGTGTCTTTTTTTTGGTTCTTTCATTATTAGTATCATTCAGTATTACAATTCTTTCCAGGAAACTTCAGAAAAAATACCTCAGTTTTACAGCTACATGTGTATCAAAACCTTCACTACTGGAACATCCTGTCAGACAGCAACATCGCTGGAAATCACCAATACCCTAAACATACATTTGAACAACATTGCAAGGCTATATTCACTTTTTATCATTTAATCCAACATAAAATTGGGCAACATTTGGCCTCCAAACCTCTGGTCATGCTAACACCATACTTAGAAACTCAGGTCAAAGTTGAGGAAAAGACAAGAAACGGAAAGAAGGCTTCCTGCAAGTCCTCATTTCAGGAGATATATTTAAGATTGAGAAAGCTTTTGCTAAGTACCTATTGTACTATTTCCATTCCACAACCTGCCTGCGTTTGTCCAGGAAGAAGCACATATGTTTCTGCAGCCACTGTTACAAAAAGCATTTCAGCCTGCTATGACTTGCAAAACTAACTGCAACTCATCTGCTAGGGAGCATGATGGAAATAAAAAAGAATGTTGAATATTTAAGTGACGCTGCAAATTTCTTTTACGTGTATTAAAACCTCAAGGTTACCAAATCTCATTATCATTCAGCTTGGTCTAGGAATTGTCTTCCTCTCAGAAGAGTCACAAGACAGTTTTCTCCAGCTATCACACACTACAGCAGGAATTAACCTAGAAATTAGTAAACCCTCAATGCAAAATCCTGCAGATTAAAAACTGACAGACTGGCTTCTGGCACTGGTGGTGCACACAATTCTTTTTTAAGAGTCACACAGAAGACTTGTATTAGTTACAACCTCACTCCCTTTAGGGACCAGCTGGCTTTACTCTCCACCTTTCTACTTTCCCTTTCAAGCACATATTTCAAATAGAAGCAGGTTATTTAGAAGCATTGTTTCTAAGGCTTGACCTGCATCAGCTCTGTTCACATGAGCCCTATAGTGTGCGCCAGGCTATGTCAATATTTGTGCTTTTTCTAACTAATAATTAACTCTGGCTATATTAACTAGACAACTGCTAATATTGCCAGTAAGACACATAGTAATTCCATTAAGCACCATACTGGTGTTATGTCATATAGAACAAGCTGCTCAGCAGAAACACAAACCTGCAACCACACGGCTACAAAAAATATGAATACTCAGATATATGAAAATCTTAAATACTGGGAATACATTTCTAAGTAAGTCCTTGTTTAAAGAAAATAGTCCTTGTGCTTTTTGTCTTACTGCTTACAAAAGCAGATCTTATATTTTGTTCTACTTGCTAATAAATCCACTTTTTTAGAAGAGGCCATTGGGTAAAGCCTGTTCCAAAGAAGCAGAAGCCACTCAAACCTGAGTAAAGTACTCATCCAGCTGTAGCCCAACATTTCCAGAAGTAAAACATGTACATCACAGAAGCTCTTAAGGCTGTAGAGAAGCTTAATCATTTTTGTTCAGTCTTAAAGGCTCCATGCAATTTTCCCCTTCTTCAAAAGCTAGCCACAGAAACTCTAACGCTCTATTTTTGATAATTAAACTATTTCAATGCCAAGTCACGATAGCCCCTGAAAAACAGCTCCCTTTACCAGAGTTACACTTTAATGTTCATTTTAAATAAACTTACAGACTCCACAATACTATAAAAGCAAGATGAAGTTTCACCAGTACTCTAAATATATGACTTTTTAAAAAAAGATGAGAAAAGCAAGGGACTTTTACAAAGTAAGACTTGCATGCTAGACACACAAACCAGAAATAATCCATTTACTCCCCCTCAACCTTCCTTGGCTAGACTAACTCAATTAGTTTCCCTAAACCACCAGACACTTGCCAAGATTAAATATTTGTGTTTAATCATTCAAAAAGTGAAATATTATGTACGGTAATGTAACACTTTTTCGGAAACCTCCAGTTGAGCAACAGTTCCAGAAAAAATTGTGAAATGAAGTAAAAAGCTGTCCAGAACACCACACTTCCACTCAGTTAATTAAAAAAAAATGAAGTTTCAGAACTATGCAGCAAGTCAAAACCCCATTTATAGCAAAGGAGAAGCGGCACATTGTTAAACGCAGCCTGTTTGAAATAACTTCAGAATAACAACCAGCATTGGGAAGTTATTGAATACCATCATCTCCTGGCCAGCAACTTGTGCTACACGCAGACCGCATGACAGAGCGACGAAAAAAGCCAGGGATAATTTTTCCCACCGTGTCCAGCGCGCCGCATTAATCCAGGTATAGGGTAACCCAGACTAACGAAGGGAAAGTCGGGACAGAAACACGCACCGTGGGGCTGAGCACAACTGGGCAATTCCGGCTGACGCAGCGGTGCTGCGCGGAAAAACCGCACATGGATTTGGAGGACCCGCTCACACACGCGGATCGGGGGAACGCGCACACTCGGGGTTCGGGGAGCGCGCACACACCCCGGCCCGCCGGCGCGCAGCCCGTACAACATGGCAGGTCGGCGGCGAGGGCTCGGCCAGCCCCGCGGCCCCGCCGCCCGGGGAGCCCCTTGGGCCCGGCCGGGGCTGGCGGGAGCCTCGAGCCGACGAGCACAAGGAGAAAAGAGAA
>VXAC01001091.1:2981363-3108043 GCA_013399225.1 Rhipidura dahli | reverse complement strand
AAAAAAAAATTAAAAATTGTAATCTTCTTTTGCCAATGTAAAATTCATTGTGAGAAGGGAACTAGGTACCTGCTGGGACACAAAAAAGCTGCCAATGCAGTGGTGATTGTTGAGAGCTCCCAGTCTCCCAATAAAAGAACAGTGTAACAGTGCTTTAATAAAAGCCCAACCAAGGAACCCTGAGCTTTCTGTTCCACAGCTCAGAGAAGCAACCCAACAGATGAGCTCCTTAGAAATATAAGCCAAGTCCTTGTGGGCAGCAAACATGGACTGATAATCCTAAGGGGAGAGAATGCAGAGGCAGATGGGCAGAGGTAATCAGAAATGACAGAAAGATGAGCAGGCAGAGGGCAAGCAGAGTGCTTGAAGGACAGAGGCAGAAGAGCTGAAATGTTACAGCATACAGGTATTTTAAAAGTTAAATCAACAGCTTTCCAATACTGTTATTTAAAAATATCATTCCCCCTAATATATGCAGGAAGCCAGCTGCTTGCAAAATGACCTTTAAACCCTACCTACCATGCCTTATTAGACTAATTCAGAGTTGGAGGTTGGCTGATCCTGAAATCCATTTATACAGGACAAACAGGCATTCAGCAGGGACAAAGAGTGAACACATTGTCAAAATAATTTTGTCTGCATTTCTGCATGCACACTCAGGCTCAACACAGTAGAGCAGCACTTCTCCAGCTTCAGAAACAAGGCACACCAGACATTGCAGCACCATCCTAACTCAAGGCTTCCTTCTCTTCCTGCTTCCCTTGCACTAAAAAGGTACCAAATTTTAATTGTAACAAGTGCTGTCTTTCTGGACAGCTTCTGTGACTGCAGAGGTCTTTAAGAGCCTTTCACCAATTCTTAAAGGCCCCCAATAAAGGCCTCTAACCAAAACAGACATTACAACCAAAAGAATGTTTCTTGCCAGAGACAGAAGTATCAGCAGCAGAGCTAACTCTAACACTGCATTCAGATCTCTGTAACACATTGTCTTCAACATGTCTTGTATTTGAAGCACTGGTGTCCAGAAAGGTTTTTTCAATTGTCCTGCAAAGGTCTAGCTAGGACTGAAAGCTTTAAATTGTTTTGGAAGCATCACAAGTATGTCAGGAAATTTCTCTAGACAAGGAGGCCTGTTGGGCAGACAGACAGTGTCACAGAGGGGTGAAAATAACAATTACTGCAGGCATGATGCAGAAAGAAACCTTCCCTCGAAGTTTGGATTTTGTAACAGATGAATGCTCCACAGCCTTGGACAAGGAGGCTCTGTGGAGAGAATAAACACCAGCAAGCAGCATCAGGGCAACTTCTGCAAACTTTCTCCTCCCGTACCCCACAGGTCTGGTGAGAAAAGGATTGGCTTCCCACTAACAGGAGGCCTCTTCTGTCATTCACTAACTTCCAAAGAAGGGCTAATTAGAGCAGTCTTGCTTGCTTGGGAGCAGCTCTTCCACCAGACTGGGACCACTGCTACAACAACCCTTGCACGTGGTGCCTACACAGACATATTCAGCTGAGTGGTGAAGGCTTTAAATCCCACTGGTCCTCAAGGTATTCAGCCCTAAAACCTGCGACAAGAATACCTGATGGATGGTGTGTGGAGACTGCAGACTGCACGCAGCAGGAAACCATCCTGTGCAGACCGTTACCAACAAAGAGCATAACAAATCTTTGGTTTCCCCATTTTGTCAAGAAGGCTTTGGCATCACTGATAAAACTTCCCAAGTTATAGCCAAGTTGTCAGAGAATGGAGCTAACATTAGAATGGAAGTTATGGAAGTCAGGGCTGCTTTGGAACTTCCTGGGAGTCTGAAAGCACTTGACCACCGACCTTGTGCTTCTAACCAGCAGTTGCTATCAACAGCAATTTTTGTGGATCTGTTTCAATCTAACTTCAGCAGCAAAACACATAGTTTAAAAATTGGAAATAAACTTCCTTCTGTCCAAGACTGCTTGGTCATCAGTCTCCTGGAATTAATCTGAGTAAGAATTTCCACTTCCCACTTGCCAACAGTGCTACAAATCTTTTGTGAAAGAATCTGGCATTAAAACAGCCAGATGTATCACAACACTCTCTCACCCCCAAGCAACTGTTTTCCATACTAGATAAGCCTGACTGAATACAGGCTACAGTACTCAGGAAAATGTTGCCTAACATGCCATACAGAGAGCACAGAACTAAAGAAACGTTTGATCCATGTAGTCCCACTAATTTAAGCCTAAAAAGAAATAATTTTTGAAAAGAAAGAGAGAATACAAAGAGCAAAATTTTGATACCCTAAGTCTAATGAGGCTTTTCAGATACATCAGCTCAAAGACCACATTAAAGCATCAGGTCACATAAGATGTCTCATTCCTGACCCAGCTAACTCTTATAATATTTTATTGTAAAAAATTTTTAGACTGTTTAACACTTTCGGACAAACTAGGTTTTAAAACTGTAGCAAGACCACATTTTAGAAGCAACAAAATGCCAAATAATTCAGCTTCAGAAATTGTAATGGCATACTGACTTATTTTCCTCTTTTACAGAAGTTGCTTTCAAAATCACCTGTAAAACACACATATTTAGATAAACTTTACCTGTAAGTCTATCTGAAATCAGAACTATCAAGCGAAAAATTAGACTCAAAAGCAATTATGCCTCACTGTAATAATGTCAAACCCCCCAAACAAACAAAAAACAGGAAACAAAAAATAAATGCACAAAGCCTGGGCATTGAACTGTTAGACAGCAGATTGTTTATGAGAAGAGAAATGCAGTCAGAAGCCCTCCTTCCAGATCAGGCAATGGATACAAGAACCTGAGAGGTAAAGATGATGCAGATTATGGACTAAATATCACTGAAAGAGGAGCCTTGAAGTACAGACAAGCAAGTTTTAAATTTATTTCTGCTCATTTTCTTCAAAAATTATAAACTTCAGGAGGTTTGTGCTTTACAGAGACTACAAAGATCAGGCAGTGAGAGGAATTTGTTCATGTGGGTTAATAAGTGCTCAGAACAGACCAGGCTGTGGGGAACATCAGAGCTTCATGAAGTACTGAGACACAGAGTAAATAAAGAACTTATGCCTCCAGTTTCATAAATACCAGGTACAGGCAGCAGACATTTCCATTTCAAGTAGGCCAGCATTTACTCTGGAACATGCCTCATATATTAAGATGGAGGTTTATGTCCTTTCAGGCAGCTCTATATTTTTAGTTTATCCACCAGTGAACTCTTGAGGATATGAAGTGTTATGTATAGACCCAAGACACGCCAGAATCTACAACTGCTGCCTTGAAAATCAAAACAGTAACTGTTTCCATCCTTCATAATTAGAAGCAAAATATGGATCCTCTTCACCTTTGCAAATACCAGGTCAGGGTATGCCTGGGTACAGATAATCCACTGCTCCTCTGTGTTTACAACTAAACAAACAGCAGCTGCCTGCAGCTTGTAGCTCTCCCCCAACTCCCTTGTGGGGGCCATTTATTGAGTCATAAACTCCCCTGATAGTGTTATCACCACAGCATTTGCACAAATAAAGGTTGAAAGAGAGAAAGATTAAAAAAAAAAAAAAAAGAGAGAGTATTTCCTTTACAGAGAAGGCAAGACAAACCCTTTGCAGATATGCTTGCTCTGAGTGAGGGTAGACTGACAAAAGGTAGGCAGGACTGGCACATACCTGGCTGAGGATGGCTGGGCATAGCATCCTCCAGACAGGAAACACACAGATTTATCTGAAACTACAAATCTGAATTCCAGAAAGCTCAAACAACCCTAAAACCTTCCAAGTTAAATATATTGTATTTCAAGTAGCACACCATGTGATAGATCTCCTCAATGAGGCTTCAACAGCTATGATCTACCTCTGCAGAATCCCAGGGGGAGGAGAAAGCCTGGCATTTCCCAACTACAGATACAGACCTTGCTCTACCTGGTCCAAACTTTCTTTCTCCAGCCACACACACTGACTGCTCCTCTCTAGCCTGATAAGTACACAACCTATCTATAAAGTACTCTGCAATCCCTCAGAATGGAAACAACACTTTAGCAAGAGCCTGATGATCCAGAATGATCAGATACCTGCAGTACAGCCCATGGCATCCAACTCACCCCAAAGCTGTTTCTCTTAAGCAGAGAGAGATCCAGGTTGCAGAAATGAAAGCTCCCAGCAGGCCCCGCTTCAGCAGGATGCAGAGTGCTTGAGCAAAACTGCTCCATCAGGATGGGACACTGCAGAAATACCTGCAGCATCCTCTCAGCAATCTAAGTCCCTGTGCAGAGATTAGAGACAAACTTCCAGCAGAGTTGTAATGGTTTCTTTTGTGTGCCAAAAGGGAAATGGGCTTTCACAGAGATCACTTGGAAATGTAAACGCAATAAATTGACCACATTCCTTTTTATTACAGTCAAGGGCAAAGCAGAATACAGACGACTCAAGGTTATGTTAAAAGTCTCCCTTCACTGGAATTCAGTCAATCAGTATTTAGCAAGGGCTTGTTTGCACACAGCAGAGTGACTCACAGCAAATGTGTGTGAATTTTCCCTGCACTTTCATTACAAGCCCTGAATGTTCATATACAGAGAAACTCACTCACCAGTTTATTGCATTGTAATTTCCTCACGTAGACAAGCCCTAAAGCCTTGACAGAAGTAGGTTTACCTTTGTCTGTTATGAATAGCAGATTTGTGAGAAGAGGGACACAGAATAGGTAGAAAGAGTGCAGGATTATGAATGGCTCCTAGCTCAATGTATACAGCTCCTATTGACAAGGGAATACACATGTCTGAGTACATAACTCCTGATAGCTTGGTTTGGCCAGGAGGTAGAGCACAAAAATTTCACCTTGGTCCTTCTGTGAAAGGCACCTAGAGACAGTAAGGAAAGCCCTGAAAAGAAGGGATACATGCTCTTCACTAACAGACATTTTTCTGCATACAGTTGCAGGAAGCAGGTTCTGTTTGAAATCTCAAAACACATTAATGTATGGCCACCGGAGGCTTCATTTTCCAAGTGGCAGCTGGTTGGAGATTCCCTGGTATAACCATCAATTACGTAACAAAGCAACCAACTAAAATCCGCCGTCAGTTCAGATTTGCCTACTGGTGTGAACAGAAAGCAAGGGCAGCAGAATGGGTCACAAACACTCTGAAAAAGCTTGCATGTGAGTGCATATTTGCATGGGGGAGGGAAGCAATTCACTAATAGGACTCAGACTTTTTAAAACAAAATTGTTTGTTTTCCCCTTCTATCTGGACCCAAACGAAGAAATTATGCAGATTTCCACTGCCCACTCTGCTTTTCCTTCCATACCCCTTTCTCACTGGCATGAGATAAAACCTTGGGGAAACAGCAGCAGTAATTTTCAGTTCTCATTATCTAACAGCAGCAGTAGTTCTTGGTGAAACTTGTGGTCAATAAACTACAAGCAATTTTGAAAGACACAAGGGGAACTGCCCCTCCTACAGCTGTCCCATTATCCCAGCTTTTATTAGATTTAAAGCCAGGGATTTTTATGCTGTGGCTCAAGTTCTGCAGAGCCATGGAAACAGACCACCAGAAATGATAAAACACTCCTAAACTAAACAGGAGCTATCACAGTGATACCCTCTAAAGTCAGAGAACTTCCACATAAGCAAAGCATGGGATGCAGCAAGGAACCCTGTGCCTAAAGGGGCTGACACTGCTGCAGTGAGTCAACAGTGACACGACCAAAACTCAACATTCAGGATGGTATAAACAGAAAACCTCATGAGCAGGTTAGGCAGGGCAA
Source organism: Rhipidura dahli (assembly GCA_013399225.1). NCBI lineage: Eukaryota > Metazoa > Chordata > Aves > Passeriformes > Rhipiduridae > Rhipidura > Rhipidura dahli. The sequence continues at coordinate 3,102,285 of VXAC01001091.1, read as the reverse complement.
GTTGAAAGCATACTGGCTACAAAGGTGAACAACCAGAGCAGGATCCTGCTCCCATAACCATGAGCATCCCAGAACAGGCACCAGCTTTGTAGTCTATGGTCTGGATGTGCCTCCCAAGAAGCAGAGGGAAATACTCATCTCTGGCTGGCAATTCAGCTGGCCTGGTTCAGATGACTTTTTAGAATCAAATGCATCATGTTCTACATGTGCCTATTTCTCTCTGTTGACTACAACAGATGGCCCAAAACACAAAATGGGTAACAATAGCTGTATCTCTACCATGCACCACAATAAAGTAACCTGTTCCAGGAAGAGGGTCTTTACAGAAAACCGGTACAAAATAAACTTTAAAACTCATGGAACGATTGCCTGATGTATTTGTTCATGGGGCAGAAATAATTGAGGGTGTACCTCAGCTCCTGGCTCAGAGATGTGCACAACAACAGGCAAAGGGAAATGGGCGTCCAAAGGAATGGTCTCGAACAAAACAGTAAGAGGGAAGATGCAAAGAATTATTCTCATCCACTGTAAGCTGTAATTTTCAGTCTAGAAATCTAGAGCTTGCTTTCTCTAATGCATACCATGCCCTGGAGACACTTTTACCAGCCATCAAAAGGAACTTGCAGAGAACCAGATGCTTCATTAAAGAATATTCACCAAGCCTTATAAAATCTTTAGTAAAAAGCAGGAGAACAAATCACCAGCATGAAAGTGAGCTGAAGTCACACATCCAGCTTTGATTACATTTCTTCCTGCACTGGAAAACAAATTGTGTTTAAAAAAAAAAAAAAAAAAAAGAGGTAAAAAATACCCAAGAAATCAAGAGATTCTGGCCTTTCTTTCCCACATTCCTCCAACCTGAATTTCCTGAATGAGGAATGCGTGAGACAAAGCCATTTGGTATAAGATGCTAATTTAAACCTAAAGAAAAATAACAGCTGAAAAAGGGGAAGGGAGGAGGGAGTTTTAATCCTACATGATAAAACAACAGCTTGTGATTGCTTCATGTATCTCAGGAGTCAGAAGAGCCAGTAAGAGCAGTGAGGCAAATTGTCAGGGCTTGAGCTGTCCTGGGACAAAAGGAAATTACAGAAGATGTATTGCCTTACAAAAGTTTTATCTGAATTTGTACTTGCAGAACCCTCTAGTGCCTATCTCTAGCTGCAAGGTGTTATTTACCTATTCCTTAGTCTCTCAAGCCCCTGCTTAAAACACTGCAAGGTTTTTTGCCACACTGTCTTCTTCCACAACAAATTAATGTCCTGGGCACTTCTCCTTCCAGGTAGTTTCTATTAACAGTGGGGAAAAAATTTTCTGAAGTTCACTGAAGACTCTGGGAACAAGACAACCACACAACCCCCAGTTCTTGGTTTATAAAGAAAACCTACCAAAACCTCCACCAGATCCAAAAAAGATCCAAGCTATTAGGATCTTTCACTGCCCTCTGCTGTTACCAGCCATTCAGCTTCAAACTTACTCATTAATAATGTTGGGCTGGGGCTCAGGGCTGGCAGCATCCCAGCCCTTTCTCAGGCGGGTTGGAGCCGCAGCTTGCAAATACGCTGAAGTTTAATGCAATCTGTCTTCCTTGGTAATCACATTCCGCCTGCACTGCATGCAATAAAGATGTATTGGTAAATGCATTTGCTAAAGATATACTCCACTGAAAAGGCTACAAGCCTGATTTAGAGGAGGCAAGGAGGATAACAGAGGCTGGCAATAGATGCACCACTGCTCTGCACACAGCAACCAGGGGCATGGATTGTGCAGCAGCAGCACAGGCACCACTTTACTTTAAAGCTGAGGAAGAAAAAGAAACCACATGTTTTGGGAGCTGGGGACTTTAGAGATATCCGAGAAAAGCCCTTTCCCTGGCAGCTTTAACCTTGCTGATTTGCAGACATACAAAGACCTTCTTTGTAAACAGGAAGGAAAAAAATTCCACTAGGACTAGCAACAACATTTGGTCTAATATATCCTGACAATTTTCCCATCTCCTTCTGTCGGGCTTCTTCTGGGAGCCGGCTGGCAGCTTGTTTCATGTTATACTTAAATCAGGCATACAGCCTCCCCTCACAATGCTAATGCAGAGAAAGACTGCTTCCATGGAATATCCACCTCTCTCCCATCCTGTGCTTTAGTAATCCCATGAGAGAAGTCTCAATTTTCTATTACCATCCTTTTCCCCAAATCCACTTTACTATATTCGCAGCACCTTCTGGAGAATTTTTTACTGTCAAAAAAAAAAAAGGAAAAAAACCAAAAAACAGAAAAGTCTGCCCTTGAGGGACACCTGACCCACTGAATTCTCACATGGCCCAGGACCATACCCTATCTGTAATGTCCAAATACTTCATTTTCTTTTCCCCTTCACTTGTTTCAATAGCCAGAAATTCTTCCAAGGTACTGAGCAGCCACTGTCCTAAGGCATCAACAGAACCTACTGGGACTCTGCATTTCAGAAGGAAGAGCCATAAGGCTTCCTGGCCTCCCACACAAGATGAACAGTTTTTAGGAGTGTGCAATTTTCTTAACAGACAGCAGCTTTGCCCAGCACAGAACCTTTCTCCATGCAGCAATGAAAAGAAGCAAGACCTCCAACTGTGAAGTCCCACAACAGGAGGATGTTTAAGCCTGTTGAAAATGTTGCAGACATTGCCAAAATGGATTTACCCACTGTTTGCAGTATACAAGATCCAAGAATGCAAAACTAGGGAAAATCATTGACTGACTTTGAAACCTGGGAGCACTGGTTCTAACTGTTGTGGTGGCAGCTCAGTACAACAGGACCCACTGATGGGAAGGAAGTCGGGACATAACCACAGTGTGACTGGCTAACATGGAATGAATGTGGAAAGATGGATCCCAAGGAATATTTGTCTCCTGTGAAGATTGTGGTTTGACAAACAGATACCACAGATCTCAAAAACACTTCTCAGAAGAAAACACCATGCAAAACAAGACAGCAAAGCCAGGCAGTACAACAGAGAAGCTTTTGTTACCTTCTGAGCTGCACTAACACAGCGCTGATATTCCTTCGCGAGCTCCGAGCATTTGAGCGCTTCGTGTTTGTTTTCTTGGTAGCATTTGAGAATTTCAGACTGCAGGTTTGCACAGACAGGATGAGTGCTCCTCCTCCTGCAGGGAAAACAAGCACAGAATGATGTGTGAAGAGGAGTTTTCAACCACTTACTACCACTTTGCCAGTAACACACATACTAATTTTATGCTGGAGTCATGTAGTCCTAATAGAGAAACTGGTGGGAGCAGCAATCATCAAAGTAGGTCAAATGATCAACAGTTTCTTTCAGTTAAAAAATCCAGGATACTTAGTAGAGAGAAGGAACATGATCTTTCTTAGCTGGTGTGGAAGGCTGTTTCACCCCTATATAAAATTTTCATCATATCTCCTCTGCAGTCAGGAGGAAAAAAATCCCCAAGTCCAAGAGTTCCAACGATTTTCCCAACTCACACTGGAAATCTTTAGCAGAACTCAAGAATCCTGGCTGGGCCTGCACTAGATCTGTAGCAGTCTGACAAGGAACTGAACAGACTTGTTGAATAAGCCACCTCAATCTATTGAATTCTCATCTATTTAAACACTACAAGAAATCCACCATGGTTGGAAGCACTGCAATTCTCCTAGTGACTAGAAAAAAAACCCCAGAATAATAGCAAGACCAGCTATCTGTTTCTTTGTATTTCTGCAGCAATTAGCACTCATACTCTGTAAATGGCACTGACAGCTACCCAAGAACAATTAAGGATGATGTTCTTTTACTCTAATGTGCATGTGTACATATGGCACATCATCAGCAACAGTACCAATAAAGGGGAAGGTCGTTGTAAAACAATCCCAGCAACAATGGCACAAACAGTAACAACAGTGACATCAGCTGCACAGACAGGCAGACACAAATTGCAGGAATTCACAGCACCATGGCCATGGTATGTTTTACCAGAGAATAAGAGAACATATGCTTAGGTGTAGCAATCCTCAGATGGCGTCTCCAAAACCATAAATCCATTTAATTCCTTGCTTTTCCTGCCCCAATATGCTTAGAGATCTGTGCCCAAATATCAAACACACCTCTTCCTTCCAAAGCACTTGATGCTGCAGGCAGGCAATTACGCCATGCTATGATGTATTCATTCCCACAGACACAACAGGCACTCATCCAACAAAAGGGCTTCATAGCAAGGCAGAGAGACAGAAAACATGACCTGTCCCTGGGCATGTCACAGTCTCTCAGGTGGAACAGATTTCTAAGAAACAGGAAATCTTAAACCAAGATCTTCTAAAAGCTTTTGGAGAGCTCAGATATGAGTTCCCAAATCATGCACAACTGTGTAAGGTGCTCAGGAAAGAAGCAGAAGAACCAAATGAACAACAATTTTGTCTTTTCGATATCAGCAACCTGAGTGCCATCTTGTATTTTGGCTGAGATTTACTCTAATTAATACTTCTTCAGTCCTCAGTCTTACTGCTAACATATACAGACAGAGTAGGAATTTATCAGTATGACAGCCACACTACAACACTGAGATTTGGATCAGAAACAACCAAAGATACTACACAGCCTTCCTTTTCCACCTCTTTACTAATCTTACAGCTTTTAGAAAAAACTTATTCCATGCACAGTCTCTAAAGGCTAGTGTTCATTTCTAATTTCTATGTTATATAGCAAATCACCTTTAGAGCCTCGAAAATCCATATTCTAAAAAAAAAAATAAAAATCTTCAAAATTTGGGATAGAAAAGAACCCAGAGAGAGCTTCAGAAACTCATAATGTTGGCATTTTGCTTTGTCACTAACTTTAATATCACTCTAATCAAATCAGTGAGACTGTGGAAATGATACCAAACAATACTAGGTCAGGAAATACCACCAAATCCCTCAATTCATTGAAAAAGTTAAGACTTTTAAAATTAGGTTTCTTAAAGTCAGTGATGTTAAACTGAAGGGCATTTTGTAATTTTCATATAGAAACCTGGAAGAGCTAAAAGGTACAGCATACCACAAACCAGTTTTTATTCATCTGAGCTGAACAACACAGCACGAACATCTCAGAAATATTTAGAAATATGATTGAGGTTGTCATTGTCAGCAGGGAGAGCTACAGGAACTGTGCTTTGCTTTAGATCCCTGTCCTTCCTATGGCAGCAGTCTCCACTGCCTGGAGCAAATATAAAGTTAGGACCCACCTGTGGGCTCAGACAGGGCTGCAAAGCCTGTGGCCCTCTTCCTTAGCAGACCCCTTGGTGCTCAGCCCACAGGGCTATTTAAAAGCCACACAGTGGTGAGCAGGAAGCCACAAGAGTGAGTATTGTTGCCTAAAGCCTACCAGAGGCAGGGGATCAATCAGCACAGGCTGGTATGCATTGCCCAGCAAGTGTCTAAACCAGCATTCCCACACACCACTTCCCACAACACAGGGAGGATTTATTTGGTACTGTGTACCCAAAATCATAACAAGATTATTCTCCTTTATTGCTTCAAAATAAAATCTCAACCTGTGGTTATGCATCAATTGCACCAGCTTCTCAGAACAGACTTAGAGACGCTAATCAAAAAATTGCAAAGTCAGTTTAGGTAATTATCAGTACAAGTTACTGCGGAGTCTGGGAGTACTCAAGTTATCCAGCAGATTAGTTCTGGTACCTATCTGGACTGGAATGAGGTATCTGAAGTGCTCTGGTGAACAATTGCCTGAGGTGCTTTCTTCCTCACACAGCAATCGCAGCACCTGGCCAGTCTGAATCAAGGAGATGCCACTCTCCTGCTCCCATTGAGTCTCAGCTCCAGGTTGCAATATTTCCACGCAGGGGGAACTGCAGCCCTACATGCATACAACAACTGCCCCTCACATGTGGCTTTCCTCATCCATACCTGAGACAAAAAGGAATTAAATCAGCAGCATCCAACTACAAACACATCTGTAGAGCACAATGACATTGTGCGTTGAGTTCCAAAGAAGGTGGACTTTCATTCTGTCTGCCTTCACCCTCAGCCCAGATCAAGGCTCTTGGCACTAACTAATCTTTAGAAAAATTCATCTTCTGGACACCCGACCACACTGCTCCTGATGTGTCAATGTCTGAGGGTTTTTACCATTATTTTTCATATGAGAGGGAAGGAAAATGGTAGAGAAGGGATGAGGTTTGTATACACAACTAAGCAAAGACTTGTATGCTTTGACCTTTCTCCTAAAGTGGGTCACACTTTTAAGCATAATATGTCACCACCAAATGAGGCAGACAGTTGGCCTCTGTCTAAAATAAAATATGTTGCAACTGCTATGACTACTATCAAAACAGGTGTAAGAGGCTCATTTACAGCAGCTAGGAAAAAGGCAGGAGAGAAAGGCTGGACTGGGAAGTGATAGCACAGTATCTGCAGACAGAAGTATGGAAGACAAGCTCTGACAATACCTTGAAAATAAATAAATGCAGGACATACAGAATATGAAAGATTAAACCAATAACACACACTCATCCCTTTAAAGGAGGAGGAAAGGAGTAAGGATGACAGGTCGGAAAAAGGAAAAGATTAATTTAGAAATAAAACTCATTAACAGCGCCTTCCCCATCACAGAGAGGAAAGAAACCTTTACCTTGCCACTGTGCAATGGGCAGGAAAGCTACATACACATGAAATCCATGATTTCAGAACTTCCTCTCCCCCTCCCATGGAGGGATTTAAATGAGGTCTTTGTCTGGAAAAGAAGGGAGAGGTTTTCTTAAAATGAAACAAAGGGCATCCTTCTCCCTGCTATCCCTCGAGGTAAGACAGAATGAGCACAATCTTGCTGCATTTTGACACCGAGAGTTACCAAATCCTTTCTATCACTGCATATTCCCTTTACTTTATTTAATAAATGAAATCTCATCAACTTATCCTTCTTCTATTATCACTGCTGACATCAATCTGATAATATTGGCTTGGCGTGGAATCGTGCTATTATATGTCCTCTTGATATTTAATTTAAGAGAAACGTCTGCAGTGGGGTGAATATGTGAAGCAAGCTTTTTATTACTGGCAGCAGTAAGGATGCTGGGAGTGAATTAGACATTCATCTTAGTCAGGGCCAATCTAGTAGCTCAGAAGAGGTTTTCTTCTTAACCCTCTCCTAACTGTTCAATAGCGGCAGGTAACGGCTGCTTCAGTCAATAACTACATTCATTTGTCTTGGCAAATTCATTCCTACATGGATATAAACCCCATGAAGAAGCACAAAGTGTCTGGGAGGTTAAAGCAAGGTTCTTTGAGAATTTCTATCATAACCACTGCACTAGTAGGAAAAGTGCTGGTCTAAATGTCCATCCATTAATCAAGAAGCAGCACAGTTTCCAAAGACGAACACCCAAACTCACTGCGAAAAGCAATTAAGGCTGTATCATCAGGATACAGACCCAGAGACAGAAGGTTTCAACACAGCTCAATGGCTTCTATTCAGGTGCTGCTGACAGGTTCCCTTTTTGAAAGAGTTATGGACTCGGTACTGGAAAGCCAGGGAAAGCTGGAAGAGGTCTATGTATTTGCTGGTCCTTCCACCCAACTGAAAGATCAGACTACTCAAGCAGAGGTGCAACTTTAATGCTTTAGAACTTGGCAGCTCTTTAGACTAGTGCAAAATCAGTAACTCCACAGAGAGTAGCACACCATCACTTGGCTTTACTGGGAAGAACAGCAATTCCAGATGGAGTTAAGAGCAAGATCTTTTTTTACATTTTACTCTGGGAAACCATTCAAGCTGAACAAAAAACTCAAGACAGAGGCTGATGGTATCTAAACCCAGAGACTTTGATATCTCTGCTCAGAAAATGATAAACAAAGACAGGCAGGGTTCCTCATATAAACCAACTTAAGAGTAGCTGTCTCCAGCACACAGCTGCAAGCAGCAACCTAAATGGGGCAGCAACCTGGAATTTCTTGTGGGCTACAAAATCCAGTAACTGGATTAGCTGCTTTCTGCTGCATTATTTGACTAAGAGCTGTGTCTGAAGTAACTTGAGCAAACCACATTAGTCACCACTGTCACTAGAGCACAGACAGCCCCAGACATCATCAATGAGATGCACAGGCAGCACTGCCAGTAAATCCCAGGGCACACAGCAGCAGTTTCTGCGTGTTGGGAAGGAATCAGCTATGTTGCATAGTTGGTTAGGATGTTTATATATCCAGGGTCCATTACACACGTTTCAGACTAAGCTCAGTGATGCTTTGGTCACATAAATGGGGTGTGCTGCCAGGCTGCGCTGTACATATATAAAACCCAACAGGTGGTTAACTGACCTGTAAAACTGCATCCTCCCTTGGGTAGCAGTTGGCTCTGATGGCTTCTCTAACATGTCAGAAAAACGACTCCAGACAGACGCAATACACAGCACATAGAAAGGTTTCATTCTCTCTCATTACTGCATCCTTGACATTTACAGCAGAAAATTAAACACAATTGAAGCATTTCATTCACATATAACAAACTCATCAAGCACAGAACAAACAGCCAGGCAAGCAAACTTTCAGCATGGGCTGCAGGATGCTGCACTGTCACAAAGCAAACACTGTGCCCTCACTACAAGCTATGGGATTCTATGATCCTCCATGTCAGCTTGATAACGTGGTTTGAATGGAAGACGTAACAGTCGTGTTGCAGCTGTTTGGCAAGGGAAATAAGAGATGGAAGAAGCTTAATAGATTATCCAAATGCCTACTAAAAAATCAGTAATGTTTAAGCTTCATAACCTAGCACACTGTAAACAAACTGCATGTCTCATGAGCCTAAACTAATGTGATCAGGAAGGAAATATTTCTGATCAGCCTCAAGTATTCAAAATACTTCTCATCAGGCTTTGCTACTGATCCAGGTGGAATAGAAGGCTTGCAGAAGTAACATACTGCTTAGAGCAAGAGGGCACAGACTAAAAGAAAAGGTGAAACCTCATGATAATTTTCACAAGAACAGGGGTGCTACCTCCAAATTTCAGCTGAAGCCACTGTACTCCTGTCTAAATCCTTCTCATATGCCTTGTCACACTGTCAGCAGCACACTCCTGAATACCTGCAGTATTTCCCCTTTCTCCTTCTCCCCCTTGACAGCTGCATTTCAGTAACAGGTCACCCAATTTTATTTTTCCACACCTTGTTCATGGAGTGCCTAATGAATGAATATTTTAAAGTACTGTGAGCTTCTGGGTGACTCTGTGATCCTACAAAATTTGTCGCTCAGTGAAAATCCCAATCTCAATTCCTGTTTTGACAGCTTTTTTGAAACTGCCACCAATTCCCCACTGGAGTTCATGCACCCACAGCACCCCTGCCCTTCCCAGGACAGATACCTCCTGTCCTTCTGATCACAGATACACAGAAGCAGTTCTGAAATCTTCCTCTCTGTAAGTAATTAGATTCTATCACTGAGAACAAAAGCTACCACAAAAGTCCAAGTCTCAAGTGTCAGCCACGTGCTGTGTCACTGTACTGCATTCAGTAGAAACAGCCTGCCCAAACCACATTCCATTCACCACCAACAACAAAAAAAGCAAACCAAATTCAAAAAAAAAAAAAAAAACACCCCAAAAAAAACCTAACCCAAACACAAAAAACCTGCCAAACTCTAAAACATAGAGATTGATGTCAAAAGTAACTAAAATCTAGCCGTTTTCTAGCCGTAACAACCTCTAATTTTGGAAATCAACAACTTCTTCATTTCAGTCATTAAATTGATGCAAAGAGATTGTGTGACCCATGCAATGCTAGTTCCAGCTCTCCATCTGACTTACTCCAGTGTATCACAAACTCCCCTGTTCTCCTACATGGTTTATCCTCACACACAAGTGGTCATTTCCCATTTGACCAATGGGTCCCCCTGAAAGACTTTGACTTACATTTCCTTGTGTTTTGCCAAGTGCAATTTAAACCAAATTTGACTGGCTTCCTTAGACCCCATAGGCTACAGGCACTGGGGTTGTGTGGCGGGCTGTGGGTCTCTGGGGGAGAAGAAGGGTAGCAATATGCAAAAAACTGTACTAAACCATATAAAATTAAATGATCCTTATCCTACTGAACCTGCAAATGCAATAACTAATCACCCCTATTAGCATTCTGCATGGCAGATGGCAAGTGGTTTAGAATATTGAGAGACTTTTCCCCACAAGTGGATAATTCCAATGTACATTTGGATGTAAATTCTTTACTGACTATGATGGTAGAATACTGAGCTATGAGAAACTGCCAGTTTGGAAGAGGAAAGGAAAACTACTGCCTCTTCCTTCACTTGCCAAGAGATACAGAAGTTAACAGAGCTGGATCTCCTGCCCACAAAGCCATGCACCATTTTTTCCCAAAGATGCCAAGCTACTAAAAGTTGACTAGCAAAGATGAAGAGCCTAAAGTTAGCAGCAAAACGGTCTCTGGAAGCCAAGCAGGAATGAGTCAGAATCTTGTTGCTGGAAGGAGTTCTCTGAATCAGAAAGGAAGCTGGCTCAGCTCCCACAAGGCAGAAAAGCAATATAGCAAGCAATAACTGAATCTGAAAACAACACACAGCCCAACAAGTGACCTGAATAGGGATTTTCTTTCTTCAGATAAAAAACATAATCTAAAAACTGGTTAAGATCTCAGGTCAGGAAGGGAAGGCATGCAGTCTGTAGGAGATATGCAGCACAAACCCTAAGAATATATGGGTTGTGACAGTGCTATAATGTCTGGGAACTAGTCAGGGAACTGTTGGTCTATTAAATACCTTCACAAAAAGTTTTCAGTTTTCTAAAGAAAGTCACTGAAGATGAGATATGCTGATTACATATAACCACAAGACGTGAGTTACAGCAGGTTCAGTACATTTCTCCTATGTGAGATGATCTCATAATACTGTCACATTGCAAATGAAATGCTCTTTTTAAGAAAACCTTAACTACTCATTTGAACAGCAGTTACTTCTCCAAAATGCCCCTGAGCACTGCACTAGGTTCCTACAGTTTACTTCACACTACACAAAGGGCTACCAGTGATGGACAAAAATATGAGTTCATTAGTATATTCTGCACTGACAGAGTGGCATATCCTGCAAAAGATGCCAAAACAAATTTAGAGAGGAGATTGAAGCTGCCAGTGTTAAAGTTGAGGTGGGATCTGAAGCTAAACATTCACCTTATTAAAAAAACCACCTTGCTTCTGCCCACATTCTCTAATCTCCAAAACTACAGTGTCCCCTTTTACCAAGCTGTGCAATTCTGAGCACTGACTCAGCAAAGATCCCCATTAAGCAGCTACTCATCCCTCAGAGAACATCAATAATGTTGCTTTCAAAGCAAACATACATAAAAAGTCTTAAAAGTCCATTTTTGGGGAGAGGTTGGGGGTTTTTGTTTGTTTGTTTTTGGTTTAAAGTAAATACTGTAAATTCAAGAAGTCCTCAGAAAATTGAAAAAATCCTTACAGAAAACAATTTAGATAATATGGTTCCAAGTCTGGAGAAGAGCACATGAAACATCTCAGGTGAAGCATGTCTGTGCCTTCTGAGGCTGCTCCAGTGTGCTGCTCGTGGCTCCTGCAGTCAGCACAACACTGACCAATTCTCTCCAAGGAAACAATTCCTGGATTCATCCCTGAACAACTGCTCCTGCCTTCCAAGTGCCCGGTTTTTGGGTCAAAATAGTTTGAATTGTAGTTGGTATGGTATGTGTATGTCCCAGACATGCAAGCAAGAGACATTACCAGGACTAACAAGAAAAATACAAGTATAGAAAGAACCAAACCCAGCAGGGTTCTCTCACAATACGCTGAGTATCCCATAGCCTAGAAACCCATTTTATGAGAGTAACTTCATGAACAGATAAATAGTAAAATAAAGTCATTGAAGCCTGATTTGGTGGCAGAGATGGTTTTTCTCTTCTTCTATAAGGGAGAAAAGGACTTCAATCTCTCATCAGCTCAGCATTAAACACCACCAGCTTCCTCTGTGCAGCTGAATCAGCATGCTGCAAGGTGTCCACAGCAGTCCTATCTCAGTCATTTCCTCAGAAGACAAAAATATAGAAGCTCTGACCTACATAACAAACTATTTCCTCGAATTTCCCCCACTGGTACTTGCCTTTGGTGTCTTCTACCATCCCTCCATCACTCCAGGAGGAGACTCTGACTCAACAGTAAGGACACAGCGTGTATAATCCAGAATCAGGAGTACAATTACTGTTCAAAATAGCAACACTGCCCTTGAAATCATTTGTAAGTGAATTAATGACCAGATTGTTAGAGTGTTACCTCAACTTTGCCTTAGGCTGCTAATTAGCAAACAAGTCATTAATTCGCTGGTAACAAGTGGTTTTTCAGGCATTATTGCTTCTGACATCTTTAATTCGCCACTCTTTCTGGAAAGCTTCCCCAGACAGCTTTAACCTCAGTCCTTTACAGATCAACCCCATGCCCTTACCACCAGCACACTACAGCACGCACACGTTGAAGAGAGAGGCAGAAAAACACAGCAGGAACAGGCTAAGCTGGGTCATTAATTAATACTCATGATACCTTCCCCAACTCAAGTCAAGGTGAGGGGAAGACCAAAAGCACAAAAAATTCTGGGTTTTGGTGTGGATCTGCCATTATTTGTAAATACACAATAAAATACTATGAAACCTGGAGAAACCTTGCTCCACCATAGTACACACTGGAATATGCAATTCCCAATGTGAGGGCAGAGATCTGCTTTTATTTTCACTGTATTCTCCACAACAAAGAGCTGTGAACTGAAATATTTCATGTCCTCTGATGCACAAAGTATGACTGAGGTTTGTTTTAACAGCTGCACAAATATCCACGCTTTTGAAAACAATCTGGGTTTGGCCTGCCAACAAATCCTGATCTAAGGGCTTTATAAAGGCAACATTACCACAGAAAACAAGTGCTTCCCATGTAAAAATCAATAGCAACAGAAACATCCCTAACAGACTACATGGAGTCTTTGGCACCTCTTCCTTTGCTCTTCCAGTCCTTGCTATTCAGATCTTATTTTATAAATGCCCCAGCTCTACCAACATGCCGGTGAAGAAATGCTCCTGCAATTTTGAAGAGACACCAGCTATTCAGCACTAATAGAACTGCAATCTCAGTTCATTGGACTTCTCATTGGATTGAGTTCATCAGTCATCTCTCATCACACATGAGAGGAAGCACAATACTGTGAACATTAGACTGAAACATCACTTTACTAACTGGGCAAAATAAAAATCTTATTTAGAAGCATCATCTTAGTAATACCCAAGAACTGAATTTCAGAAATGGATGGCTTGGATGAAGCACACAATCCAATAAATTTTCAAGATTTAAAATTTGGTTCAAAAAAGAATAATCTGGCCCAATTGGAAAATTTATGCAAATCCACTGCACATATTCAACTTCTATCTCCACATACCATATTCCTAAAGCAGTAGGGGAATGCATGTTGCTAGGAAATCAATGCACTGGGTACAAGTAGTTGCTCAACAATAGGTCTTCCAGAATGCATAAGGAAAATGTTCATGTGCTAAGGTAATGAGTGAAAAACTTGTGAAGCAGAACTGAAAATGATCAGAAACTTTTTCTTTCAGTAAAATGAATGCCATGTAAAATGACACAAAGTCAAAATTCACCCATATACTTTTACCCTCTTTTGAAATAACTTTGAGGAAACTCATGCATTATAATCTCTTAGAGAATATTTCAATTTCCTACTAAGAGCAGCTTTATAAAAGTGAGAAACAGAAAAGCTTTGACTAATAACCCATCTCTTTATTTAAAGATTATGAAACAGACTCAGTGCAGACAGAGAAGGAACAACCAGCATAAACCAAGCACCAAGGGAAGAACAGGAGTGGGACAGAGTCAAATAATTTTGGTGACGGTATCATCATTGCAGGGCACAAAAGCACTTTGTTGAGGTGAGGCTATGGATGAGCTTCCAGCAATAATCAATCTCTTATGCCTGAAAACTCTTAAATCCCTATTGGAGAGGCTCTAAATTTCAACACTAAATTAATCATTTATCTAATCTAATGACAGGAGAAATCCCAGAGCAATTTTGTTTGAAAACTATGATGTCTTTACCCTTCTCCTTTGGTTTCACAACTGTCCATATGATAACTGTTTCAGACCTTGTCTCCTGGGCACAGTCCTCTGTTGAAATACCTACGGCCTCATAGTAGACTTCCAGACTAACAAACTCAAGTATCACCACATAACTATTTTATAAACTTTCCAGATCTACATAAACAAACAAAAAAGATAGTTTCTCTAGGTTCCAGTTAATCTTGCCATTCTAACTGAGGAGCCATCAGCCTCATGAAATCTTGTGCAATTCAATAAAAACTTCATTTCCATGAGTACTGAAAGCAAGCCATAAATTCCCTGTTCCCAGCAGATAATCCATCCATGAACTTTCTTCCCCTACCCTCACTGAAGTCAGTGTGGTTTCCTACTCCACGTTCAGTCAGGAGAGTACTTACTACTTGCTGGTTTCTCTAACATAATCACCTTAAATACTCAGGTCCATTAAGTTTAAAGATCTTAGGACTGTTAAATGAAACTCTTACACAGTAAGTCCCATATGGTGTAAATCTCTTTGGCAGTTTCTCCATTGGAAAGCTGCCTTGGATTCAAGGCTGATCTCCACCAGGATAAGACAGTGACATTCTTTATGCACTCCTTGATAACAGCACAAAGCATACGCAGTCCTCTCAGCACAACACGCAAAGCAACAGAGTCATCAGTAAGCAGCTTCAGAAACAGTTCTGAAAACTATAGGGAGATCTCAGAGGGAAACTCAGCTTCAGAACAGTTTTATCTTTTAGCAGCTTCCTAATCCTGATTCCTGCAGCTTTACCTTTTAGAGTCACACCCTCACCCAGGATTCTTGCATCCAAAACGAACAACCACAAAAATAAAAAAAAAATAATTTTTTAAAAAAGTGATAAGACAACCTTCACAAGAGAAAATAAAGCACTCAAAAAAAACCCCAAACCCCAAAACAAAAAAAAAAACCAAACCAGCATTTTGAGGATAAATCTAGAGTGCTGCACTAAGCCATAACCTCTTTACTGATGGTTTTTTCCTTCCCCTTAACAGATTAGGAACTGTAATAACATTTAATCCTCAGAAGCTAATCTAAATGTAACACTCAAAAGAAGACAAAGACAACGCAACAGAAAAAAAATTTGGCCACTGCCTTTTGGGAGTGCTGCCTTATCCCTGGAGCGAGCGCATTAATAGAGCTTGGAATGAAATGCCATTTTATTCTCTGTAGCAGGGAGGGGATTAGCAAGTTGTCTTCTCTAAACCCAGTCTGAGTCATGGCTCTATGAACACTGAGAAAAGGATGTGGAACGAAGGGAAGGGTGGGGAGCACTGGCTTTTTATTTACACGCTGCTTCCTTTGTGGGTGGTTACTGATGTGCACAGTTTGCTAAACAGGGAAAAAAAGGGGGGCACGTTCTAGGTCCCCTGACTTTAATTCTCTTGGTTAACAAAAGAGAAAAATAATAATGCACCAATTATAACAACATAGCTGAAACAATATGTCCGTGGCAACTGTCCAATTCACCACAGCATGGAAGCAACAAGGGCAAGTTGCTTAAGCTGTGCTCAGTGGTATCTTGTTGCTAGGATCTTTTTCCTGGGAGGAAATAGAACAGGCTGGACAGAGCCCAGAACAAAGGAGAAGGAGACAGTCTGTTAGGAGGTATGTGGAGATGGGAGCAGGCTGCCTTCAGATGAAGAGATGAGGAACAAAGTCCACTGCACAAGTCAGGCCATGCAGGCATCAAACCTTGAAGTGGAAACAAGAGCTAATGACTGTGTCAGTGATTTAATACGAAGCTCAGCACCAAGTACTTCACTTCTGATTTTATACAAAGGGAGACTGGAAGGTTTACTCGCCTACCTTACAGGTGTGCTGTGAAGGGTCACTGGTGGAAAGGTGTACAATATTCCTAAATCCTGCAATGTTTGACAATCACTAAGGGGAGGAAACAGGCCTTGGAACACTTGACTACTTGTGCAGAGCTGTTAAGTGTTGATAGAAGAATTACAGAAGTCATTAAAAGCCAAGAAGACACTGGGGTTTTGTTTCAGGTATTTCTTCTCTTTGCTTTGACATGGACTCTGAAAAGCAAGAGTACTCACTGTGGAAACAGCTCCAGCCCTCTTTCCCTTTTCCTCCATGAGCTCTGCTGATATACAATGGCAGAGGAGAACATCTACAGGGTACATTAGTCTCACAAGGCACAGGTGCCAGGGGCAGGTCTTCACAGTGTAACAGGGATAACAGAAGCTAAGGAAGAGACACTACCTTGAAGGATATGGATCCCTGCAGATGGAAAAAGTGCCACTCCTGCCTTCCTTTCCTTAAGGAGATATCATAGTCCAGCACTGCAAATAGGCAGACCTGTGCTCCATTCACACTTTGGCTATATTCCATTTCACATAATTTTGCAGGAGTGTCAGTTTATTCCTGTGAACCAAAGAACTAGATCTGCATAAATCAGTCTAACCTATCTTAGCACCTACTGTGCCTGTATGCCTAATACGAAAGTGTGAAAAATGATGAGCAAACTCTTCTTTCCACTGAAGTCACAGGATCTTGTAAGTTATTACCATAAGCAGGCTGTAGAAAGACTTGAATGTAGGATGCCTAACAAGAGAACCACACAACACACAAACTTCAAGCCCTACCAGTTAAGCATGGATGCCAGAGTAGGAAGGAACCTTCCCCTGACTCTGTCCCAGCCGTATCAAGACGCAGGTGTGAGGCACATGAACTCCTCAGGAGTGTTTGTACAGCATGTTGTACACAAAGCAATGATCTGGAAAGGGTCACTCTATGCTGCTGGAAGGGACACACTGCAGGCTGATGGGGGAAAGCAATGATTCTTCCTGCATGCGCAATTATCAAAGGGCATTACCAGTCCCAGATCATGAACTCCAATGCTCAGCTCAGTGCAATCCTGGCTACTGCTGGCAATTTCTACTGTAAAGAAATAGAATGCATGATGTTCACCCTCAATTTCACTTGTGCCACTCATCTTGTCCCTTTTCAAGACACCTCCAGCCCTGTTATCTTTTCACACAAAATTCATATTAGAGCAAGTGTCTCATTTTGCTGCAAAGAAGACAGCCCAAGGTATATGTCCCTTTATAATGGCTCAGGTTCATATTGCCATCAAATAGAAGAGCACTATACAATAAAGCCAGAAGCCAGGGACTGTTGGATGATAAAGGCTCAAAGAAGAGGGGAAGAAACCCTTAAGAGACCATAAGCATTCATCACTCTCTGAATCTTGAAAGAAAGAATTCATTAGCATTTGTGTTGGTCTCTGGCACTAACTTTTGCAAGAAATGGTTGCATTCCTGAGTTTCCTGTCACCAGTCTTCATCTCCACAAGAAATAGAACAGACCAAAGGAAACAGAAACATCAGGAACCAGCCTTCATACTACCATAAAAAACAGGGTAGTTACAGTCTGTAATAGTAAGTGAAGAACATAAGCCCAGGTCTCAGTTGCTTCCTTCACCAAGTCACAAGGATAAATAACCACTACCCAAGTTCATGACAATTCATCACACATATACAGAAGCAAATCCAAGAAAAGATTTAATTGATCAAAGTATCAGAACGTTATGTCCTATGAATTTTTATAATTTTATTTAAAAAGAGAATTTAGAGTTCTGCTATGGAAAACAGTATGGAAATGTAAGCAATGTGTTAGCTGCCTTATTTTGGCTTTTTTAGCAACTTATTGCTTGACTGTCCAAACAAAAATGTAAAATTACAACAGGTTATGTGATGCTTTGGCAGTCAAACATAATTTTAAATAAAGACAGCACAATATACTGCACACCCCCCCCTAACATATTCATCACTACTATATTATCTATTTATGCAATTAAGTATTGTAGAGTCTGGATTGGACCCAACCGGACTACATATGCTGCTACTCCAGTTTATTGCATGTTGGCCAACTGTTTACCCAACTGAGATCCAAGTGCTGCTCTTGACAGTGTAATTGCTTTAGCCTCATTAATATTAAAGAATTATAGAAAATATTTTTTCTTGGGCAGCTGTTAGTGCATGTGGAACAATATAACACTACTGGCAAATACAAATATAATTTAGACACTATATATGCTCATGGAAAAAAGACAACATTAAAGGTCCACTTACTGTGCTAAGGCCAATTAAAAAGACCAGAAAATTCATTGCACCCATTCTAAGAAAGCATTCATGAAAATTACAACTCTAATTTGAAACTAACATGGATGAGATTTAAACTGTTTACCTTTTTTTACCCCTGGACAATGAAAACTTTCAAAGTAGTGCCATTCTTCCTACTCCCATGCACCAGCCCAATGCTGCAGTGTGCAGGTTAAATACACTTGGTCAAAGCTGGAACAGATTAAACATGTTCCAGAGCTATTTCGAAAACCCTAGAAAATATTCCTATTTAATATTAATTTTTTAAGTACCTCTCTTCTCCCTCATCCTTCCTTGCAAGATCTATCAACTTTACACTAAACTCTGTTGAGCTTGGCACAGAAAGAGAGGATGCCAGCTTATACCTCCTCAGCCCCCTCAGTACCTGACAGGAGGTAACTTCACACTCTGTTTACAGGAACATCCGGAAGCTACACACGAAATGTTATGAAATACAACTGGAACTGCTGAAAAGAACAAAAAGGGCTCCTCACTTTATCCGCTCTTCTGCCTTGGTGGCTGCCTCCTGGTACTGCTCAGATGTCAGCTTGTAGATCTCTGCATTCTGAAACAAAGAATAGAATGCTCAGCTCTAAAAATTAAAGGTGTCTCAGATCTTATCTTGTCACAAGTCATCTTCTATAATTAATAACAATTTCCAACAACAAACAGAATATTCAGTTCAAAGAACACCAGAAATGCTTAAGAATCAATTTTATTTTCAGCAAAATGCATCAAGGCCACAACACATCCTTTATTCCAAGCTCCACCTTTGTGAAGGGAAAGAGGGGGAAAAGGTCACTACCAACCACTCATGAGTTTTGATTATTCCTTGTAACCATAAAAACAAGGTGTTTCCAGCACAGAGTTATTTTCAGTTTGGTCGTGTTTTGTTCTCTTCTTTCATTAATTGCTGTGAAGGTTCTTGTAAGTTACTGACATGCAAATATCAAAATTGGCTGCTAGCACTGGAAAATCCATTTTACATTTCAGTGCTTCTACTTATGTTACTTATTCTTTAAAAGAAAATTATGCAGCCTGTTTCCCTTTTAACAACACAGGGAGGCGTATCAGGTATCAGTTAAGGCGCTGCCAAACAGAGTCTTGAGTGTCTTGCTGCAGGGCTTAAGAGGTTTGCATTAAATTCTCCTGAACTTGCACAGAAAGAGTTTTCACTCACAACTGCTCAGTCTCTAAATGTGGAGGATGAATTCCTCCTCTGGCTGCACTGGGGAGCCTCCCAGGCACAACCAGCAGGAGGGAATGGCTGCACTCCCCCAGCGACTGCACTACAAGGTCCTGTGTCGCTAAACCGCTGATAAAGCGGCTTTAGGCAAAGCCACTGGACTCTGCTGGCAACTGCCTCACTCAGAGCTCATCTGCAAGGCTCCTCTGAAAAGGCACAAGCAGAAAATATGCAATAATCAATCAGAAAAAGTGACAAAATGGTATTGAAAGCGAGGACAGCTATTCATTTAGGGCCGGTTCAAGCTGCTATCTTGTTTCTCCCCAAATGTGGTCATTTTATATAGAATACTATTCTTGCCCTTCTTCATTTATTTTCCCGTAAATGCAGCTGCAGTCCTGCGCATGATGAGCCGACACACACTGTTCAGTGGTTGGAAAAAGGAAAGGACAGATATAACTCAAGTTCTATTAGTGGTTCTGCCACTTGTGCAATCTTGGGCAAGTCACCGTTTTCCATCTGCAAGTGAGGGATAACAGCTGCCTGTATCTCTGAAGTTGTGTGAAGCTCAGCTAATTGGAAGGTTTATAAAGGTTTTCAGAGCCTGGGCTTCAAGGTGCTATATTTAAGCGTTTTATCTCTGGTGCCTGAATTCATGTTACATACTAAAAAAAACACAGAACAGATTTTGCTTTTTCAAACTTTGACCTAGGAGACAGATATAAACTGAGAAATCATGGAGGACTAAACACTTCAAAATGCATTTTACCGGCAAATTATCATTAATGTTTTTGTTTACTTACTTGTTACAGAGTGGTCAAACTTCAATGCTATTAAATCAATTTTTCTCCTTCCTATATTGAAAAGTTCAGCTTTTAATGGTGCCTTTTTTTCTGGCCTGTAAACAGACCTCATGACTTACAGCTCCCTGCTGTTACTTATTCACACATGAAACCACAAGACCTGTGCTTCATTAATTAAATTTGCCATTAAAAATTAAATAATGTGAATAAGTAGATGTAAGCGTTATCTCCATTGGGCTTCAAAGGTCTCACAGTTTCTCCAATTACTACCCAAGCAATTTTCATATTTCATACTGTCTGATTTCTCAAAGGGACCGGATCTGAGAGATCAAAATGAGAGAAACTGGGAAAAAGAGAAAGCAAGGTAGCAAAATTAAACATTTTTCAGGCAACAGGAAGTAGCCCCATCAGACAGTATTAGCCTGCAGCACTCTGCAGTGAAGCAGCAGCGGGAGAGGAAAACAGGAACAAATATGTTGTACGTGAGACCCAGCATGAGGTGGCGTTTAACCCACCTAAAGAAAGGAACGATAGCCAACAGAATCACCTGCTGGATGTGCTGTTGATTAAAGTGGTTGCAGCACAACCTTACCCGGTTTATTGGAGAGAGCTCAACTGCCCAGCACTTCGGTCAGACTCATCTGCAACAACATCAACTACGGACAAAAACATCTGGGAAAGGAACCTGGGCGTTAGTTCTGGATTCTGAAGCTGCTAAAAGCAGGCAAGCGAGAGCCTGAATGGAGAGGCAGCAATCTCCGTGAGGGAAAGGAGGAAAGTCTTGGCCTCAAAGCAAGCACCAGGCACATGACACCACCCAAAGACTAAGGAGGGGCACAGAACACCTTCAACCTGCAGGTGAAGCTGCTCAGTTTTAAAAATGAAAAGGAAACATCTTTGCATGTGATCCAACTGGGCCTCTTGCTGTTGGTTCAGACCTCTCCCCTTCAAAACCCCTAAAACCCAATGAAACAATATTTCTAATGCTATGAAGCAGCACCTTTAAATGATTACAAAAGTAATAAAAACAGGGGTCTACCACTTAAATCTGAGTTTGTTCAACAAGCAGACATTTCAAATGTTTTTCTTGGCCTTTAGACCCCTTCCGAATTTGGCAAAGTCACATTCCATTTTGTCCTAAACATTAAATGAGCAACAAATGGGCTAAATGGGCACGAGAAGGGCCTTTCAGATGGGCACAGTCACAGCAGGCTCTGTGATCTGGGGCTTCTACTAACAGAGAATAATTTTCCAAATACTCTCGTCTGTGCTACTTCAGACACAAGACCTGCTTCACTTTCAGCCGTTTACCCAGCATGCTATGGCAGGAGAGAACGTTCCAGTGGCCTAGAACATTCCAGGGATTTATACTATGGTTGCAAACGAGGAGCTAAGCCAGGAACCACCTGAGCACTTCCCCCAACTTCAGCAGGGTCGCCTTCACACAAGGGCTATTCAGCAGGATCAAGGTGTGGTATTTGCACTTGAAACAAAGTTTGAGCTGCCTGTAGTCTCAATAAAGTCCTTTATCTTCATAAAACGATATTCAGTGGTACAGTAAAAGAGAGAACATTCCACACAAAATTACAAGACGTGAACGCTGCTTTTAATTTACTTTCACAATATTTGATGCTTGAGATAAAATGGCAGCTCACAAAGAAAAAGTTGAACATGAGACCTCAACTATTATTAAATAAAGCTCCTGGCAGTCTTAGTTGCAGAAATAAGTTTAAAAACACGACCAAAGGACACCGTAAGGGCTCAAATAACAAAAGACACAAAAAGAATGAATGAACCACCTAAAATGTTTCACTTCTCTCAATAAAGCTGAGCCTTAGGGGAGTCAACTTCAGAACATCAGAGCTTTGTCATATGGGGAGAGAGCTCTCCAGAGAGGACAAACAAACTAAGCAAAGAAATGTTAGTTTGAAAGATTTTTCCCTGCTATTAAATGACGGTTCGTAGCAAATAATAAAAACACCAAGAAGTTGTAAAAATACATAACCAGAGCCTAAAGTGCAACAGAACCACTTTACCCTGCTGTTTTTCTACAACAGATTTGCTGCTATACCCTTGCTCTCCACTCTTCCAAAACACCCTTGTGCTAAAAATTCCCTTCCAAAGGGAATCAATTTTAAAACTTAGAGCTAAATTTGGAGTAATTTTAATTCAGCATTCCTCCTTGGCTGCAAACATGCAGAGAAACTCCAACACTCACGCTACTATACCTCACTACACTGCCCAGGCCCTTTCCAGAACATATAGCAACAAAAGTAAGAAAACATTATAGCAGAAGTCTGAGTTCTCAGGGTTATTTCAGGAGGGAAAGTAATTGAAGCACAAAGAGAAACCCTGCCAGCTCATTCTCACACTGACATAAAATCACATTCCTTACAACTTCAGTGAAACATGTGCTACTTGTGGTAACATGTAAAACAGAAAACCAAGCAAAACAAGCATGAGGAATGAGAAACTAATCACATTTTAGGTGAAATTATTTGTGAACATCAAGCTGCAGCATTAAAAACCTACACTGGGACAAAGATTTCTTCATCTGGTTCAGTGCAGGTCAATAGATCAGAAGGTGTCTTGATTTAAAACCAACAAAGCCAACCACCACCACCACAGATATCTTGAGGTATTTTGACACCTCAGAGTACAGAAGCTTGTCAGTGGTCACAGTGTTTAGAGATACAAAGAGGATTAACAGCTGTTGAAATGCTGCCAGCCTAGATGAATGCCACTGATAGCTCTGATGAAACGGAGCAGGGCAGTGGAAGCCTTGACAAATGCTGCAGACGACAGCCGGGGGATTAGATGGTACAATCTGCCTCACACCTGACAGACGTGCTGCTTCCATCCCTTCTCCTGACATCCACGCTCACCAGCTTCCAGCAAAATGCCCTTTGCAAGCCCCTCTCAAACCCAAAAGAGCACAGGAGGCAGTACTGAGTGGGGCAATACATGGTGCAGCACCGCAAATTTGTGAGAGAAACAGGTAAGGAACGCGAAGATTGCTCCTTACAAATCAAATGTCAGCTGGGAGACATTCAAATTCCTCCTTCCAGCTGCTTCTGAAGCCAGAAATAAGACCTCACACCATCCTGAGAAGCAGCACAACTGTGGCCTGCCTGCACGCTCTTGGGGACAGGCAGCACACACATGGCCTGGATGCAGCTGCTGCCATGAAGAACTCGGGGAAGCTACAGAGAAAGATCGGTCAGTGCCAGCTTTGGGAGCCACCTTTGCTCCCAGCAGTGCCTCAGGGAAGCAAAGGTACAGGCAGGTTCCCCACACCTCACCGGGGCGCTGGTTCACATGCACTGTAGATCAGGCTGCTCATTCTCACCACTCCAAAGTCTCATGCAAATGGTTCCTAACAGATTTGAAAAATTACCCCAAGTACCTGCATCCCTCCCACAGGTACAGAGGCAGATGAGCCGAACCAATCTGTTCACTGGGTGACCCAATGGATATGTTAAAATCAACCCACACAATCAATCACAGCTATCAGCTTTGGTCCAAAACTGGGAGTTTGGGAATTTCAGAATATGCTGCAAGAAACAATCTCTTCACTTCCTGAGCTCGCTCCTCTGGAGTTCCTGCTCAGCCCATTTGCTGGTATCAGCCTGCAGTTAGCTCAAAGAGATCATACACATTTCCTCCTTCCCATCTAGTGCATATATAAAGAAAAAGCCGATTAACAGGGAAGAGAAACATGACTATAGAGCATAATCACTAGAGCACAGAAGTTAAGGGGTAAATTGCTTTTTTTAAAATTCATATGCTTTCTTTCTCAAAAGGTAACAGAGAAAAGATGCAAGGAACTACAAACAGCTTGCTGATAGGGAAAAAAAAGATTTTTTTCAGCCAAAGCCAACTTCTAAACACAGCTCTGTTGTTTGCTGTTCATGTGTGGGTTCATCCACTCCTCCCGCTGAGACCAATAATGAAATGAGAGCATTGAATTTGTGTCATTCTATTCTTTCCTTCGGCAATAAGCTGTGAGATCATAAATTTTGGATTAAGATTCAGAGAAAGCATAAAGAGAGTAGTGTCCACAGTAAGAACACAGGCAAGTTAAACTAGTCAGGAGCAGAAGTACATTCCTCTTTGAACAGATCTTCTCATGTCTGCAATATTATCCTGAGTTGAAAGCAAAATATTAATTCTGCAGCATATCTAGAAAGCTTCTCAAAGATAAAATCCCACAGAACACCTATCTCCACAAAGCTTGAGGAAGGCAGAGCTGGGGAGAAGTAACATGGCTGGGTTTATCCTGTGGATAACGAACTAGGTACAAAAAGGTTAAGCTACAGTCCCTAAAGTACACAGCGACTCAAATAAAAATACGCATCCCAGGACTTCCCAGAACCAGGGTCCCACACCGAGATACTCCATCCGAGTGAAAATGGGTTTACAGACCCAGACTGTGATCCCACACCAGAGTCAGACTATCTCAGTGAAGGTACCCTGGGAAGAGTCTAATTAAAACAGGTACCCCACAGCAAAATGGTATTAGGGACTTCCAAAAGCTTCAAGTGCCTCACTGGAAACATGCAGAAAAGCCTCATGTTATCTTCAAGTCAGAAAGGCAACCAGCAAAAAAGAAATTATTGCTACAGAAGCAATTAAAGGGAGAAGAAGGAGAAAGGAGAAAGAAGCAGTGTTTATAGGACGTTGCTTTAAAGCACACCCTTCTGAAAGACTACAAACAAAGCATTGTCAATTCTTTAAACAAACTCTGGAAAGTAAAAGCAGCTTCAAAGAGAAAGGCCATAAAATGCCAGCAGGTAACTCAGGCTTTCTGACAAGGACAGCAACAGTGTCGTGAAAAGCCCAGACTCAGGCCAAAACTGCTGTAGGGGAGTATCACCCTGCTCTCCTCCTAGCTGGAAGTTTAGCTAAGGTGAGGAATTCACAGTAAATGCCCGAATCAATAATCCCTGACAAGTGCAGGTAAACAGGCTTCCCAGGCATTGATTAAACATCGAGAGTTTTCAGCATCTGCTTCAGAGAAGCCCCGCACTGGCTGACCTGGGCAGATAACGTGGTGCCCGTGGCATTAAGGGCACAGCACCGCCTGCCAAATCCCAGCACCTGCGCTGGGCAGCTGCACAACTCATCCTGCAGGGGTACCTGGGCCCTACCAGCATTCCCACCACACAACCAGGATGAACTCCGAGATCACAGGATGCTGCCTCAAACAACCAGGCATCGTCCATGACAGAGTGACAGGAATGCAGAGAATTGCTGCTAAGGGAAAGGGAGAAGAGAGAAAGAAGGAAATTGCCAGAATATCAGGAGTGCTAAGAAATGCAGGTGAAAGCTTCACTCAAAAGGCTGACCAGCACTTTCAAGGGGAAATAAAAAGGGAAAAAAAACCCCACTAAACAAAATTGGCAGCCATCAAGTACTTGTCATACAATAAAAAGGATATGAAGCACATTCCCCTGTCAGGCCTGTCACAGGAGCTTATTTTGGGAAGGAAGGAAAGAACATTTTAACTCAGGTTTAATGCCGTCATGCCAAAGCTGGTATTTGACAGAGCCTCCAACAAAACTCCCGCCACCTCGGACAGTCATACTGCAGCTAAAACTCCCATCTTTCTCTGCTGAGAATATCCCTAAGTCCCATTTATAAACTGCAGCAGCTGGCCCAGTTAACAGTTCCTGTCCCAGTTAAAAAAAAAAAAGCTCAGTTAAATTAATGACCCCATCCTTTTACACAACAGGCAGTTAAGGAATGCAATACAATGGGTTCCTAGAGAAAGGCAGAACAGAGGAACCCAAGGCAAGGATGTGCAAGAGAACTGGAGAATACTGAAGAAAATGCATCACATCCATACACTTGCATGGGTAAAGGAACTGCAAGGAAGAGAGTCACTACAAGAAACAAACAAAAAAACACTGAAAAACAGAAGTAAGCCAGAGCCTGGAAGTTCCACCCCCTCCCAGGGTTTTTCCTCTACCCCCAACTACAAATTATTCTCCATGTGCAGTTTCCAGTAAATCAAGCTTTGCTAAATAACCCCGACATGTGCAGGGCTGAGAACCAGCCAACAAGCAATGATGAGATGTCCCTGGAATGATTAAGGAAAACGCAGACAACTCTCAGGTTACAAGGAAGCCTGTTGTACTCTCCCCTTGGTGCATATGCAATGCTGCAAGCACTGTTCTGAAACCTCTGATATTCAAAGGCTCATTTGGTTGACAAGGAGCCTGTGGATTCGTGGACAGATTGTCACACAAACTGTCAGGTTTTTAGAGAGACTATCAGACCTCTCTTTGCCTACGTTATGGAGCACATCAAAGACACAGAAGATGAACCAGACGCAGACTGCACAGATCTGACAGAATGGTGGGTGTACATATTCAGAATACTGTACTGCTGGGGGGGGAGAGGCTTAATGTGAATAATCAGGGGCTGAAAGTTCCAGAAATGTGACAGTTTTTGGCAGCAATTCCCATCTTTGCATTTATTTATCGAAGGGAGAAAAACTGCCATACTAGAGGCAAACTAGAGAGAGGAAGAAAAATTGTATCAGCAGCAATTTATTTTGCCACTGTACTTTTTCTTTATTACTCTTACTCCCAGAGCATTTTCTGAAGATATTTGTATTTCCAGTCAAGGTTCTCTCACTGTGCTTGCAGGCTCTCTTCCCATTTCATCCAGTAGGAGAGGCTGGTTTAATGATTACAGCCACAAAGACCGCTAGGACTTCACAGGTCACTGTACACGGTTAATGACACAGACAAATCCGCACTTTCAGAAGCGCCCGCTGGCTCGCGGCTCTGTCTGGAGATGTTCAGGAGCTCATTATTCAAAACTTCAAGCTCAACTTATGGGTAATCATCACATCTGAAGAAATCACACCATACCCGGACAAACAAAAAGTGAAGAGACAATAGCTGTTATAGAAAATACTAACCTTAAGCATTAAGGTATCACTTTTAGAATGGGGACAACATTCACTTATCTTTCAGTGAGCTAGAAACCTCAGTTAATGAATACCTGGAAAAAGTTCCCAGATCCACAGCACAAAAATAGTATCACAAAGGATAACTTTATGTCATTCTCCTTTATTAGGGATTGTTGGACAAACATTATAAGGCAACGATGTATTTTACAGGTGGCAAAAAAAGTTATCAAGCTATTTCTATAAAGAAATATTGATTATTATTTAAAAAGGAAAATAAAATATAAAACAAAACATTGATAACAAGAAAAAGAAAATGGATTCACAGATTCCTTTGGCCTGCCTTTACAATACCCCTGTCACATAACCTCTAGTTCTCCCTGCAAGGCATCAGTTACTCCAGAGAAAGGAACACTAGTATCTTTTTATATGTATTTTGCTATTCAAAAGATTGAAATTCTCCACACAGCAAACAGAAAATAAATACAATGTTTATCCTAAGATAAAAATAAACCACAAGGAGGACAAAGGAGAAAGGATGGCAGAACGGATAAGAAAGAAATCAGAAAATATTTGTAAGCAATTTCCTTTCCATCATTTGACAGGCTCATTCTCTCTGCTTTTAGCAATCTTCTCTTTCACCTGTTTTTTAATGCGGCTGTTCTGCCTCCTCTAAAGAAGAGACACCTCTGCAGCTGGCAAAGAGGGAAGGCTCCAAAGAGAAGCCCAGAAGGACCACAGACCTCCACTCAATGGAGAGAGGCATTTTCACAGTGGAGCTATTGAGCTGTAAATATTAACATGAAAATCAAACACCCACAGAGAGCAGGGGCAGCCACACAACTCCTTCAGTGCCATCCTCCGGGCAGAGACCACTCCGGACACAGCCCTGGGGCAGGACACAGCTTTTGGTCACCACCAGCTTAGTTATGGCACTTTTATTACAGAATTTAGGCAGAGGAAAGGCAGCAAGGCAGGTCTCACTTTTAACCCATTAAACAATAATAGGAGTAATTACTTATTAACATGAAACCTGAAAAATCTCACAACGCCTTGCTGCCAAGGCTTCTCAGGAACATAAATGGAGGAATGTCACGTGCATGGTGTACCACACACCCATAGACACAAGCTAAATCTACTCAGAATTCAACTTCTAAACACAGTCTCTGACAGTAAGGAGTACTGCAAGCAACAACAGACCTTGAACTTGGCACTAAATGAAGAGGACATAAAGGTAGGCTTAAAGTTCCAGGAGAAACATTTTGGTACAAGCATCCTAATTATCGGGGGTTTGTTGCTGTAGCTGATAAACTTTGTTACAAAAAAAGGCTGGGAAACAGGGTTTGTTACAAGTGGATTTTTTTTTCAGGCTCATGAAAAAAAAGTATCAGTATTTCACCTATATCTGGACAAGACTAAGCAAAAAAGTCAAGCCCTTCAACTGGGGACAGCATGAGCTCAGACAACAGGGACACAAAGAAGGGACAGAACTATGCTTTTACTGGGGAACAACAAGAGGGAATAAAAGCAAACACCACAAACACTTCAAACCTGGAGCTAAATCCTCTCTCCACAGAACAAATGAACACACAAACTTAAAACCCAGCACTGTGTTGTTTTCAGCCGGCAAGGACAAATGCTGTGTTCCTCCCTGGGACACTCTGTGCATCTCACAGAAATCGACAGCTAGGACACTATTATGGGGGATTTTTTTTTTTTGTTCTTCCTGCAACAAACCCATGTCTCTAACTGAAGGAAGAGTTATCTCAGTGCCACGCGAATGAGTGATTAGCCATCAGGCAGTAATGGCTTTTTGCTGCTGTGAACAGAAGCTGCATCTCAACAAATGACCTAAAGGTGAAAGGTCTCATACACTACATTTAATTCCCTAAACAGCCAAAGGAAATGCTGTGGTATACATAACTATTATGAAAAATGAGGTTAAAAAACGCAGATACATGCTCAGACAGGCACACAATACAGCATTTTTACACGCCCATATGAGTCGTCTTCGCTGATCAAGAACCACAGTCCAGCCAGTTCAAAGCTTGCTGCATGTCAGGGCAAATTAGATGATTTCTGTGTTCTGTCCAGTACATCATGAGACATCCCTAGGGGAAAAAAAAAAAATCTACAACCCAGGCACTCTTCAATTGACCCAGGCGTGCAAGCTCAAAGCAACCTTGCAGCTTGAAATTATGAAAGAAGGAATTTGGCTCCTGTTCAGAAGAATGGGGAGGGAGAAGAAAGGAGAAGGAATTAAGCTAGTTTTCTTATTAAAAGACTTGAAATGCAATAATTGGGAAGGAAAAGAAAAGCTATCTCTTCTCATAAAATAACCTAGTTATTACAAGTCTTCTCAAACCAGATGCTTAGAGCTTTATCTCAGCTGCCACATTTTCTTCTCCCATCTCTTGCTCCTCTGTGGCCTCTTGGAGATGGGCACAGATTCAGCAGCCTCTCGGTGTGTCCTGGCTCTGTGGCCATTCCTCACTGTTGCTGTCCACACCTGTGCAGGGCAACATCTTTTACCTGCTGGCCACTCCACTGCTGAACACCTACCAGAGCAGCCTCTTCTCCACATCTGTCAGGGTTTGACTCCCAGACAGTTCTACTGCATATGAGATGCATGTTTACTATTTTTAATAGAAACAAAACAAAATTTAGCCATTATTTCCTGTTTATTTACAATGGGGCTAAAATGCAAATGGGTGAGCCAGGAAATCTTCATTTGAACAAAGGTGTTTAATGGCAAACTGTGACTGGGATCTTCCTTGGGGTAGCAGAATGTATGGGAAAACCACCAATTAACCCCAAAACCAACCAAACAAAAACCCACCCCTCATCATTGCAGGATCAGATTCTGTGACAGGCAAAGCAAGTCTGCAGTGGCTGAAGACCTCACTGCAAGCCTGATGGCACACATCTATTTAAAAACATTGAACATGTTATTTACAAGCTACTTCTGAGTCACCCTGGTCTCTGGGGAATGTGCATTATATGTTCAAGAAATTGGAGTAGCTCTTTTATTTATGTTTCTTTAAAATGACTGGCAGATGGGGAAAAAACCTTCAGAGAAGTGGCCCCAGGCTGTCATGAAACATGTATTTAACACACCCACAGTAAACTACTAAACACTTCAGAAGGTACAGCCGCTGTAAATATGGAGTAGTTCTTTTTAAAATCTGATCTTTGGACTACTTAATTCAGCACAAATTTGAGATGTTCTGGGCAGTCAATTTAAAGAGTAATTATTAGCCAGATTTTCCATTAACATGATGACAGCATAATCTGTAAGGGCAGAGACATAATTTTAAGGACCTTTTCAAAACAAATCCTGGTGTTGGCTTTATTTTAAAGTCACAATA
Source organism: Rhipidura dahli (assembly GCA_013399225.1). Taxonomy (NCBI): domain Eukaryota; kingdom Metazoa; phylum Chordata; class Aves; order Passeriformes; family Rhipiduridae; genus Rhipidura; species Rhipidura dahli. The sequence continues at coordinate 3,071,789 of VXAC01001091.1, read as the reverse complement.
CTAATGTCTTTTCCCTGCCACATGTAGAAGGACCATCGTGAGCTGAAACAGAAATCTCAGATTCCCCAAAGTCAGGCTCTTATGCAAGTGAATTCCACACACCAGGCAGTTTAGTCTACCTGAACCAATTTCCAAGACTAAGTCTAAATCTGGAATATCCCAAGAGAAGCACAAGCTTCAATCATCGAAATCCCAGCAGACACACAGACTCCAGCCTAAGGTCTGGAACACATTTAATCAATTCACTGTGCTAACTCTCTACAGTTTCATAAAATAGCCAATACTGCAATAACAGGGCCAGAAATTAATTGTACACTGGCTGGTGAATTACACGGAAATAACAGGCAGCACTAGTATTTATTGCAGCAGGGTGATGTAGTTGCTGTTGAGGTACAACTGCACCTCAGTAAAAACAGGTGAGAGACAGAGTGTGTGTGCACACCTGGGTGGGTGGGTGTGAGCGAGCGCTGTTTTCCATTAAAAAAGTAGCACTGGTTTTACTGGTAACAGTGTTATCTACATAAATATACATACACACATTTATAAATACCAATCCTGCTGATAAACAAGCATGTAAACAGCACAAAGAGGGAGGAATCAGAAATTTAAATTATTAGGCCATGAGAAAATGAATGAAATTAGGGGAAAATTGGGTTGAATAAAAAATGCTGAGGGAGGGTATCAGAAATATTAGATAATAGGGAACGCTCTCAGAAGAAAGACAAAAGAACCTCTTGTTTTGCTCTTTTTGGACTAGACTTGACAAATGCTCTAGTGTTGAGCCCTAACAAAGAGACAAGATCACATTCTAGGTCTTTTTGTTCTGCCTTTAACAAGTCTTCATAGTGATACACTGATGAGACCAGATACCAGATTGTTATCTAAATTCAGCTGCTAAATTCAGTGTTAAGACACTAAGTTCAAACCACACATTGCCACATTTATTTCACAAGTCGAGCCTGAGGATGGGTTCCTCCAAGATGAAGCAGCCCATAAGCATCATTCTCTCCCTCTGCAAAGGTACTCTAAATGCCAGAGAAACAAAATCACCGTAAGGCTCTGACAGTTCACCCTTCAGCACACAGACTGCAAACGCATCTCTGCACTAATCGTGCAGGCTGAAGAGGAAGCAAACACTTAGCTGCTGTTTGCATAGAGGCTGCTTGTAATTTGATGTAATGTACTGTACACCAGTCAACACACATTGAAGAGACAACGTACACACTGCAGAGAAGGCAGGGAGGCTGTGCTGACATCTAACATGTTTTACTTACCCTATTATAGATGTTCTTTGAGTTCATCAAATTACCAATCAATTTATCTGATCTCTAAAAGCTGTGTACTGAGGTATATTAACTACTAAACTTCACAAGCTTTCAGCAAAAAAGCCATTAAATGGGTGAATTGAGCACAAGGTACTGGAAGTCAGTTTGTGTTGGCCAACAGCAACAAGGAAGGAACCTCTCCCTGCAGACAGGGAGACTACGAGGAGCATTAGCCTCCTCTAGACGCTGTTCAGCCCTAATGGATACCCGCAGAAAGCAGAAATCAGGGATGCTGCCCTCCCTCCTCCTCCCTCAGCCTGACATTTAATGTCTGAGAAAAACTGAAAAGGAGAAGAGGATGGGAGGTTGGAACCGGTTCAGATGATGATTTCAGGGTTGTTCCCTTTTCACTTTCTTCCCATTCAGAAATTTAATTCACGCATAGGACAGGATCTACAATTCTCTAAACATCAAAGGCTGTGCCCTGGGAGACTGATAGAGCCAGTGCCACCTGAGAGCAGTGTCCACACAGCCCCAGACAGGCAACCTGAGCGATTGGAAGCGATCTGAATGATTAGGATGGATCTCGTCAGCCTATTTCAGAAACTACACTGGGGATTATTCTTGTGTTCAGAAGATTAAATCAACAGTTTGATGAACTGGGTGCTTTGCTGTACTGCTCTATAGGCCTGAAAGGCAAACTGCTTTTTTGGATTATAGATGTTGTAGGTTCAAAGAAAGCATTGGTGGGTTTGTAAGAGGAAGGGTTTGCAGGAAGGGCTGGGGATGAATAGAGAACTCATCAAATCAGATAAGAAAAGAAATTGAAATTGTGAAGATATTGTAAGGCTCAATTATGGAGATGGGGACAAGAAATTCTTCTGAAAGGGAAACACGTTTTTTGAGACCAGAACTTCATTTCACACTAGCTGTTCTTCCTCAGGTACCCACAGCACTGGCTAGAGCAATAAGCTGATGGTTGGCAAGACTGTGACCGGAGGCAAACAAAGCAGCCCTTACACACACGGCAATAGCTCACACACAGCCCCAAGACATTACAGGAGAAAGCAAATGGTGTCAGTGACACCTGCCAGGACATATCAATCCATTTATCAAAGGGCACTGAATCTTTAACTCCCACTGCGAGGGCAGAGGGTTGCTTGAAGGTAACACCTGAACACAGCTTGTTTTTCCAAAGGTAGGTGAGTGATCCCTCGGTCTCATGGATACAGACAAGCCTGGCATCCCAACTCAAGGAGCAGATTTCACATCCCCTTCAACAGAAATCCCCTGCTACCTCTGCCAGTTTGTGCTGCCCCACAGAGTCTACTTTAAACTGATGATGAAGATACAACATGAACGTACTGTTCTAAAAGGCTTTTCTTTTTCAGGTTTCTATCCCTTCTTCTCTGCAGTAATTTTTATTAAGAGAAGTTACCAGCCATAAACCAGAAATGACAGTGCACTTGCACGTAGGGGTGACCTTGGCACACCAAAGTGGGACACAACTCCAAGAAGAAAGATCAAGTCCAATAAGAATAACAAACAAAAATAACTTTGCCTCCCATTCTTTACACATCCTAAAAGCTTTACAAACATGAATTAAATGGGAAGTACAAGGGCAAAAAGAGATTAATTTAAACAAACCAAACAAGATAAATGCCACACACAAAATTAAAAGACTTGTGAATCCAAGCAGAGAAAAAGGTGCAGTCAACCTTATTAATAAAAAAGGTATGTATTCAATGCATTCCTTTCCCACTTGCACAAATACTCTACAGCTTATGAATACCTCTTGTGCTACTTACTGCTCTGAAAAACTACAAGCAGAAAAACGTTGCATATTAATGCACCCACTGCTCACAGTAGTCCACAGCCGCCTAACAAGAGATAACGTGGGAGCTGCAGCTTAAGAAAATCCAAACAAAGAGGCATCATCTACAGCAAGGAGTTTCACTTTATCTTCCAAGATTACCTTCAGCCTTTCTCTGCTCTTTCACACTACTCCAAAGAGCTGCCTGTGTTTTTGTTGTAGTGTAGCACTGCCCTGAGCTTTTGTCAGGGTAAACTCAGCAAGAGGCCAAATAGCAAAAGGAGTCAAACAAATATTTACTTGGGAGAAGGTATACAACTAATATGCTAAGTGAAATCTCCTGGCATCTGAAGGATCCCAGGAGAGACTGCATTTCTTTCTTATGATACTTTTTAAAGAATGTTTCTACCACCTGGAGAAAGCAGGACAAAGCATACACAGAATCCCTAATAAAAATCCCAGTTCTGAACAGTAGATATGTTAACTATTTATAACAAGCTCCCTCCATCTCCCTCCCTGCTTCTCAGCAACAAATAAATGCATGAAAAAACATCATCTTGAGCTTCTCAAATAGAGTGTTTCTAAGGTTCTCCCTGTAGATTATTAGGTCTAACTCTCATTCGTTCTATCCAGGGAAACACTACAATACAAAACCTCGTTCAAAACAGCTGAGAGAAGACACACATTTTATGAAACAATTCAAATTACATGGATGAGATGTAAAATTACTCTAACAAGTCAGAGTTAGAAGTTTAACCACTTATAACAAATTAGTCAGGTCTCATTACTGGATTACTTATTGGAGATTAAACAGTCACATTGGAAACACAGGTGTGGAATGGAATGTCTGTATCACCAGCTCTAACCCTGCAATCATACACAGTCATATAAGAAACAGTAAGTTCAAAGCAGCTTTTCCCTCTAATTTTTCTGATTACCAAAATATTTCAGGCACTCCAAAACAAAAACATGAAAGTGACCCAAGAGACAGAAACACACAACTACTAAAAACTATCAGAGCTAAAGTGAGGAAGACAAACTGTTTTACCAGTGTAATGATCCTCTGCAAGGAATTTGTTCAATAAAATTTGAATTTAAAAAAAAAAAATCTCTAAGAAGCGTGCACCACACTGCAGGCAGAACAAAGCCTACCATCCCTTCCCACACACACAACCCCTGACAAACTGACAATGAAGGATGCAGTGGGAAGAATATTCCCAGCAACTAATCCCAGCATTGGTTTTATCCCAGTACACCCACTGTAGACATTCAAATCTGCACTCAGAACAGCAGAATGCTGCCAGTAGCAGCAGCGTGTGGCATTCTCTCAACACAAGTCAGAAGTGCAAATCAAGTGTCAGGCACTACAGAAACAGAGAAAAAAACAGTGATTCTGACACAGCTGCCACACATGTTGATGGTCCCCCACACCCCGGGCGCCGTGCACGCAGTCCTGGCTCACAGCTCTCAGAGGATTAAACACATGAGGAGAAATTCCAATAGTGACTGGCCAGGATGGTCAAAGCATCTGGGGCAAGCACCCCATAACCTTGCTTTGATCACAGAATGGGGCACAGTGGGTCATTGGTACCACCTCCCTGTTCATCCCAGAGCACACGGCACAGGACTGTGTCCAGATGCTCCTTGGCTGCCTCCCGTGAAGGAGACTCCACAATCTCTTTCCCCGTCAATTCAGTTCTTACAGTTATCCCTGGACATTCACTTTCAGTCACAGTCAGGACCAGCACACTGAACTACGTGGACCTTAGTGGGACACAGCACTGCTGCACTCATCGTCTCATTTCTTCCAGTGCTTTAGTAGAAGATGCAGGGAAAACCCCAAAAGCTGAAACACTGAAATTATTTTTTCATACATGCCTTTTCCTGTGAAAATTTTAATAAGACTGTCAGGAGAAACTGAGTTTCTCAAGATCTGTTTGAAATAAGGTACACTCATAGTTCATCTCATGCAAAACTAAAGGCAAAGACTTTTTAGCATTTTTATAGCTTTACTGTTTCACAACACTTTGCCCTCCCATTATAAGCTATTCCATCATATAGATGGAATAACTGAGATAGATGGACTAAATAATTGTTTCAAACTCCCAAAAGAGAAACGGCTATTAGAAAATGAGCAGGTTTTTCCTTCCAATTCTGTGCTCTGTCCAGTAGATTACAGTACTCTTTCAGAGATTACAAAATAAAAGGATAATGTATTCACACAATCTGCTGCATTCAAGGGAACTACTGAGTTCAGTTCTGGTCAATACCTCTAAAAGACGGAGCTGCCAGGGGGAAAGTGCCAAAAGACAAACAAGTAAAATAAGAAACCTGGAAAAAAATCATTCACACAAGCAGAGGCTTGAAAAGGTAAAGGACTGCTCAGCTTCATGGGAAGCTAAAAGAGGGAACAGAAGTCTACAGATCATGAATAATGAAGAGAATTTCCTTTATCTCTTTCACATAAAGGATATTAAATGCAAAAAAAAAAAAAAAAGAAACTGATAACAGAGAATTATATAAGTTAACCTGTGGCACACACTGCCACATGATGTTGGCAGCACAGAGCTAAATAGGGTTACAGGAAAAAATGCCTGAGATGCATAGAAGAACAATGGCACTAATCCAAATTTCAGTGAATAAAAATACTGAATGGAAATAAACTCTTGTGCAGCAGGGCATGTGTCTTCCTCCAACTGACAACATTTAGGAAGACTCTTCTCAAAGCTGCTCTCCAGAAGTTTTCTTTGTGGCTTTGTTTTGGTGAGGTTTTTTCTTCTTCCTTCAAAACCTTTGCAAACTGACCACTGTCGGAAGAAACAGGACAGTCTCTGTGTTTGATTCACTGAGCAGCTCTTATGTTGTAAGGAGTATGTAACACAATTACTCTTACCATCCTACTGGGAAGGTACTGGATTTTTAACATCAACAGTTCAAAACATCCATCAAAAACAAATCTCTAGGTCTCCTACTGCTGAATCCTGTTATCATGCAGAAGTAAAGACAAAACCAACCTGGGCACAGCAGGGGAGGAGAGAGGGGAATTCCTGATAGCCTGATCCTTAGAAGGAGAAACTGCAGTTTGCTAACTCCACACTGTGCCATCACATTCACTCACTCAAAGCCAAACACCTCTGAACTACCAATGACCACACTTCAAGTGACCATCCCCTCTTAAAACAGCAGAGAAAGCAAAATTCTGTTTCAGAGCTCTCCCCCACCATCCCCTAGCTGAGAGCTTTTTTCTAGTGCAGACACACGTATACACAGATATATAAAAATATATATATAAAAATATATCTCAGCCTGAGATGGAAAGCTTTAGCACGGTGGAAAGAAAAATAAATAAATAAATAAATGTCAAGGTCTGTGTGTATTCAACAAATAAAAGCAGAATTATATAAAAGCAACAGCTAATAAAAAAGATTGTTCTGTGCTGCATTTTCCATCTTTCCAACCATTACAGGAATAAAATTATCCACAGAGAAGATCAAAAACCTTTTTCAAAACTAATACAATTAAGCTTTATTACACTGTTTCAAGTACATTTCTCTCCTTTCCCTTCTAGCCCCCACCACCTCCCACTCCAATCCAGACTAACTGTTGGAGGTATTCTTCTATTTTATTACCAGCAAAATGCTAGTCTTTAAGGGTCAGAAACTATCCAGTGTTTCAAGAGAGGAAAGAAAACCTGTTCTTTTTATCTACTTGCTTTTGTACACATAACAACTAGCAGAGAGTTTCTCTGTAGCTCTGCAGTTTGAATAGGACTATGGGCAGCCCACCTTACTCCCCCGAGAAGATCCTGCACTAAAATATCCATCACGTTGTTTATAAAGGTGTCCCTGTAGCAAGGGACATGGACTTGAAAACACAAACTACAACAAAAGATTTCAAAAAGAGGACAATGAAGCCTGGACACAAACTTCTCCCCACTCCACTGTCCATAAAGGACAGACACACAGGTTTTCCCTGTAATTTCCGCTTCACGAAACCAGATCCGGAGAGAAGAATATAATAGAGGCGCTCAGCATGGGACCAAGAAATTGCAAAAATTCCCTTTGCACATGAACATATGGACAACTGTGATAATTAGAACGATAGCTGCTAGATTGTTTGCAATTTCACTGAACAATCCCCATTATCTAGAAATAGAATTTCAAATACGAATGCAACACTGAGTGGTAGCTTTAATAGTTTATTTTTAATGAATTGTACAGATTAAAGTGTTGCAAAATTGTATCATGTGAATTTGCTCACAGGCATGTTTTACCGTTGATGGCTTAAAAAAATGCAGCATGGACAATCCTACAGTAGCAGGGAATGAAAAGAGGAATAGATATGCCACCAGCTTCCTACCGTTTCTATAATCTACAATTTTCCCATGTTCCATACTCACCATCCTGCTACATGTTGGTAGTAAAACTGATTGATTTCTCAGCCTCTTTACAACCCACCCTTTTCATTGTTTGCATTTCTTTTTAGTCACATAACACAACTACAAGTCGAATGTATGCAACTCCCTGTCAGGAGGTCTAATTGCTTCAAATTGGAGAAGATTATTCTCCACATTTATTAAAAAATAAAGACTACTTATAACATTATTTCATTTTGCCAGGAAGTGAAGAACACATTAGTTCATAAGGAACAGCAAGGCTGCTCCTATTTTTATGGCATCAATTTTTAAAAACTCATCATGGTAAACAATTAAACAGAGAAGCAAATCCCACGTTTAGGGGAGAGATTCAAATCCCTAAATGGATTTTCAAAGGTCATTTCAGGCTTAAAAGATGCTTGACAGTGTCCCTTTAAATCATGTTCATTTCAGAGGCTTATCCAGCAAGAAGCAGGCAGTGTACTGCAGCACCACACTTTGAACTGTTTAGCTCCCCAGAGAAAAATTAATAATACAACTTTAATTCATATTTATAGCAAGATTTATGTTGTGGTGGTTGATTTTTTTTTATTTAGGAAAGGATTTTTAACAAAAGCAATAAAAAACAGGGCACTTGGGTTTTTTTTTCAATTTAGCTTTCACCTAAATCCCATAGTGAAAAAGATAATAGAGTTTGAACTACTAGGAATCTTTTTTTAAAAATCATCCAGTTAAAAAAACCTTTATCTTTCAAATGCAAGTTGCTCAAAAGATTTGTACAGCTTTCCTATCATTTACATAAGGGGTGGGGGGGCAGATAAGATGCTGGGAGCTGACAGGTCCAGCACATTTCTTGGTTCTCTATCCTTTGGATCTGCACAGATCCGTGTCCTGCCCCTGCAGGGGCCAGAAATAAAGACAAAAAACTCGCCTTACCTTCTTCTCAATGCGGGCCAACTGCTCTTTGTAGAAGGCCTCTTGTCGCTTCAACTCTGCCTCCCTGCTTTGCAGCTCCACAGCCTGGGAAGGACAACAAAACCGCATCAGTAGAAGAAGAAATTTAAAATAAATGTAGTGCAAGGAAAGCACATGGGATGCAGACTGGAAGGAACTAAAAAAAAAACACTGCTCAGGACTCATGCATGGGATCCCCCTCAGTGGAACCACAAACAGTAAGAACTGCAGCTCATTTTGGGTTATCCCCTGACATTTGAAATGCTCTTATTAGCATCTACTTGAACTCAAAACCTTGATTTTACTACTTCTTACTAAATAAAAACATATAATCATGGGAAAGGTGACACTTTCCCATTCCCATTTTCAGAACTCCATCTTACCCATGTCTGTTTTTCCATGAATCATGACAGTCATTACTCAAATGTTCTTCACCTTACCTTAAAAAAAACCAAACTAAATCCCCTCAAATCCTCCTCTTTATAAACTCCTGCCCCTTGGAGTGTCCAAAAGCTTCTAAGGATTAAATACTTCCCTACAACAGACATACATAGGACTATCCAGATAATTAAATACTCTCTCCACATGCTCTCTGTGCATTCCCTATCAGCACCCTCAGAGCTCCTCTGGCTGGTGCTGCAGACTCAGAGGGGATATGGGTGTCAAGAGAATTTCTATTCTACCTTCCCAAGTATAAGAGTGACACTTTCAAAGTAGTAAATCTGGTATTCATCAGCTAAACAGTGAGCAATTAAAAAGTCTGTGTGGGTACAGCAACAGCTGCTTACAGACAGCACCACTTCATTATATTCCCACCCCTAAACTGAACTAGCATTAAGAAAACATGACATTGATGGAACTGAATCAAACTTTTGAAGTTTAAAAATAACAAGCAACAACAGCAAGAAAAGATGGCACTTGTTCTTCATCCCCCATCCCACCTCAAAATCTCTGGGGCCACATAAGTTATCAGCAGGCAGAAGACCTTTCAAAACCAGAATGATTAGCCTGCTTAACATGGACACAAATCCTGCCAGTCCATAGCATCCCAGCAGCATTGCTCTTAATTTCTAATGATGGTATAACCACAGAAAATGCTGGTCCAACATGATTAAGCAGCTGGGACAGAAATATCCCCGTGGGCTCAGACCTGTCATTTTATGGCCAAAAGCCATTGCTAACGAGAAAAATTACATCTGAAAGCAAGTTGCTGTGCATGTCCTTCTTTCTGCTCCCCTGCTGATGGAAATGCAGTGGTATAATAGGGCTTAGAAGAGATTTGAATCTAGGCAGCGAGGGTGGTTGATAAGCAAGCAAGATAAGGAGTATATGAAATAGGAAGGTTGTAGGGGTGTGGTGGTGGTGTGGGTTTCTTTGTTTGGTTTTAAAGAAATATTTTGGTTTCCATGTTTGCTATCCCAGAAAACAGGACCAGGATAAGGCACAAGCAGTAGAAACTCATATCTAAATCCTCCCTCTCTCAAAGGCACTTGATTAAAAGAAAAATCTCTGCCTTTGCTTTAACCTATAGCTGCTATACTGCTTCCCACCTGCAAACCAGCTGGAACAGGATGGGGAGAGGGATGAGAATGAGCTGCCCCATAGATGCAGCCTGACAAAAGAGGTATCACAGCACCAACAGGAGCACTGATGGGTACTTTGTAAGTGCCAAAACTGTAACCATTTTCTGATAAGACAACAACAGCTGTCCCTCTGAACCAATCTTCTACACAGAAAAGGACTAAGCAATTTCAAATATAATGAAACAGATGCAAGGAAGTGGGGTGGTCTGGTGGACGACCAAAGGACTCCCATTCCCCTGCAGGTTTTCTGCCTAACACCCATAAAATCAGATTACTCCACAAGTGACTTGTATTTCCTTAAGGAGAAAATAAATATGGAAGAGGAAGAAGAGTAAGACAGTACTGGACCCCTCTGCATGATTCAAATGGAAGGTGCATCATATGATGAAAGAAAAAAAGAAAAAAAAGAGAGTCAAATAATGAATTCTTATAAAGTCATGAAAGCTTCTGTTTAATCTAAATAATTATGTATCAGTGCAAGTTTCCTAGGATAGGGAATATTCTGGAAGCACAAAATCAATACATGTAACAACACCAGTGGCCAAGAAGCTTTATTCTGTATCTGGCAAGACACAGATCACAAGCCCTCACACTCACTCAGCTTTTCAACCTGTGAGTTTCCCTGACCTCATTCACCAAGAAATCCAGCACACTTATCCTTACAACCCCTCTGGAAGGGAGCACAAACCAAATATCTAATCTCTCAAGCAGGGTGCTGAGATGCAGACACGTTATGGGTGTGCTGCTCTGCACAATGATGACCCATGCAGTGCCCTCAGTGAATAATTCCTCCACACCAACGCACCCTGCAGCAGACAGACATTCTGTTAGTCACTTCCCCAGGGTCTTGCAAAAACTGAGGTCAAAGAACCAAAAAGAGATCTCCCAGCTGCAGACTACAACCTCAGAGTACTCCCCATTCTTCCCCCTAAGTAATTTCTCCCATATTATCCCCCACTGTCCCACTTATCACCCATAATGTATGATGAACTAGGGGTTACAGACAAACCTTGTACTTGCAACACAAACATATTTTCAATGCCTTTCTTGTTTTCAAGAGCTGCTGCTGTTTCAGTGCATTGAAGTATGCAGAGAAACACTCTACTTGTGACAGATCTGCTTCAAAGTTGCTTTCTGGTTCCCTCTATCCCTAGCTGTTATTACTAAAAACTTTAATACACTTTATGATGATGTTTGAAGTACAAACGGTATAGTAGAGCATGTGTCATTTGAAATATTCACTGTTCCAAACTGGGTTAGGCAACCAGGGACATTTTGAGTGAATATAGGATATTTATTAAGAGTTCCTCTAGTCCTGCTGCTTATTCCCTACCTGAAGTCAGAAGCCTGTGATGTCCTAGACAGAACTGGCTGCTATGGAGATGATTACAATTTCACAGGGGATTGAGATTCCAAGTACCAAACAAAGCATCAATACACTTTTTGGAAAAAGGCCTTTAGAACTAAAGAAAGAAGGAGAAGGAAAAACATGCATGATAACACACTGATTTGAAAATCAGATATCAGAAAGCTGCATTTCACTTCCACATTGCAGAACTACATTGGAGCTTGAACATATTGTGCAAGAGGTGACCAAAGCCCAGAGATGACATCTAAGATGCATAGAACACAGAGAGTGTGATGTCCAAGAAGTATGAACAGAGAAACTATACAGAGACAGGGGAAAAAAGCATACCCAGCTATAGAACACAGAAATGCACCCCAAACATGGAATGTATTTATAAAAGAACATGTATGCAATTGGCCATTGCCCTCTGTACAAAAGCTAGGTATAAGATATATTCAAGAAATGCTCAAGAATCCCCTCTGAGGGTGTCAGAATTCACAAGCATTTGCATTCTTACAAAAGGACATTGAAGGCTTTCTACCAACATGCTGCTACAGCTTCCATGGCCATGGATCCATGGAATGGTTGGGTGCTCTTTCAGATTCTTCCTCTGCTTTATCTTTACACTTTTTCTGCAGCCCAAGGTTTTTTAGGTTATCTCTGTGCTGCTTTGAACAGTGACAAAGGGCCAGGGCAGAGTTATGTGTGATTCCCTGCCTCCTTCTCTCCCTTTATCAAGTAACCCATTTAGAAACAAACTGTGCAAGCACATTTCTAAAGCTATACATTATATACTGGCTCAACTAAAGGATTCAAGCACTGGCCTGCTAGCTGACAGGCAAGCCAAAAGAAATATTTTACAAGCTCCTAATTGAGGTAATGAAATATTATTGGCTCATTCTCTATGAACAAAGCCAGACAACCTCAGCCTTGTCCTGAACTGACACCAACATGCCACACATCAGACTGTGCAACTGATCTAGAGCTGGGCTTCACTCTATAACCATTCCCAGATTAGCTTTGGCTTTGCCCCCCACAAAATATCACCAGATTTTTATTATTTTTAATCACAGTCCCACCCCATCACCTTGTTAAACATGAAAACTAGGGAGGAAATCTGGTGGGGAAAAAAAGGGCTTCTTGGCAGGGTCAGGTGACAGTAAGGAATGTGGCATCCAGGAATAAAGTGCAGTGTTAGCACAGCCCACAGCTGACAGCTACCATCAGGCTGTCTCTCTCCTCCATACTGTTTGGGTTCTGCAATTTGGGAAGAGGATATGGAGAAGACTCTACTGGAGGACAAAAAACCCAAAAACTCTCTCTCTGCAAAGGGCAACTCATGCTAGAAGGAAAGGTCCAAATCTCAGCCTATAAAGAACTTCCTAAAAGGCAAGTCACAGCATTTGGCAAGATTACTGCAAAAATATTTATCTTCTTGGCAAAACACTTCCACCACTCACAGACAAACTAGCAAGATGATGCCTAGATAATCAGTCAGAAGCAATCCAGGGAAATAAGCTACAAGGATAAAGGAGAGGTTCTCCAGTCTATCAAATGCCTAGTTTCTACATCATCCTGTCTTTGCTGAGAGGAGTTATCAGCTTCCCCAAAGGTAAGCAGTTACATCTCTGCAGCAGCACAGCAGAGGTGCTCTGGCTGGGCACCTCAGCTTGCCACACTTCACAACTGTAATACCTCGTGCTTTCCCAAGTCTCTTCCAGTCCTGGTAGCAGTCCAGGTGGCAGGGGAGAAAAACAAATGCTATTAAGGACTCCAAGATGAGAAGATGGAATCGACAGCAATTCACTAAAGAACAGAGCTAACTCCAAAATTAGCTGGCTGGCATGTTTCTAGCCAAGTCTAAAGGGAATGGCAGAGCTGAAAGGGCAACACTGAAATAGTAAGAGGCAATTTGTGTACTTCATGCCCAAGACTGAATAGCAGAACTTTACGGGGAGGCTTGTACCAGGCAAGTAGCCATGGGGGAGCCTTGACTCAACCTCCACTGGCATCAGCAGAAATATCACCATTACCGTGGAGATGTCTGCAGTCACTATTCCAGACACATGAGGCCTACAAAATCACTGGCTTTTTGTCCTACCTCTCATTCTGTTGAAGGCAGGTGACCAGGTTCTATTTTAGAAACCAGATGCAATGCATAACCTTAAAAAGCAATACTGGTATAACCTTCATTTCCTCCTGTTTCTGCTACTCTCTTAGCCAACAATACACATCACCAGATCAAGTTTGGTTTCAGCAGCTGTAAGCTACACAAAAGGAACCAGTGAAAATCTTTATGGAGGAAATAATATGCAATTTTCTAGCTGAACACCTTTTAAAATGTAATGACAGAAAATAAAATCCTGCATCTGTGCTCAGCAATAACAATCTGTACGCATGCAGTAACAACATGACACTTGGAATAAGCAAGATCCAGACAAAAAAAGAGAGCTTACCCAGGCGTCCAAATCCACAGGCTTGGGATAAAGAGAGCGCAAGATAGAAGGGAAGGGAAAGAGAAGAAAAAGAGAAATTGGTGATTTATGGAGGCCGTCTGCTGCTGTGCAATATAGCTTTTAGGATGACAAGTTTAGAAAAGTTCCTTTTAAGTGACAAGCATCTTAAGCAATGCAGTGCTGTCCCCTGTTGGGAACCGTGCTGTTAAAGCAAAACAAAAGCACATGCACCCCCTAAACCAAAGCAAAGACCCCAAAGCCTGCTGTGGGACCCCCATTTAGGGTGGGAGCCAAGCAGAGGCAGCTGGGAAATAGCCAGTTCCAGGGAGCCATGCAAGGTGCTCCACAGTGTTAGAGATGCCAATACACAATATGCACCAGTGAACGTGGCAGCACTGGGTAGACCCAAAAGGTGGTCAACAACTGTGCCTCTTCCAATTACGTGCCAAGAACAAGCAATCTTTTGAAAGGTGTTTTTGAATGCACAAGCTGACCTATGTAGCAAGTCATCTTCCAAGGACAATTTCAAACAGTGATTTCTAACAGAAAGCCAGTTGACCGATTGGATTCCCAACCAGATTCCCCTTCACAGGCAACTGAAAATCTCTTCAGAGCACAGTTCAAACCTCTGTCAAAGTCAAGCTGCCTCCACCTGCACCTTCTTTTGTCCACAAGCCTATTTAAGTGTGCAGACAACCAGATAAAGCAGGTTGCAGTACTGCCTCTTCTTCACTTGTTACTAATTTTTACTTACACAGTAACCCAGCAGCAGCAAAGCGAGTACAAGATGATAAACATTTCATGCCCATAACCACCTCCTTTTGAAGCCAAGGCATTTATGAGGCAGGCACAGCTCTCATTTGCTGTCAAGGGCTGCAAGCCTTCCCTGCCTCTCAGGGCTACCTTCAATCAGCAGCACAGTGGCTAAGCAGGAACTTCAGAATGACCGGCCTTTTTTATTATGATTATTTATTTGAGGGGAGTTGACAGGGCACAAGGAACTTTCCTCTTGGTCATAGTTCACTGCCAGAGGGAGCAGACGGTGCAGGGTAATATTTTTATGGGATCTGCCATCATTTTAATGGCAGAGAGTGACTACTTCAGGTAACTGAGGGATGATGTGTTATCAGATATGTTTGTCTCCCATCCTCATCCTTTGCAACAGCTCAGAGGGCTGGTACTGAACATCTACATTTCAACTGAGGGAAGCCAATTCCGCCCTTTCTGCAGACAGGTTTGATATAGCAGCATTGAGTCCTTGGCCAAACGAAGCAATACACAACAGGTGTTTACTGGTAATCACTGACCAATCTTGACAGAAGCCTGATTTGAATAACATTTTTCTTCCTGATGATTTTTACAGTCAGGACAGATGCTCTTAGTTTTGCTTTTGCATTTTAGCAATTGAAAGTCTGTCCATCCTCAGCAGATGGACGGGAGGAACACAGCCCTCTTCATGGTGCCTGCTATTATTTCAGCAGGTAGGTCATGCACACCACTAACTCTTTACTGGATGTGCATCTGTCATCCTTAGGTGCCTGAGCCATGAACTGACACATTCCTGGTGGACAAACACTTGCATGACAAAATAAACACAAGGTACTAACTCAGTGGCACTGGACAGGGGCTGAGAAGAGGACAGGGAGAAGGAACCAGCCCTATCACCACTATGTGCCCCATATGGTACAATGCACAGCAGCAGAATTAGGGTTTTAGAGAATGTAACACTGTTACTAATCACAGAGCATCTATTCTGCAGGTACTGCCAAAGCCTCTAATTCTGTCAACCTTCAGGAGGGGGGAAATTATTACTCCAAGAATAGGAATAGATACACTCCACTGAACAGAAACAGGAAAATTAAAACGTGTAAACACAGTAGGACATATTGCTGCATTGGAAAAAAAAAAAAAAACTGACTAAATAAAATACACTAAAAAATAATACAAAAAGGAAAACTGAAGAGGGCTACTGGTTTAAGTTTTGCTAACTTCCAAGCATGTGCCAAGATCTTTTTGCGGACCTGCATTTACCAGTTTTGATAACAAGAGACACAGCCTGTCCACTAATATTTTCGAAGTTTAAGCAAAGAAATGAGCAGTATCAGGTTTCCTTGCTCCCTAAGTGTGCTTCATTTCCAGGTCCCAGATGGCAGCTTATGAGTTTTATAACTCCACCTCTGGGATACAAGTCATCTTTCAACACCCTTGGTCAATACTTCTGAACTCTTCTGCTGAAAAGGATTTTCTTCTCTTCCAGGTAACCCACTGGACAGCAACCACAGGAACCAGAATAAATACTGGACTTGGTCGAAACCCAATCAAGATATTCCTTCTAACTGTATCAGAAGCAAAAGGTTACTGAAACAGGATCTCAGGCCAAATCAGCAACCTCTGTCCTAGGGATTCATTCCTACAGACACTTGGAGAAGACTCTGGCTGGATATGGGAACTGTGTGAGTAATACATCTGTGCTTCTGAAAATTTCACATTTGACCACTGACTATTCAGGCAGGGGATGCCTTCCCATGTATGTATCAACAGTCCAACTTCCAATGGAATCAAGAAGA
Source organism: Rhipidura dahli (assembly GCA_013399225.1). Taxonomy (NCBI): domain Eukaryota; kingdom Metazoa; phylum Chordata; class Aves; order Passeriformes; family Rhipiduridae; genus Rhipidura; species Rhipidura dahli. The sequence goes on along the minus strand of VXAC01001091.1, from coordinate 3,055,428 downwards.
CGGCACCAAATTAGTATTTCACTCAAAAGGGCAATTCCCAGCAATTTTTCCCAGACCCATACACTACATCACCCTTATACATCATGCACACCACTCAAGTCTGTCACAGGCTGGGGAAATGTAAAAATGGCAGTGAGCAATCAAAACGCAGTACTGTGACTGGCAGGGAGGGAGGAAGGGATCAGCACAGGGCAGTGACCTCTGGAAGGACAATGCCCTTGTAACCTGACTGCAACCAGCTTCCCCCTAAAGTCCATTTCCTTGCCATAGTCAATAACTCTGTCACAGAACAGATTTCCCTGCAGTGTGACCAATGACTCAGGAATCCAGAATACCAGCTTGGTAAAGATCTCCTACTTAAGAACTCCACACAAAGTATTTTTAGGGGCACTGCCAGCTTCAGGAGTGGAAGATAGAGTGGGAGATGCGAGAAATGAGAGGCAGCAGGTGCCCAAAACCCAAGACAGCTGTTGGCAACAACTTTTGCACTCATGTCAGTATCTAAAGAGCTCTGCAGCACATATTCCAACATCTTGATGACCAGACTTCATCACTGAATGAGCAAACAGTCATTTCTTCTTAAAGCAATAATCCAGCTCTAAATTTATCATGGTCCACAACGATAGGAATTCAAGTATTTAAAGAATATATCTAGACATTCGGTATCCACTCCAGACTCTTCAACTCTTCCAGTTTAGTGCAAAATTGAAGCAGTATCAATATTAAATGTAATGAGAGTCTGAGATGTAACCAAGTGACGATGGAGAGAGAGAAGGCAGAGACTGAACAGCAATCAATTCTGAGGAAAGGCTGTAATGAAACTGCTTAACTCTGATGTACACAGACCATACACAATTCTGTAAACATGAAGATGGGAAGCAGCCAAAAAAACCTTTGCCCTTCTATGATTCAGGGACAACTGCATCCTAATACTTATGGCACTGCTACAAATAGGTTTGCAATGCTGACCGTTGATGGTTTTCATTTAAAACAAAATTAAGAGAAACCTACTTTACAATATCCAAAGTAAACCATCTGCTTTCATTGCTTGCTTTAATACTCCAGCCCATTTCCACATTCTCCTTTTCCCATCACCACTTGTATACATGCATACATACAGTTTTCATTTTGTAGCCTGCCAACAGACAAGGCATTCAATGGTTTTAGAAATCTTGCAGTGTAGGTTCTCTAGAGATGTATGCTCAGGGTACTTTTTTCTGATAGTAGGTGAGTCAACAACTCGCTCTAAATTTTACCTTCTTACTTAAATTCCTACTCTGCCTATTAGACTTAAGAATCTCCAAGTCCCTGATCAATTTAGAACAAGAAAAACAAACCAACAACCAAAACTTCAAGAAAGGGCATTATGAAGTTCTGTATTAATTATGACTTTCTATCCCAGAAAATATTTCAGACCCTACTGAGTCAATGAGGTATTTCTCATAAAGCTAGAAACAAAGGCCGCTCAACTATTCTTGGATTATTTCTAGCTCATAATCATTAATGCAGACTCCCATTACACTAGCCTAAGGGTGGCATATGGCTTTCTAGGGATAGGACAGACGGGGGAAAATAACAGTTATGCATGCCTACATCCCAATCTCATTGCTGTGCTCTGTGGGGACAGAGCTCTCTCCTGCCAGATTCTTAAATACCAAATATATTAGCTTCCCAGTCAAACATAGCACCTCACATACAACCACTGTTTTGAAAATGATCAAGATGGCATTCATAACCAACCCACATGCCTCCAAGCAGTAAGAATTATGAACCCTGTGTGTTCAGAAGGAATTCCCTTCCCACATTTGCTCTCAGACACTACACACAATTTTTACCTGCCTCTGAACAAAACAGATATTTATAGGCCAGCCAATGGATACAGGTTAGCATAGAAGAATGAATACAAATTTCCTGCCACCAGATTAGAAACCTATTGGTTTTAATTTAAAAGTTATTATCTAGAATACTATACAGTTTAAAAGAAATGCACTTGACTTTGGGGTTGCTGTTTAATAGAGAGAGACTGTCTTAACTACATACTTGAGTAAGAAAATTCTTGAAAGCCTTCAGCCATGGTCATGCATCCTCTGTCTATGAATTCTTCAGTCGGTGGAGAATCAGGTGCACTTTCAAACAACACAGCTTGTTTTTACCCCTTTGACAGCCTTGTAAATTTTCCTCTTTTCCCTGCTCTTTCATCCCAGCTGTAGCACACTTTATGGAGCCTTACAGGGTCAGTATCATTCTGGGGGCAGATTCCAAGCTACCAACTTGCCAAGATGCATGTGGGAAAGACCTACAGTAATTAACATCCAATATAAACCATGTGGATTCCAAAGCCTTTCTGAAAGGACCACATAAAGCATAGGGGACCCAAAATAAATGCTATGGGGTAGTACACATACATAATCATACTTGTAGTAAGGTGCTACCTGTGAAGTAAAAACACATGGAAAGACTAATCAGAGACTTCCCAGGAAATGAAAAACATAAAAGTGAGGAACTTGATCTCAGTTTCCCTCATTTTCTCTGACCGCTCAAGACACACAGGCAGTACACAGTAAATTTCCCTACAACCAATTCCGAGAACATACCTCGATCTTCACCTGCAGCACTCCCTACACCCTAGGCCACAGTCAGTGTTATGAAAAGGCTGCCAATTAAGTTGTGGGTTTGAGCTACAGACAAAATGTCCACTAGAGACTCTGATTCTTGCTTCCAAAGCACTTGCAACCCACTGTGTGTTTTAGGAAGAGAATATACTGGCTCACAAATGCACGCACTCTTGGCTCCTCTCAGGGTTGCGATAAGAGAAAACACTGCAGGTTTGCATCTTTTAATGAAGTTCAAGTATATCATAATGAAACCATCTGCAAGAAGAAGAGTGTAGATTCAGCAACAACGAGGATTTCAGGCTATTGTAAAACCGCATTCTTTATTTTTACACTGCAATCTCCAGGGCATGATTGTATCAAGAGCAACTCACAAATCTATGTCACTGCTAGCAAAATTTTGATTTCCATTTGATAGGACAATTTGCAAAGAGCAGTTTTCCCATTGTGAAAGTGCTTAATGTTTCTAAAAACTACAAGAATTCAAAGGTGATTCAATGACCATTCACTGGGCAGTGCAAGACACTCTTGCTTAAGGCAGATGGCTTGGAAAATTCAGGGTGGGAGAAGAGCATTCTCTCTTTCTATGAGGGAGCAGTATCTGAAAGTCTATCAACAAGGATCATAAACCAGGTCACGCTGCTGGCGAGAAGAAGGTGGCAGAGACTGGGTGCAGCAGGAAGAGTTAAACAGCTTGAGAAACTTCCCTTAGGAAAAGAAAACCTTTTGCTGTCAGTGAAGCTCCTGAAGCTCAAAAATTACATCGGATGCTGAGGAACCAGAGAAGTATTTATTTCTGGACCTTTTAATCAAAAGCAAGAAGCTTGAAATTTAGCTTTAAAATAGGGTATGCTCTAAATATAGCAGTCAGATGACCTGAGAGAGCCAAGATTCATGCTTCATGAGTCTGCAAATTTAAAGAGTCAATCCAACACAGTATCACAGAACCCTAAAGACAGATTGCTAAATTTATTGTAGCAGATACTATTTACAAACATATCTCCACTCTGTTTGCTCTGTAATTATAGTTGGGGCACATACAATCATTTATTTTCTGTAGACTCCTTTTGAATGCTACACCTCCAAAGTCAATGAAAGTAATTTTAAGAACCTGTTGATTGATTTATTGATCAAATAAGTTGACCAGTGTAATAGACTGGAAATAACCAGACAGGCAAATGATCTGATAAATATTCCTGGAGACTAGTCACTATAGGCACTGAAAGTCAGCAGAAAAGAAACCCTTAAAGGCAGGTTCAGGCTTTTTTTTTTTAGAATCTGTATTAACAGTTGGGCCTAAAGCTTCATTCCCTATGCAGGCCTGCCTGGTCAAGAGTACTCCCCAGCCAAGTGTTTGAGATAACTCTGCAGAATCCAGTGTTAGCTATCAAATTCAGCAGAAGCAATTGGCAAAAGTGCAGGTCCTACTACCAGAAACAATGTGAGAAGAAAGGAAGGGGTGGGAGTCTTATACATGGTTTTAATCAGGAAGCAGATATTTCTCTCTGACCAAGGGCATAAAAGAAACCCAGGCAGAGGATCATCGTCCACAGACAGCTTTCAGTGCTGGCAGCTTTTTTCTGGTGATTCTGTGGTCAGACTTCCCCAAAGCTTTCACTGAGCTCTGACTGCAAGCAGCAGATCATGCCCCCGGCCGGCACTGAAAACCACAAACTCATCTATCAACTATTCACTGAGATGGCCTGGTTTTTTTTCCTGTGGATTTAATTGAGATTTAATGAGGTTTTCAAAGAAACATGTTGGCAGCTTATCATAAAACTAAGCTGAACACGTCCTGTACTCCTTTTACACTGTCCGCTTGGTTGTGTGAAGAACTGTCATCCAACTCAAGCAAGAGGCAAATTGGGCATTAACTCCATTGAATAGGAGTGGTTTCCTATGAGGAAGAGGAAAGGCACACTAACAAAGCAGGAGGCAAAGAAAAAGCTTTCACTACCACTATTATTTATACAATATTTTAGATAATGTTTTGGCACAGTGGTTTTGGGGAGTTTACATTTATCCCCAGGAAAAAGGAATTAAATGTCCATGGATGTCAATAGCTTCTTCCAAAAGCATAAAATTCTAGCAGGAAAAATACACATTCGGGTTTAGCCAAAATAAATTAGCCAGACCAAATTCACAATCCCTCATAACCTCTCAACATTTCTGAAAATAAATGCCACACTTAGAAAAACAACCTTTAAAATAAAAACCTTAAAATGACTATTTATCTCAGAATATTATCCTTTCTGCCTGTCATACATTATATATTATATACATATAAAATCAAAAGAAAAATCCACTCAAAGAAACCAACACTCTAACGCTCCCTTTTCCATTTAATATTGGTTATACACCCACAGAGACCTTAAAACATTTTAAAGGATCAAGCTCTCCTTCTCATTAGTACCACCATCACGTTGTTCTGAACTGTGGACATATAACCTTTTGCACCTTTTCACTCTATTGAATCAATCTCCCCTGGCAACTTCTGGTGTGGCACTCTGCTCCTCCTGCCTCCGGCTCCTCTTCCCTCACTAATTCTGTGCTCAGAACTGTGAAGCACAAAATTAGACGTTTCAAATTAAGCAAGGAGAGAGAACAAGAGAACCTTATTAAATCAACATTAGCATCAGAGTGTCTTTAAAAGAGAAACTCAATTGCAAAATATTACTTGTCTCTGTAAAGCTCTTTACATTGACAGAAATGAGACAGGCAGCAGCTGAAGTCACCGTCCTCCATCCCCACCTTCCTCCTCACACTGGTCACAGAGCTCGAGCTGTAAGTGCAGGATCCTTTTCAGACCACAGGCCCCAGGGAAGAAAAGCCTACCTTGAACTCACAAACACTGGAATTGCCACGTAAAAAGGATGATGTCTACTAACATGATGTTGGGGAGGAAACATGCACACACTAAATAGGGTACCAACACACAAAAGCAGATTCCCTTCCCCTCCCAACCTTTCCACAACACTGGTTGATCTCTCAGGTCACACTACAAGTTACAGCCAAATCTTTCTTTCGTACAAGACAAAGAGCCATTGCAAGTTTTAGTTTCCATTCTCAGTCCCCAAAAATTGAAACTACTGACATGATGGTGATAATCAGCACATTCTGACACCTTAACTTTCTGAATGCAAACATCTAGCTGCTGACCTGATATGCTTAAACTCTTTTTCAAGATAAATCACTGGAGTATCATACCATTCCCCCGTGAGGGATAATTAGACATATTGTTAAAGACAGAAATCACCTCTAATCCTGCACAGTCTTTAAACATGACTTTCCCTTGGCATTTCTTGAAGAAGAGTTGATATTTGCACCTTGTGTCAACAGAAGGAGTGTACACACCTCACACGACTGAGCAGCAGGCTTCGGACTTGTCTGTTGAGTGCCACCCAAAACAGGGAGTGTCTTGGCAGTGTCTTGTAGGGAGGGTTTGCAGTGTGTGCTGCTAGAGTCCTACAGAAACAAATCCCACTGAAACAATTTAAGAACAAAAAATATGTATTTCAGAACTACTTCAATTAATTAAAATCAGTGTTAAGAGTCCCCATTTAGCTAGGGAATATTATCCTAAGGACAAGCAACATGAAACCAAAACTCAATTCCTGATAACAAAACAAAGCTTTCAAAGCATTTTTGGGGAAAACAGACACTACCCAGACAGAAATGGAGGCTGAAGCTTTTGATTTCTCTACTCATACAATGCAGTGGAAACTTCTGTATCGGCCAGACATTACTGAAAACTCTGTAGTTTGCCAAGAGGTTTTTAAGTGCAGACTCTGTACCAATAAATGGCAGCTGGGGAAGCCAGGGGTGCTGGCAGTTCTGACACCTCTTCAGAGTGGTCATGAAAATGATCACTTCCCCATGTGACAACCATGCTTAGATGCCATCAGCTAAGCACCGGACAAAGCAGTTCCTGCACCAGGGTAAAGACAAAGTGCACCAGGGAAACAGGAAGGAGGATAAAAATAACGCCCACAAGAACTAGTGACAAAAAGCTAACTTGGTTCTTAAAGCGCTGTCTATTCAACATACTTGTTTCACAAAACAAAATGCTTCATTTTCACCTCAAAGGACAACAGTAGCCATACAAGATTGCTTGGAGCCTTCCAAAACGAAAGGGTCAGATGAAAACAAGTGATTTACCATTCAATTATAAAAGCTGAAGAATGAGGCAAACAGAAAAGCCAGAATGAAGCACTGAACCTGTTGTCCTAGGCCTGCTCTTGATGCTGACCCAGGCTGGTAACAAGTCTTTACCAAAATGTACTTAACTGTCTGCTGGAGGCCTTTCTTCCAGCAAAGGACCACACCAAGCAAAACCTGAAAATATTTTTTTTTTGTTCTCTGCTGCATCCAATTCTCCTCTAGCCTTTCCCTGGCAGTCTGACACAGAACTGCAAGAGCCCCCCTGTTGCCTGCAAGTCACACCCCTTGCATTTGAAGGGGGTATCACATAGTGCCTTTAATTCAGTAGGACAGTAACTACAGCCATCAACTGAAGTAATTAGTTCACATTCACATGCCCAACACTTTCAGATCTTTAATGCCTCCATTCTGGAAAAAAAATCAGGAAGCAAGTAACTTATACAAACCACACAAAATGTAGAACTAAAAGAAGAACAAACAGGGGAGACAACTTTTGTGCAACTTCCACCATCTAATTCTGTTTCTTACAAATCATAAGTCAGTTTGATAACTCAGAATATACCAACTCCACAAGCAAACAATGAAATAACCAGGTATTTAAAGTTGCTTATAATTGATAACTTGGAAAAGCTTTAAATGAAAGACAAATCTTTAAGAAACAAAAAGCATAAAATACCATGAGGGTTTTGAGGGTCTTTATTTTTGTTTTCTAAAAATATACCACACTATTCACCTTCAAAGATCTCAGTGAATATCAACACATGCCAACACATTTTGAGATAACTATTATTCCAAGGAAACTGAAGCACAAGCAAGATGCAACAATTTGTCCTGTTTAGTGCAGAAAAGACTAGACAGGATCAGGACTGATAAAGAGAGACCCAAACCACAGAAGAAACCAAGATTTCATCATCCATATATTCGAGCAGATTACTGAAAAGAAAACAGTCATGGTGTACTGATGCTTGCCTGTTAATATCCTTCCAACAGGGCACAATCAGAAAATTATCTCAGTAGATCCAAGTATAATGGAATGAATGGTTACACACATTTGAGACGAAAGGGCAGAGCTGGAGCAGCAAAAAAGCAATCCCTGTTTCATTCTGAAGTCTCTAAGGGATTCAGGAAGCAGCAGGAAGGGTGGAAAGCCATCCACCAAACCCAGGTAACTCATATTGCTTGCAGTGATTAACTTACTCTGGGTGTCAGCCTGCTACCTTCTACTGTCAGTGTGGAAAATCCAGGGTAAGCACTGAGAGCATTCTGAAGAAGGGAACAGAAACTCTGGAAAAGGAGATGCAAAGCAAAGCTAAGAGTCACAGCAAACTTTCTTTTCAGTAATAACTACTGTCTGCTGCACTTACCCACTTCTGAGACATCAGTAAAATGGACCCATCTCATCAGCACTCACTTTTTCAAGCAGCAAATCTGGAATTAATATTCAAGGGTTCTGTGACTGACATAATTGCAATTTAAAAAGGGCAATTAATCATCAGCCACACTGGTGGCTGACTTGCCAGGCTGGGATCTTTTCTCTCCACACCTGCCAACAAACTCACAGGAGGCAAAAACATCACGTGTGCACAAAGCCAAGAAGTGCTGCTCTCCCTCTTACCCAAACCCCAGGCTTATGGGGTTTGTTACTATTTTTCCATCCATGTGTGCCCCAATGGGATAATTCAGCCACCCTTTTCTGCAGCAGTCCCCCCACAATGACCAACCAATCTCCCTCGACACGTGGATAAGGAAAGCTCTTTCCACACTGCATCTCACTCATGTCAGCCAAGAGTGAGGCAATGGAACTCCATCACCTCCATCATGAAGTTCTCCTCATCTTCCTGTTTTCTTCTGTATCTTTGCATAAACTAAATTTATTTTTTTAAGAGTGACATCTCATCCCATTCTTATGTGGAGAATGAGTTACAAGGGTAAGAGCACAGCTCCAGAGAATCAGATAACATAAGCATCAAACATCAAACCTGGCAAGTGGATTTTATCAGATGAGTCAGAAAAGCCATCAAGTCAGTGTTTACTTCTGTACTCCTATGGGAAGATTTTCAGGCAAGTAATAAACAAAACCAAAAACCCAACAACTGTTCTGGATATCACTTCTGTCACTTTAAATTCTTTCTATGTGAGCACCCATTGTCTGATGTGAAAGGTGTTCCAACCAACAGCATTTAGAGAAGACACATTTGGAAGTTTGTCAACCACGTTCATGTTCCCAGAAAGAAAGGTCCAAGACTAAATTACTGTAGGGTGAGTATATAACCTCTTTAGGAAGTACAGTTCTTCCTGAGAGGACAAAAGCCAAACTGACCACCATATTTCGCCAGTCTATGTATATGAGAGGTGCAAAAACCACTGGAGTGGTAAGTACCCCAGAAAACAAGTATGAGATTGATGGCAAGCTGCAAGGTCTTTGAGTGACATACTTAACACTATGTCCTTGGGCCAAGGCAAGTATACCACATACTTCTAGGCCAAAGGAATCTTGCTCAAACAGGTGCCACTGCTGCCAGCCAGGTGCAGCACAGACTGAGGATTTATGTTGTAACATAAGCTGTACAGTCCTCCCTTCCTTATTCCTGACAGTCAGCAACCAAAAATTGCCTTCATCATAACAATACAAAGGAAAAAAATTCAATGCTTTTGTATGTGAAAAAATGTAATTTCAATCCTAAGATTTCTGTCAGTATAGAAGCTGGAGCACAATTACATACTGCATGCCTTGGCCAGAGTGCCAAACAAAGGTGGTTGGCAGAACATCTCTGCCAGCAGATAACACCACCAATTGCCTCACTTCCATCTATTATAAGATAATACATAGGTTTTGCTTCCTCATAGCATCCTCATTTCTATCAGGTCCCTCTCAAGATTTGCTCTCTTTTTGACACATGCTCCAGGTGTTCTTCATCCACAAACCTCAGCGCATCATTGCAAGTTAAATGAGGTGTCTCCAACCCAGTTCCCCCAGCTTTGTGAAACTAGAGAAGCACAGTTATGAGCCCCCTCCGGCTTTTTCTGCCTTCCTTTTGCAAGGGTTTAGAAATCTTTTATAGATCACTTTATTCCCAAGCAGACCTTTACCTTTCAATGACACAAGTGTCAAACTGCCCACATAACCTCTACTCAGATCAGGCTGACCTTGTCCTCTCCTTTAACAAAATCACTCCTTAACAAACAAGTGTGGTGTTAAGAAACAGCAGGCATTTCACTCAAGTATGCATCTCCTCCCAGTTCAGGAGTAAATACCCTGAATCTCTGCTATATTTCCTCACAAAGACTGGCTGGATCAATAATTTTTACTGGGCTCCTCTGCACACTGAGAGGGTGTTTACCAAAATGAGTCAGTAAAAGAGCAGGGAAGGGGAGAAAAAAAGAAGATAAATACAAAGAATCTTCCTTAAACACAAACAGGGCTCTTGGGCTGCTGCCCAAGATCAACTGATGTTTCATTTCTTGCATTTCTTCAAAAGAAAAACAAATACTTATGCCTCCAAATTTTCATAGCACCTGTAAGCTTAATACCTCAAATCAGCACTTGCTCACATCTTTATCTTCAAGCCAGTATTATGAAGCTTTGATAAGCTTTTTCCTTCCCAACATCTCTCACTCCACACGGATAAAAACCACTAATAGAAAACCAAAATCCTTGCCTCTTCTATTGCCTACATTTAGCAATCAGCAACTGTCTGAGTATTGTGAGACCCAAAGCACTGCCGTGTATTACACACTTATCTCTGCAAAACCACCCTGCACAAGTGACAACTTCCAGGCAGGGGGGAGGGGGAGTTGTGCAGCTTTGTGATAATTAAAGCATAGACGGGTGTCACTGCTGTAGATAATTATGCATTAGTAGTGAAATTACTTAATGGAATGAAATAAACTAAGCCAAATGCTTTGTTTTAAAGGGAATTTAGGGTCTGCAAAAGGTGTCCAGCTGACAGCCAGAAGAACGAGAACAACAGTCCTCCATCATTCACAGAAACCCCAGCACAGCCTGGCAGGCTTCCACCTCCACCCAGGTAAAAGGGGAGCAGAGGAGAAGCTAAGGAAAATTTCAACCTTGCCAGTCAGTCAGGCTCTGATCTCTCTGATGAGCACCCACACAGAGACCAGGCAGTCGCTAAGCAGAGAGGAACAACTGACTGGGGTAATTTCCTAAATAAAGAAACCAGCTCTGACAAAATGGGTTAGTTCAAACCACAGCCCAACCCCACAAGCACCCATTGGAAAAAAACAAATTAATCAGTGTCAGTAGAGACAAGACTCCAACCAACAACAGAAACAACAGGATAAGTAGGTACACGGCCCACAATGAAACCACCTCCTCCAACCAAACCCACGAGGCCTTTCCCTGTCTGCTCCTCTCACCTCACCAATTGCCCACCTACACACAACTCCCACCACTGGTCTCATCTAGATGGCTTCAACAGCATCCTCCTGCTTATTAAAACAAGGACTCCCAAGGTCAGTCAGAATTTATAAGGCAGCTATTTCATCTTTTGTGCTTCTCTGGCTACATTCCTTCCTAAAAGATGCTGAACATTGGAGATTCTGCTGGGTCTGAAAGCCCTGCCAACACCAGGGCCAATTAGGAGTTTCAGGATGATGCATATTAAAGTTATTATGGTAGGCAGTTATGCAGCCAGAATAAATCTTAACTGAACCTTTAAGTGGTTTTTATAACTTGTTTCTCCTTCTGAAAACAGATGAAAAGATACAAATCTCCTGCCTAAGAATCTGCAGGAATTCCAGACAACCACCAGCTTCTCCCTCGAGAGAAAATTGTGTGCTAAAACCAATAACTCATTTCAGCCAAGTCCAGCTAGATCATCTTCATGTTTTAAGCTCCAAATTACTCAAATCAGTCATAAACTTGCCATATCAGTGAAGACTGACCTGAAATACTACCTTTACAAAAGCACTGCAGATACATTTCAAACTTTTGCTGAGAAAAACTCCTTTTTTTTTCACTGTGGGTCTTCCCAGTCTAGATAGACTGCTTGCAGATAGTCAAAGCCAAAGAGACACAGATGTAATAGGAATTTTTTACAGAGCAGGCTTTGGAGGCAATATCTCATTAGAAGGCCAGAGTGTAGGTCAAATCAGGGAACCCTAAAGAGGATCTGAGGAATGGAGGCAGCGATCTTCCTCTTGATAGCAAACATGAGATGTCATTAGGACAGCATCTGCCACTTTCTTCCACCACTTCCAAAACCAAACTTGCCCTCAACAGCTGTTATCTACCCCTCCAAGAAACACTACCAGAAACCAACTAGAGAGCCGAAGAACAAAGAGAAACCCGAGGTGGCTGAGAACATACCATATCATTTGTGTGAAAACCTGCACCATGGTCACCTCAAGCTTGTTCTCCCCTCTGCAGCCTGAACACGCAGCAATGTCACAAGTTCTAGATCTGTGCATTAAGCAGGAAAGTGAGCCCCAAGCAGCATGGCCAGAAAATAAAAGACAGAAGTGGTTTGTAAATTACTTCAGCACACAGTGGCCTCACAACTCCAAATGATGACAGACAAGGGGCAATGTTTTTAAATTGAAAGAGGGCAGGTTTAGATCAGATGTTAGGGAGAAATTCATTACTCAGAGGGTGATGAAGCACTGCAACAGGTTGTCCACAGAAGCTGTGGATGCCCCATACTTGGAAGCATTCAAGGCCAGGCTGGATGGGGCCCTGAGCAACTTGATCTAGAGAATGGCATTCCTACCCATGGCAAGACAATTGGAATAAGATGATCCTTAGGTTCCCTTCCAGTCCAAACCATTCTAGGATTCTACAGTTTCTGTAGAAAGCAATGAACTTCAAAAATTTAGTGTAAATTCATCCTAAAAAATATTATGGTAACTCCTGGAGAACCTAGAGTCAGAATGAAAACAAACGAGCAAAATCTTTGTGACATTTCATTGGTATGCAAGCAATTTGAGGGCTCAGCAGCTCCTGCTCCACCCCTGGAAAGGAGCAGGAAGGGAGACTTCATGGGTGTCCCTTCAGTGCCACCTTCAGGAAATACTCACTGCTGCTTCCCAAGTGCTCTCGACACTGCTGGAAAAAAGTATGAACTCAGCGAAGGCATCATCGCTGGCAGGCAACTGAGATGCACATTAAAAACACTTTAGTTCCAAAATAAGGGTATTACATCGAGAATCACATCCCAAAGAACTGCGGAGCAGAGCAGAGTCTGCAAGATCAATACCCAGAGCAGCTGCTAGACTGAGCAGTGGGTTTGACCCACATAATTCATCTCCTAGATTCTGGATGAGGCAGCTGATAGATTTTCCCAGATCCTACATTCAAAGGGATATTAATGAGGATATGCTGTTTATGGATTGTTTATCAGACTGCCTTTGCACCACCACATTTTAAAGGCCCACTTGAAAAGCCAAAAATCACCCTCCCTCAAAAATAATCGTAGAAATCAAGCTATAAAAACTGCTTTGCTAATAAAAGCAGAAAGTTTCATAAGAATTCAGAGACAGTAATGAAGTGAAAAACATAATACATGGGTCAAAAAAGACATTCTAATATCATCTATTTATTTACACACATGCCCGCACAAGATGTACCTTAAGCTTCTGGACAGTGTATTGACTTACCAGTAGATGACATGAATTATCAAGGAGGAAACAGCTCCCAATCACTCTGCATCATAGCTCTTAAAATAGGCAGATGACTCGATGAGCTGCACAGCGAGGTCTAACCAAGCTCAACAGCAACATCTGCTGGGCAACGAGCAACTAGAGGAACTTTGTCTGATTATATGAAAGTTTATTACCCCTTCTTATAAACATGTGAACTTTTGCTACAGCTTTAGAATGCTCACTAAGATACATTTCTTGTACGAAAAGCAGATGTAACTTCTAAACAGATATGCAAAGAACAAGCTACAATTTTTCCTAAGCTTGTGTGAGCATGTGGTCAGAAAAACCTATAATCTACCATTACCTGCTTACCAAGCTACTTCACAGTAAAATGCTGAAATTAAGGGGGATTAAAATTCCTCTATGCTGGAGGAAATCTCTTCTGCTAGCTGGTTCAATCACACCTCAGGAACACCCATGGTATGCCTTGAGCTACTTTCTTTCCTAAGGGAGCAACCTGCACTTGCAAGGCCTGAGGCAGGGAAGTATTTATCAACCACATTAGTTCCACCCATACAGAGGAGAATGGCAGCTAAGACCATTAGAGCTCCTCTCCCTCCAGGTACCTTACTATATTCCTTATTAAGCTCAAAAAAGCCTGCTATGGCAGGATGGCATTGGAGCAGAAGCACAGCTAATGGTCCCCACTCCACCTAGATTAATTACAATGAAAACTTATTTTTACATCAGATGCATGAAATTTGATGGACTACTTCTAAACTAGTCTAAAAAAAAAAAAAAAAGAAAATATAAATGGTTGGAAACAGCTTCAAGGTTGCATTTAGACATTCAGCACGATTTGGAACAAGGGCAGTGACCTGAGAGGTGGCTTCTGAACAGCCATCAGATGGGAAAGGGAGTTAATGCATCCCACTTCTGTTCCCAGGAAAGGAACGGTATCAGACTCTTATTTGACCAGGGAACCACCTCTTTTTGCAGATCACTGTTTAACAGGAAATCACAGGCAAGCAGGTTTTTAACAGAACTCTATGATAACCTTCAGTAACACAAAGCATTGAAAAATTACACTGCAAAATGCTGAGTCTTGAAGAGGAAACAGCACAGCAGCTGGGGAGACAACTTTTTAAATGATAGAAAACTATAGGCTGGACTGATGTTCATTATCTTTAAAATTGTGGCTGTCTTTGCAGTTTAGAGCTCTCATGCTTTTTCGAGTTTTGTACTTGAAATATTCTTTTATGCTGAAAAAGTAGGAAAAAAGGGTTTAAGAAACATGCAAGCTTATTTTCAGCTGATTTAGTGATTGCTGTTGTTATTATTGTTGCTTTGTTGGGAGTTTTTCTGATTTTGGTTTTTCTTCAGAGTGCTGCTTTGTGAGGTTTGTTGTTTTTGAGGATTTGGTTGGTTTGGTTTTTATTTCCAATTTTTATCTCCAATCACCCTTTTTACACACTTAGATGTTAAACTAGGAGAGCATATCATATGAAAACACAAAAATGAGTGATTTCTCAGGTCCTCAGCTGGGAAGGGAACCGCTTTTGTAAAGAACCTTTTGTGCATTGGAAGTTCAGAAGCCAGGTGGGGGGGGGCAGTCAGAGTTTCAGCTTGACAGTGCCAATTACAGCTACAGCAAGATGAACCAAGTAACAAATCCATTCTGCTCAGAGGACAGAGAGAAGGGAGAAGAAGAGACGTGAACCTGTATGTTTGAAAAAATAAAGGGGCTTGAAATCACCTGCTAGACAGTGAACCACTTTTTTCCACGGCAAAAGCATTAGGCTGAAGATGCAGTGAATGTACATGGCAAGCTCAGTCCTAATTGGAAGAGCACTGGTTATTTAACAAATGTATCCTTAGTTTAATGTTCTATTCAAGTTAGTATTAAACTTTTCTTAAGCTTTTTTCTTTTGGACAGTAATTATACATAGCCCTGCTCCATCTGTTTGATCAATTTTTACTCAATTCCTACTGTATCATCCTTCAAGTTTGCCCATTATCACAAAGTCTTCAAGGCTAAAAAGTCTCTAAACCCCCCAATGTAATGCACAGGCAGGAAAAAAAAAACTCCAGCTAACTCCAATTCCTTCCCTCCCTCACAAGCTTGCAGGTGTTCTATTTTCATAGTCTAAAAATCAAAGTCATCAGCTCATTTCCTTTCCCTTAGTACAGTCCCTTTTAAGAAGCTACTTTCCATCATGTTTTACTCAGCACTCATAAATAATATACATAATTGCAGATGGTCATAGCAAACAAGCAGAGAAAGTATACAGATACAGTACAAAGGAAACAATAAAAATTCTGATGTGCTCCAAAAGCAGAAAGAATTCCTGGCAAACAGAAGCAGCTGCATCCAGGTCATTTTTTTAGTTGATATACAGCAGCCAGAGAGCCAAAAACAATACAGAGACAGACTTTAGACAAAGCTACACAAGGGTGCTGGCAGCTCAGTTCCCTCTGCAGCAACACATTTCCTACCTCATCCTCATGTGCAAAACACAGCTATTTCCTCCCTAAAAATCTGCATTAGGAAGGAGGAATACTGGTCATAGAAAGATAGGTATAGAACTGCTGAAACTCCAAAACAGATAAGCAGCGTTCAATTAGGAGGATATTATGCTGACAATAACAAGGAACTCTGGAAGAGTCCACCCAGCCACCCAAGAGTTAACATCACACATTTTTCATCAAAACCTCTTCCAAGAGGTTAAGCACACAATAGCCTATCTAAAGCACAGCTAGAAAGGCTGCTTGAAATTCCACACATGTGCCTCAGCAATGTATTTCTATTAATGTCCAGTGTGTGTCAGCATGAAGATAAGGTACCAACATCATGTCCAACCAGCCAGCTAGAGAATGGGACGCCGTGTAAAACATTGTCTGATGCTCAGAATCCCGGAGAACAGCGGCGTTTGCAATCTCACCCGCTGCACACGTGCCTGATAACACCAACAATGAGGAGAGGCAGCAGGAGCAAATCTGTCCCATCGCTTTGGGAAAGTAAAAAGGTGGACAGAGAAAGAAGGAAGCAAGCAAGAATTAAAACAAACATCAGCAAATTGGAGCAGGTTTGAGGATGCCCAACTGTAGCAGAGGGAATAAACAAACCGGAAAAGACCTCAGTGAAACTTAATATTTGTATCAGCTCACTTTAACTCTTCTTTAAAGTGAGAAATAAAAAGTTACATCAGTGTTTATTTTGATTACCCAGACCATACCATTTAGACTCAGTTTGACCTACCAGTATGATCCAACAAAGCCATTTGTACTGGGACTTGTGGAAGACACTGAGGAAACACGATCTTGACCAGGACACACCTGCTCTGGCGGGCCTGGCTCTTGCAGCTTAAGAAGCCTACGTGTTGCCATGAGCAGCTGCTGTATGGGAACCCACTGCAACACCCACCAGCTGTGCTGTGTGTGCACTGACAGGTGCTATCACACACATACATTCCAGAGACCACCAGGAATCTTCCCATTAGCTGAACATCTTGCTAATTTAATCTGTAACTTACCTGTGCTTGAGAAAGGTAAACTGTATGTGGATGAAGGGGTGGAATGTAGAGATTCCAACTGGGACACCATAGTGAATGGAGGAGGTGGTGATCCATGGAACAGTCAGATACAGAGTGGCCTTTGGGCCTGTCTTATGCTGCTTATGCCCCCCTCAACGAGCTATAAATCAGAGCAGAATTCTACTATGCCACAATAGTCTGACAATAGAATAAGAAGACTCAGTACTAGCTTTGCTGGACCAGCCACAGAAAAATATCAACATATTATCTCCTATTTCTTTATGAATTGAATATTTTGTCATTAGAGGAAAATGAAAGCTAATCTTATCTTTTACTTCTTAAATGATGAAATGGGTTTACAGTAACCCTAAGTCAGAACAAATGAATCATGAAGAAGTTTCTGTGGAGTATACAAACTTGGTAGACAAAAAAAAAAAAAGTGTGAAATACGGTCATGGAAAATTGAAGGTAAGACAGGGGAAGTAGGCAGCACCACAGACAGCTTCAATTTGTTGCAGCTGTTGGATTTTAAAAAAGGCCAACCTTGTGATAAGGTCTCTTAGCTCAAGAGACTACAAAAATGAGAAGCTCAAACGACCATCAGCTGCTGAAATCTGCAAAAACTCTCCACACAAATTAACCTTCAGTCGGGAGATAAAAGACTAGCTGCAGAAATTGGAAGTTGTAAAAAAAATGCTATAAATGTCTGACAAATCAGAGCAGCAGCAGCAGGAAAATAAGCAGTACATAGGCAGAATCTTACCCTTAGCCAGATAACACCTTCTCCTTCCCTCAAGGGAAGGGGAGGTTCTCTTTTTTGTTGGCTGTGTTTCCACTTTCTGCCTTTATTGTAGTGCACATTCTCTAAAATTGCTTTAGTTAAATTTAGACCTCACTGATGCTCCAGAGACCAAAAGTTATTAGCTTGCTGAAGGTAGAAGACATGTAGATCCTCACCATGCCAAGCTTAAATTTAATGCAAACCTTTCCAAAGTCCATCATTTAACACTTCAAGATTATTTTCTATAGGGATTCCTTACATGTTTAATGTTTTAATGGTCTCACTAACTTATTCCTTCACTGAAGAAATATACCCACTTTTATAGTAGAAGGTAGCAGACAAAGAAGAGCCCATCTGTAGGGAAAAGGAGGGATGTTCTGGCCTGAGACTACAGAATAACAGACCACTAACTTTAAAGTCTCCACACAGTAATACATTTTCTTCAGGAGAAAGTCTGCAAAAGTGTCTCTAGCTCACACAGCAGGAATGAGAGGGATACAAGGCACAAGGACTGAAGCTATTTAAATCCCACTGTCAATAGCTTGCAACATTTGGTAATAAGTCATTAAGTCTCAAACCTAAAAATACATCTTTTCATTTGTATCAACATATTTAAAAGGCAGCTTTTTTCAATTAGTGAAAGAATTAGCTGTCAATTAGTGAGAGCAATCAAGAACTGCACTGCAAACTTTAGTCCAAGATACTGCCACTCTTGCTAACCTAGATAGGACCTGGTTCTGCAGCCACTGAGGGCAGGTCTGGGTGTGTGACACACAGCCCGTGAATGCTCTGCAAAGAGCCAAACCAGAGCAAACCATGTTCACAAGGAGGTGCTGCCACCACAGCTGTTGCTACCCACACTGTAGGTAGGAACTAAGGTTCTAATAACTAAATGCACCACTCACTTTCTAAAGAAAACATAAAAATTAATTTTAAAAAAAGATATCTTTCATAAGCACATGTAGATACCTGTTGCTAACAACTGCAACATCACTGAAAATCAAACTGAATGGGCTTTTTCCTCATTTTGCACTACTATTTCAAACAAGCCTCCATACTTTCAGATTTCAATCAATGTTTTCTGCCTCACCCATAAGAAACTTCAACTAAGAAATATTTATAGAAAATACAAGATCAGGAAACACCAAACCTCATGTGTTAGCCATGTCTCCTCCCAGAACCAACCCATTTACTACACACAGGCTTACAACTTTAGAAAGGGAAAGGTTCAGCTCAGTGTGCTGCATTTTAGCTGTAGAGCCAACAGGACCAAACAAACTGTCCCTGAGGTGAGCAGTTTCCAAACCATAATGCAAAGCTCATAGAGACAATACCTTTCATTACATCTATTCAAACAAAATGGGAGGAAAAAAAGACAAGTTTTGACAATAGAGGCCTGACCTTGAAACCAGCAGTGTCACTTCACTGGTGGCTCCACGCTGTCACAGTTCCAACAAACACCCTGCTACTGCTGGGCCTCATCCGGTCACTACAGCTTGTCACAATGATAGGAGATTACACACAACAAAACCCCACTTAATCTAGGAATGCTTACCTATGGCTAATCAGCCAGGATCAAGCTGATCCCCAGCTTATCACAAAGTAAATGAAAGCCTTAACAAACTAAATCACTTTCAGCACCGTTTCTGAAACGGTCTTCAGTACCAGCTCAGCTGCATCTACAGCTGACACTGATCAACAACAGCGAGCAATTCACAGCAAAAAACCCGACAGGATTCACTTAAAGCTTCATCAGTTACCAGAAATATAAAGAAAACTTTCCACAAAAGGGCTGTTTGGATCATTCCTCCATTCCTACAAAGTGAAAAAGAAAACATCTGATCACTCCCTAACACCAAAATTCTCATCCATTGTATCAATCTATGAATTGGCTGTTCACGCTGTTTTCAGCAATTTTAAGCAGTTTTACCTCCACATTCTTTGAAATGAAGAAAACACACCAGTTAAAATGTCAGCAGCCCAATATACACTAAACCAAGGGTGTTCAAAGTATGCCACAGCAAAGCCCAAGAGTTCAGAATGCCACAGTCATAAGGTGACACCCCTATGAAAACCCACTGCTTGATCAAAGGCATTCCCAGTTACGCATTTTTCCGTCATTCCATCCTTCCTGAATCAAGAAGAGGAGATGAGAGGCTCTGAAAAATAAAGAGATTTTATCTGGGCAAGAAATCATCTGAAGGAGTTCAACAGCCAATTGTAATCAGCTACTGGAGCAACCAGAGACAAACCCATAACCTTGTATTTCCTTCCATGCCCATAACTTGAGCCACGGTAGTCACAACAGCCCAGTGCTGGAACCACCAGGAAGCAAAGGCAGCCATTCAGCAAGCCAGTGGGCAGGCATGATCAGAAACCCCAGGCATAGCAAGCTGTCCATCATGGACAGCTGGATAAACTTTCCCAGCAATTTAGGAATTCTGTGCCCAGTCTGTTTTCACGCAGCAACCAGCGCCCATCAGTCTTGTCTGGAACAGCTGGTCATAGTGCAAAGTCTGTCCTACCATCACCCCACTTCTGAACTCATTCTTTCAAAGTGAGAAGGAAGACGACGACTTTTGGTCAATAACTCTGACAAAGCCATTATCCTTGGGGTATTAAATGGGGAGATAAGAACTTCAGGGCTTTGCACAAATCATATTAGTCCAATTCTCAAATCCGGGTAATGCTTCTTTTCAAAGTATTAATTTCATTTATTCTATTTGCTCTCCCTCTGTCCTGATAACACAAGTGCACATGGCCTCTAAATGAGATCCTCCTATTTTATAAGTTATAATCCTCCCTTTCTAGAGCAGTAATGAGATGTCTTTGCTTAATCGCGTTTATTTCCCCTCCCCAGCTTCTGCTTTTATCCATTCCCATTCCACATTGATTTGTCTTAAAGGCTTCAGCAAAAACCATCAGGCAGAGAGTCACTGGCTCCAAGAGGCTCCCAATGCATACACTGCCCATGCTGCTCAACCTTCAGAGATTACAAAAGCAAAAAGGAGGAAAAAGAACAGCTTTGCTTGCAAAGCTTCCTTTATTGGTAGGAAGGAGGGAAAAAAAAAAGAAACCCAAAAGAACTGAGAAGTTAAGAGAAGACATTTTGATTAATTGGAAATGAAAAAGGAAAGACTTCTGGTAAAGGGGAATGGTGAGACTATTCATAACATAGTGAAGCAATTAAATATCTAGACTGACAACTTTGCAAGTTCCTCATGCTAGAAATAGAAAAGGATTTAAAGATAGCTGTGCTAATTCTTGGGTATTTCACATGAGACTTAAGGCACACCACCAGCATTAGTTAAACACCCTAGGCCTTGCTCTGAAGTACCGTACAGATAATCCTTGTCGTGTTGTAAGTACCCACAGCATTAAATTATTCAAAGAGTCCAGTCAGCACCATGATCCTGCAGTGCTGTACAAACAAACAAAACATTTTATCTCTAATACAAATTGGGGAGAATTCTTTTACAGCAGCTTAGCAGACTACTTCCATTTGAGCCAGTCCCCAGGGTTAATCAAAAAGCTATATTCACTCAAAGAGGAAAGTGAATGCTGCACTATTACTTACAGAGCTGTTTTGCTTCTGAAACTAAAGCTAGTAAGGAGTTTTACTCAAAACCTAAGCTATCTAGAAGCTAAGTACCTTGTTCAAACTCATTAAAAGAAAAAGAAAGATCAAGACAAAAATGCAGAACAGGACCCAGGTACTTAACTCTAAATCCCTCTTGAAACCAGTACACTTCAAGGCGAAAAAATTAGCAAAACAAAACACACAAACCACAATAAAATAACAATAAGTTTTAATCTGCACCCTGCCCCATAAACAATCAAGTAACTGGCCCTAGAAGCTGACAGCAAGTTCCATATCAAAGGTTAATTCTAGTCCACTCTCTCTTTGTGTGCACTATATAACACTGAAGTGCTCATAGCAATATTGCCAATAATAAAAGTCAGTGAGCGAAAACCATAAAGAACAGATTAAATGACAAGCAACATTCAACACAATCAAAATGAAATCACTTCAAAATACAGCTATAGTACTTGGATTTATACAAGTGGCATGGTTACAGGAGAATGTTCCAGCACTGCTGCAGACAACAGTACAAGACAGGGCTACTAATCACTGATATATTGACATGTTAAGGGCACAGGGCAGCACAAGATCTTACTACAAATACCAAAAAAATAAATAAACTTTTTAATTATATGTGGCATGATTTTCAATTTTTAAATTAATTTCAAATTAAGTGCTGCTAGAAGCAAATTATTCATTTGTTATTTCTTTCATGGGAGTTGCCCCATTTTTAATCTCATTTCCCTAATAGGTCACAACAACAACAAAAACAACCCTGGAAATTTCTCCCTTACACATGTAAGCAGATAATCTCCATTGCTATCTGCACCTGGATTGCCACTAGGTACCTTGAGTTCCACTACTATCTTCTGCCTGAAAGAGAAGACTGACATAAGACTCGGATGAGCAGCTCATATCCAGTATTTGCTCCATTTGCTGGGGCTAAAAACCTGAAGAGCAAGAAACACTCAAGCCCTATTCATAATAAAGGAAGATAATACTAGAAGACAAAGGACAGAAGTGGTTTGAGTAGGATTGAAACAATACAATAAGGTAACCGTGCCCAAAAGGAAATTGTAGCTGAGATAAAGCAAGTCTGATAGGGATCCCAATAATTTAAGTCTGGCCAAAGAGTTCCTGTTTAGGAAGGTCTCTGGAAGCTGACAAACAACAGCTCTGCCCTCATCTTTGCAAGGACAGACTAGACTATTCCATTTTTTAAGGATCGTAAATTTATGACTGATGAAGAGATAGTTAAAGAGCAATGAAATTTAACAGTTTCTCATTCTTGCAACACATTCTGGGCTAACACACCATGGTCACTATTTATCACAAGGAGACCCTGATCAGATTTTTACAGAGCATCAAGTACATAGTATCTGGGTGTGCAACACCACAGGATTAAAAGCTAATGGAGATAATAGAACACCTTTTGTATGTAAGCAGTCAGATCCCAACTCATTTTAGAGGTGCCCTCTTTGCATTTCACAAATATTGCATGACTCTGCTAGTCACATTTCTCCAGGATTACACTCCACCTCAATGCAAGAGGGCAGGGCACTACTCTGAGCAAAGCCACATCTTTAGATTGGATAATAAATCCACCAGCTTCTTCCCCTTGCTCTTACATAAGCCAGGTAATTGCATTCATAAAGAGAATATTCTCTTTCAAGTGAAAAGAGAGTTGATACTGCACCTGCAGGCCCAGATGTCCTTTGCAGGGGAGCAGCAATCACCTGCCTCAGACATCACTGCTCTGAAGCTCAGCAATGATGCAACACCTCATGATGAGGACACAATATGCCAGGAGGAAATTTCCTGCAACACAGCAGCCATTCACAAGCTCTATTAATCTAGGAGAGCAATCTCAGACTCCTACCAATCCAATCATATTCAAATTTTATCATGGAGACAAAGTACAGTTGAGTCCAAGACCACAAACAGACCAATTCACAGAAGACTATTTCCTCAAAGACTGTCAACCACCAAAGTGAGAATACAACTTCTTGCAAGGATATAGGTGGGAAATACTGTTATATACCTGCTTCTGTTCTCATGCTCTCCATTAGCAGCTGCTAGGGATCACTCACTATCAGAGATGGACTACAGCTATAATGACCTTCTCTTTGAATGACTATGGCTATTCTTATATAATTTTTTTTTATTCAGTCACCAAAAATATCTTTCTATTATAACCTCAAAATGCTTTGCATTTTGCCTGGGTAAGCCAGTCCTGTTAGCATTCAACATATAGAAAAAAACCCCAAACCTCATAGAAGGATTCTTCATTTAAATCAAGCACAGATTGATTAAGCTACAGATCAGTAGCATGGAAGAACCACAATAAAGACTATCCATACTCCAGCCTGTCCTTTCACCAAACCATCCTTTCAGTATGCACCAGGCAAAGAGAATTCTCTTGGTCTAGTTCTCTCAATAAAGTTTTAACAGCACAGTCTAAAGGAACGGGCAGTTTGATATCACTGTGGCAAGCATGGTCCCACCTCACTGTCATCCCCTGACACCACTGCAGGTCAGGAGAAAGTGGCAGTTCCAGTGAGACTCTGCACTGTCTACAGGCAGTACACCATTGCCATAGGAATGGCAGTATGTAAAAGAAAACAATATAAAATAGTGTCATGTGAATATCAAGCACCAATGACAATCCCAGTGTACTGTAGTGATTGATAGAAGCCTTTTGCTCTACTCAGCCTCATCTCACTGTACTTCTGCTTCCAGCACTGCTCTTCTCAGCACTGGTATGACAGCAACCCAATAGGTCATCTCAACACCACCAATGTGCCTAACTAATAGTAAAAGCTGCAGCAAGAAGTCCCCAAAAGTAAGTCTGCCTGCTGGGCAAGAACAAATTGGTTTGGGAGTTAGTGGTGTGTACAAAAGGGGTTCATGCTTCCTAGACCCTTAAAATCAATCCTAGACCTTCTTCAAAAGGTTACAACACTTGACAGTTTTATAACAGTTCTTCTGTTACCAGATGTATAAAAGACTAAAAAAATGAATGCATTATTACTTTTTATTAATTTGTGTACAAGCACAGTTACACCCTAGAAAAAAATAGAGCAAAGTCTCAGGATATATCAGGTCAGCAGAATGTGATCCTGTATATATTGAAACATTTATTTCAAACACTTGGGAGTTCAAAAGAGTTCTGTGTAGCTAGACAAGGACCCCATATACACAGACCATCCTCCCTGCCACTGATAAAGCTGTCCCCAGCACAGCCATTGTTCATGCCTTCACAGCACTGAGTGACATGCTGCAAGTGGAGCCTGCAGCTGCACTGTGAGCCAAATGCTAAGTGATGAGTGAGGTGAGGAGTGTTTCAGCCTAAACCCAAGTTTCCAAGTTCATCACACAAGTGACATTAATTTAATCCCCCCCAAGCAGAGCCATATTAGGCTGTCCAGCATGGAAGCGTAGCAGGGGGGTTGTTACTCACCAGCAGGGCTGTTTTCTGCCTCTCCTCATTAATGCTGTTCCTTTCCTGGGCCTCACTGGCTGCTTCCCTTTCTCTTTTGGCCAGCCGGATCAACTCCTCTTGGACCAGTGCCTGTTCTTGCTCATACCTGTATGAGCACCAAAAGCAGAGAGAAGGTCATCAGCAGACTTGTGGCAACAGGGTCATGGCTTGTCATGCAGTACCCCTGCTTAGAGCTGAAACACAAATCCAGAATCTGTTTGACACAAAATCTGCTCACAATCCCATTATCAGCAGGAATTCAAAAGCCCAACTTTAAATATGACCTGCAACTCCAGTGGGGTACAACTCAGGCAACAACAGCAGACATAGCACCACATAAGCTTGTACTTCAGTTATATTTAGCTCTATTAAGTACTTAATTATCACCTGAAAACAGTGAAAATAGGAAGCAGTTATCTAGACAAATAGATGATGCTTTGGAAAAGATCAAGGGACATAGAAGGATAAAAGGAGTCAGCCTGGCTGACAATGCTGCTCTTCGGCTCTTACACAGGAATGAAAAATCACACAAAATGCATGCAGCAACAGCAATAAGAGAAGCAGGCCTGAACTGGAAAAGGCTTCTAAGGGGATTCTCAGGCATTAAAACATCATCATAGAATAGAATCAAAGAACTGTTAAGTTTGGAAAAGACCAAGTCCAACCATTAACCCAATGCTCACCACTATGTCCACAGGTGCCACATCCACAAGCCCTTTGAACACTTCCAGGAATGGTGATTCCACCAGTTCCCTGGGCAGCCTGTTCCAGTGCCTGACTACTCTTTCAGTGAAGAAATTTTTCCTCATACCCAACCTAAACTTCCTCTGGCATAACTTGAGGCCATTTCCTCTTGTCCTGTCACTTGTTACCTGGGAGAAGAGCCCAACTCCCACCTGGCTACAATCTCCTTTCAGGTGTTGTAGAGCCATAAGGTCCCCCCTGAGCCTCCTTTTCTCCAGGCTAAACACCTCCAGCTACTCCCAAGGAGACTTGTGCTCCAGCCCCTTCCCCAGCTCCGTTGCCCTTCTCTGGACACACTCCAGCCCCTCAGTGTCTTTTGTGTAGTGAGGAGCTCAAAACTGAACCCTGGATTTGAGATGTGGCATCACAAGTGCCCAATTTGGGGGGACAGTCAGGCCTTGGTCCTGCTGGCCACACTATTGCTGGTACAGCCAGGATGCCACTGGGCTTCTTGGCCACCTGGGCACACCTGGCTCATGTTCAGCCACTGTCAAACACACGCTCATTAACTCAGACTGAAGTAAAACACAGACATATGCATACATAGATACATTCCCAAATGACCTAAACTGTTGTCTTTTTCAAGAGCTTCACCTCACCTCCTGTAGAGTTCCTGCTCTGCAGGAGAGTCACTTGCCATTGGTGGCCGGATTCCTAAAAAGGAGAATAAAAACCTGTGACAACTCATAGTACTACAAACATAGTCCTTCATCACACCATAAATTATTTTAGGAGAATTTCATACTATCTATCAAGAGAAAAATAAAATCAAGAAAATTTCAGTTTGATGGATAGAGTTTGAATTTATGAAACAGAGACACCAATAGCATCATCTTCAACCAGGCACACTTAATAAAGCATGCTACAGATAACTTCTATGTGAGGATGTTAACTCAAACCCTTATATATACTGAGACACAAGCATCGTTGTAGACCTAATTTCCATTTCCTTCCTCTAGTTCCAGTAAGTCTTCCCCTTGACCTCCTGCTCTCCTTGTAATTACAAAGGATTCCACAAGTGGAGATGAAATTACCTGATGGAGTTCAGGCCATCCATAAGACTAAATCTACATTCAGGAAAGACATAGGCTGACAGCAAACAAATCCCTAAAAGCAAAGGCCTAGTTCCCTAACTTCATGTTAGTCTGGATGCCTTAAACAAACCCACACTGCTGATATATATCAGCAATGCCTATTTGAGAACCAGTAGAAATCAAATCGTTTTCTGACCTGTAAAGAAAGACAAGTCCAGAAACCAAGTTTGCATCATTCACTTAGTCAGCTGTGCTTAGACAGGCAGTCCCTCCCTAGGAGCTTCTCTCCAAAGAATAAAAAGCAGTACTTCCCTCACCCATGCACAATACACTCCCTGCATATGTAAAACAAACAAGGCAGCTTGCCAGAAATGAAAGGCAAAATATTTCTGCCTTGTTTATTGCAAAACAAACAATCTGAAATGCTAGAAATGTTTACAAGGTGACACAAGCTAATCAAAGAGCTCCTCTCACAACGAGGTAGCACTGAAAAATACCAGCATCCTCTGTAGCATGCAGTACCTGTAGGTCTGGGTCTCCCTGCCACAGCCAGTGAAGATGGAGCTGTGCCATTGGATGCACGGGGAGATCTCTGGTAGTCCCTTTTACCTTGAGAGGATTCTTTCATTCGGTTCACGACATCTTCAGTGAGCTGAAACACAGAAGCAGGGAAGACATTAACCAAGTCAGTTTCTGGTGTGTATTTCACTGGTAACCTCCCTGTTTGTGAGTTCCCATGATACCACAAAAGTATTGCCAGTTACCTCACTGTGACATCCCTCCAATCCAGGCAGCCAGCACTTGTATGCTGACTTTACATTTTTAAACCCCATACACTATGAGTAAGTGACAAAACCTCCAATCTACTGCCTGACCCTAAAAACTTCACTAGACAATCTTCCACAAACACCAACAAAGGTGGAGAGCACCCCTGAACCAGTGAACCCTCTGCAGAGGGACAAATTTACCAGAAGTGCAAGGAAATGAACTAAGCAGGTTTTAAGCCCATATATCCATTTTTTCTCTTCTTGCTCCATGCTTGCTAACCTAGCTCAGCATGGCAGACATGCTGCAAGCTACATGACAGAGAACAGCCACCCAGACCTCCCACTCACATAAAGCTGCAAACATTTTTGCAATCTCAATTTCATTCTCACTCTCTGATTTGGGTTCAAACCCATGAAAAAGAAAGACAAGTTAACATAAAGTTTTCTCGCAATTCAGTCCAAAAGGCTTCTCACAGCACTGTTAAAATTGACCCCTTCCTCCTCCCAAGGTCAGAGGGTCTAGCTTGCAGAAGAGAACAAAATGAGGCTGTTCCCCCACCTAGATTTGCCACAGTAGAAGACATATTTTCAGCTATGCCACTACTGCCCTACTTACCAGCATTTTTAACATTTTCATTATACACTGTTATTGTGCCCAATTCCTGATTTTAAATCCCTGTCTATATCCTATAAAGAGAAATTAGGCTAAGACAACTTTACCTCCATCAAACACTTTGATAAGGAGATAGGCACAATCTTAGCTAACTTTTGTCAAATAATTAGTCAAAATTGGATGAAAAATAAGTAGCCATAGCAAACCACACTCTGCAAGTTCATTTCTGACAGATTTTAGGGGGAAATCACATAAAAGTATCAAGAACCAAGAGCAGTAAAAATTATGGTAGCAATAAAACAATCCCCAAACTAACATGTAAAAAACCAAAGGAAAATATTAATGGGGAAAAAATATTCCTTGATGGTACCACCACCATCACCACTCTCTAGGGCTTGTTTCCACAACACACGCTTGACAATTTCCGACCGAAGGTCAAGAAGCAGTTTCCCAGTGTCCCTCCCAGGAGCACCTCCCCATTTCCACACGCTCTTATCTCCCCTCCTGCTCCCGCAGCGCTGTTTTGCCCGGGCTCTTGGCACCACGAGCAAGGGCAGAGCTGTCTTCTCTTGGGTGCCCTCAGAGCCGCGCAGCGCCCTTAGCATCAAACTGCTTTGCAAAGCACAAGGCAGGGGCAAAACGAGGTCATTAAGCAGCGAGGAGGGGAAGAGGGTTGACAGCAGAGTTTGGAAGTGGAGATAAAGAGCCGGTGTGCCCCGCTCGATAACAGCCGTGCCCAGGCCCCCAGCCCTCCTTC
This sequence comes from Rhipidura dahli, assembly GCA_013399225.1. Lineage (NCBI taxonomy): Eukaryota > Metazoa > Chordata > Aves > Passeriformes > Rhipiduridae > Rhipidura > Rhipidura dahli. The sequence continues at coordinate 3,026,762 of VXAC01001091.1, read as the reverse complement.
CCACCACTCACCAGCCGCCCCACCACTTCTCCAGCCCCCTACTCCTTCAGTCTCCCAGGTTTCCCTCCCCTCCTCCTCGCTGGTTTCCTCCACTCGTCTCTTCCAGCCCTGCACATCGCTCCCCGGACCTCCCGGCCAGACCCTTCCCCAGCCCGGCTCCCTCCGCCCCCGGCCCCCGCAGCCTCCCCGCCTCCATCACCCGGCCCCACGACACCCCCGGGCCGCCTTACCCTGATGCCTTGCAGCACCCGGACTTGCTCCCGCTCATCCAGCCCGAAGGTGACCCTCCTGCCGCCCTGGCTGCTCTCGGTGCCGCCCATGTCGGCCGGGGTCGCCCGTCCCCACCGCGCCCCTCTCCCGCAGCGGCTGCCAGCAGCGCCTCTGCCCTCACAGCGCCTCCCAACGTACCCGCTCCCCATTGGCGGCGGCCGCGGGGCGGCCAATAGCGCGGCGCGGTGCTGGTGGCCGGGCGCGGGGCACGCTGGGGGCTGTAGTCCGTGCCGGGAGCAGGGGGCTCGCCCGGCGCCGGGGAAGCGCAGGGTGCCAAGGCACCTCCGGGACACCGGCGAGCCCCGCTCCCGTCGCGGTGAGCCTGCCCTCCACACCGCCCTGGGAGCGAGCGCGGCATCAAAACTGCCTGTGCCGCTTCCACTGCTCCACGTCCAGCGCAGGGGGTTTTCCCAAGTTGAGGAAGGAAGACCTCTCCTCAGATAGAGCAGCTGCGCTGGGAGCAGAATTCACCTCTGGTCCTTTCAGCCACCCTGCTCCAGCAAGGGCCTGCCAAGGCATGAACCTGCTGTGATACACACGGGGTCAGGCCACGGCTGATACAGTCCCCGTTGCCAGGCATGGCTGATCCACAGCCTAAACCAAAGGAATGAGATAATGCAACACAGAGGGTGCTGCACCAAGAAATAACAGCTTTGGAGAATGTTTCTTTTTCAACCAAACTTTCTCCATTCCCAGAAATAGGGGCCAGTTGGTATCAACATGCTACTTATCTACTCAACACACTACTCCTCAGTAGCACATGGGAGCAGTTTTAACTGTTTAATGTTTATTCCTCAGTGCAGTTAATGTGGCAACCAGAGCTTTGTCTCAGAGCGAGACTTGGGCCAAGACTAAAGGAATATCTGGGACTCGGCACCCCTCAAAACTGCCCTAGATATCCAGGCCTCTTCTAGAGCACATTCCTGGAAGCAGGGAGTATTTTTGTTAACTGTGCAGTATCTTGCATGCTGGAGACTTGGCCCATGCCTTGAGTTCTCAAGACAAGGGCAATGCCTCGTACCATGAGCTGCCTGCACCCCAGAAACACTGCACACAGCCAGGCAAGAGCACACGTGGGACTAAAGCTCCCTCCCATAACACCTGGCTCCTGCCCACTTCTTATCTGGCACCTGCTCATTTCATTTGACAGCACCTGTTTTTAAAGAGTCCATGAGCAGATATTCCTTATTCACCTCTTCTGTCCTCTCTATGGGTTTCACAGGCCTGCACCACTGCTCTTCCAGGCTGGTGAGTTCTCAGCCATGTAATTACTCCTTCAGAAGTCTTTCCATAACTGTGATTATTCCTGTCATCCTTGCCTAGGCCCTTTCCCGGTGTAACTCCAGTCAGGTGGCAGACATCACGTGCAAGGATGCAGCAGGGAGAGCAGGCAAAGGCAAACAAACCCACATCACACCTGTGCCCATACCCTCCTGGAATCTTCTTTTTTTTTTTAACCTTCAAGTTATTTTTTCTTCCCAACCTGTCTCACTTGAGAAATAAAGTATGACCATTTATGCCAAACTTAATTTTATTTATTTTACAAACAAAAATATACATTTATTCTATATTTTCTCTCTTTTTACCACCCCCCCACACATAACACACTTCTGCTCGAGAACCACTTTAAGGATGGCCCAAAGCATTATATATACATAAATATACAACAGGGGAAGGTCAGTCCATGACCTAGTGCAGAAGCTCCTCAGCAGCAGAACATGGGACATTCCAGAAATACTGGAGTCCTGCCAGCAAAGGACAGGATGGATGTGTTGACAACCTGCACAGGTGATCCTTCAGCACTGAATACTTAGATGGCAAAAAGGCAAATTCATAAACAGGCTCTTCACATCATCAAGGATGGCAGGTAAGTCCTTTCAGTCAGGGTGTTGAAAGTCAACAAATACGCCTTGGGATGGAAAAGCAGTTGCTCCTTTAGTTCTCAACTGCTTTGAAATCTTCATCTAACTCTCTTTAAAGTCCAAGGCCCAGGGAAGTTTGCAGGCTCCCCCACCCTTTCTAACCAAGAGCAGCTTGGGATCAGTGTTGTAAGCAGCATTAGGAACAGCAGCACAGCAAGTCAGGCATCACATCCATCCATCCCTTTTACAGCAAACAGTCCAGCGTGGCTCAGGCTGACTCACAGCAGTGACAGAAGAGCATGGAACGCTTCTCTAACACGGCAAAGGCTGACTTGGCCAGCTGCTTGTCCAGCCCTTGCAGTCATTACATGAAGTGGAAATGGGAAAGCCTGTGACCTACAAGAAACTAGTCAGCTCTAGCACACAGACAGATGAAAGCCTTTTTTCNTGTTTGTTTTCAAGGTGCCAGTGCTACTTAGGCCTACAGGGCAAAGTCCCCAGGCAGACAGAGAAGCTGCATTGCTCATTAACAAAAAAATGATAAGCAAAGGCCTGCATAGTTTTGGCAACCAGTATGAACTTCATGTTCTTGCTCATGTTTTCTTTCCCTGTGGTGGGAACACTTGGTAGTGAACACCTTCCTCTACCAACATCTCCACACTGCACCCTGCATAAAAATTTCCCAGAAACTCCTACCTCAGTATTCTTCAGAAACAGCAGTAAGTTGGGGCAAGAGATTCACAGAGGCCCCTAACATTGCAAAGTCCCTCTTTCTACTATCCCTAGTGGGAAGTTGCTTATAGCAGATCTACACCTACCTGGAGGACTCGGGTAGGAAAGCACCCCCGAAGCTAAAGGAATACTCATCTCCATCCTTGGAAAGCACAGGATATCCTAGAAACCAGACTGATGCAGCCTTTATATGAACAGTTGCTGGACTGGAACACCATGTCTTGAAACTGCATGCCAGACAGCTCAGACCACAGTAGTCCCTTTTCCAGCATGGAAGAGGTTAATAAGAAGTGCCAGAAAGTCTTTAAAAGGACCACTTTCCACATGCACATAGGTATTTTCAACATATCAAGGCATAAAACTTACTCAGACCAGCAGCAGTCTGGGGATCTGAACTGCAACGTAAGGGGACACTGCCAGAGATACACATCCATCTACCACTCCTCTCCCACTGCAGCACACCAGCCAGCTTAATTCTAGCACCCCTAAGGTGTTTGAGTTTCCAGTCACTAAATTCTGACAGCTTGGACTCATCATTGGCTTCTGCTCTGCCTCAAGCACCTGAATGTCTCTGGATCCTTCATCTGCAGAGTCAGCTTCCTCCTTCGCCAGCACTCTCCGAGCCCCTGCCAAAGCCATGAAGCAGGGCACAGATAGAAAATGCACCTACCTCACAGGTTTTACTCTTGAAACTCAGCCCTGATTCAGTGTTGTTACTTAGATTTTCCTGTGAGCTCAGATGCACAGCTCTGCAGCCTCCACAGACTGGTTCACAGCTCCTTCAGCTCAGCTAGACAGCAGCACTGTCTGTCCTGTCTCTCTACTGTTCAGTCACTTCACATCCATGCTGTGAGCTAACAGCCTTCCCCTAATGTTCCCTGGACACAGAGAACAGTTCATTCCTCCTCATACCTATTTTTCCCCACACACTCAGAACACTCCTTTTAACCACTAGCAACTCCAATTCACAATTTTTATCAGTGTTAGCTGAAATCAGGGGTGAGCCCCAGTGACCAGCTTCCCTCTTCAGACACTATCACCACCTATCTTGTTGCAGGCAGCCATGCTGCTTGAAAAAGCCCAGGAAGACCATCTTTGGTTTCAACCACCAAAATCTTTCTATATGTGTACAATACAGCAGTCAAATCAGCACCCTCATCCCTAAACACCATTCCCTTATGTGGCAGACAAGTGCTTTCAGTCACTGAAAAGGAAGAGGTGCCAGCCAGGGCTATCTTCTGAGTCATATTCACATCTGGAACATGGAGGATCAGGAAAGTTCAGTGTTTAAAGGTTTATGAACAAAACTGCTCTACATTGTTCTCAGGTAGAAACAGAAAGTGTTCTTTCCAAAAGGGTTTGGGCTGCCAACTTAGTTCCGTGATAGGTTTTGGAAATCCTAAGGACAAGAGGAAAGCCACAGCAGGTAGCCAAGGACAGATTTCCAGTGGACATCCTAACAGCTGTGATATCAGGGAGTCTGGAAGGAAAGGAATGAGGCATCATGTGATCCAGGTGCCCTGCCTCAGGCATTGATGGATTTCCAGCGGTCACTGTCTATGCTGTTGATGCTGCCCACATGGTATGGCATAGAGGCCACATCATCCAGGTAGGCTGTAGTGTCAATCTGAGTGCTCGAGTAGAACCCAGAATCCATTCCTTCCTTCTTGGCAACAGCATAAGGGTGGGGTAGGTGCACATCCACATCCTCAGGTTCATCCACCTGACATTTGTAGGAGAAAAGGATCTTCGGTTCAGACCTGGAGTAATGAAAGATTTAAAATGCATGTTTCACCAATGTGGTATCACAACCACTTATCCTTAATTCAAACTCATCAGCACTAAGAAATTGTGCATTCAGACCTTAAACACTCTTTAAATGAGCTTTTGGTCTAGAAATCTGTGGCAGAGTAAATAAAGTAATGCTAAATGAAGCTTTGGATGAAGTCACTTAAGAGAAATACAAGTGGCAGAATCCTGACTCTACTATGGAAAAAGTGTTCTCATCTTTGAGAGTTTTGAATTACCGAGGGCAACAGCACCCAAACGCCACTGAACTCCACAGCGGCCTGCTGACACCAAAAGGAGTCACAACAGAAGTACACTTCAAGTTCCACCACTGCACACCATGAAAAGCAGAACACAAACACTTGTGGATCAGCAATTTCCATCTTTAACTCCAGACAGTATTCCCTTCTAATTTCAAAGGGATGCAGAGGTACATTCTTGTATTTTAGAAGTAATTTATGTTCTTAGTTATTTTAAAGCCGGCTATTCCTTGCTAATGATCAACAAATACTAAACCCTACCATAAACCACTGGAGTTATCCCGCCAAGGTGTATTTCCCGTGAGTGGCCACACGGCGGCGATCCCGGCCCGAGAATCGCCCTTCCCAGAGCTTTTCACTGGTGACTTTTGGGCCCATGGTGGAGTCCTCGGTAGAAGAGTTACTCAAGCCCCACATCCTTTCGACAAATTTACGCCAAAACCCACCCAGAAGACCGTTTAAGCTCCCAGAACTTAATCCCTCATTAAGCATTTAGCTGTCAACTTCATCAGAAAAGCTTTGTACTACGCAGAATGCTGACGCTGAAGAAGTGATCCTCTGAAATGTGTGAGAGGAATACAGCCATCAGCTCTGCATGCAAAGGAGCCCTGCACAGAAGTGAGCAGCCCCGGGTCATAAAAGAAATTCTTCAAGGGCAGAAATTAAGACTGGTCTCTAACTGGCCTTCTAGTTGCTATCTTTATTGTACAGATTGAGAGAACCCGAGTAAAAACAATTAAATGACAATATATACCCATCTGAACTGCTGTTCCTGGCTACTCACCCAAAGAAACCTTTCAGGAATGCCACATAGATGAGAGGTGCAAAGAAGCTGAAGTACAGAAACGTGGTAGCATCAACACAGCTGTCAACAGCAAAAGGGAACATGAAGGGATTTAGCACTCAAGCATAACACAGCTGGGTAACACCACTCACATCCTCCCATATGATCCAATTTCCCTCTAAAGTGTCCAGAGATCAAGAAAAATCATGCTGAACAAATTTAAACTGATGCAAAGTAACAGCCATTGTCATTGATGTGTCACTGCTTCTAAACACTCAGGGGAATCATGCCAAAACCCAAGGTCTGACCAAGAGCAGTCTCAGTGCTCCCAAATTTGACTCATAGATCTGACACTGATCCCCGCAGAATGAGACCCCACTTATAAGGGTGTCTCCGTATTTCTAGCCAAAAGACTTTCCTCTCTTATTACCTACTAATGGCCAGACATCAGTGGAGTCACACCATTACTCTCACTCACCACCTCAAGAGCACTGCAGCCCATGCAGCTCCACAACCTCTCCACTGTGAGTTTCATGATTACTTAGAGGTCTTTTGGCACAAAACAGAGCCAACAGGTTTATTCCTTCTTAGGAACACAGCATAGGTTTGTTTTCTTGGGAGAGGCAGTGTTGAAGGACACTCCAACACAACACCAGATCCAAGGCTGTAGACCTCCTCCCCCAGTGTACATACCATAGTCCTTCTATGATATCCACACAGAGGAGGGCACTGCCCAGGCCCTGCACCAGGTTCAGCAGTGCCAGAATGCCAGCATAAACATAAAAACTCTTCCTGGCTGTGGGAAAGACACAGATACACATGAAGCTCAACCTCAAATACCAGACCAGCAGATATCTGTTGGATGAAGATGCCAAATCCAACAGAAGCTTCTCACTACCTTGTCTCTTTAAGAACTGCTGAAGAATTAAGACTGCATTTTCCTGTCCCATACTGGCACAATTAATGGTGGTGTAATAGACTAAACCATACCCTCCTGCATGTGTATATACACACATAAGACGGGTTTTGAAAGCCTGATTATGGCAACACAAAATGCAAAGATTTAATTGGCAAGCACCTGGAACCAGTGTCAGTCACATAACCGAATGCAAGAAAAACAAACAAAGACAACCCAGCTGAACCAGAAGCCGTGCCCTTCCAAAGTACAGGTCTCATAAAACTGCTCAGGAGACCCTACAGGAGCAGAGGGTATGCTGGACACCAGGCAGATCAGGGCCTATGCCTGTGACATCCACATCCCCTCCCAAGGGCACCTACACATCAATCCCAACATCAGTTAGAGAGGAGAGCTCAGCACAAACACCTCAATAACAGCTTCTCCCTCTATTCAAGAACTGCAGATATTCTGCAACAACGACAAAAACCAAACAAACAGAAGCATCTTAATAAAGTAAAAGCCCAAATAAAAATTGTTGAGCAGCTCCCACTTAGCCTTCCCTTACCAGGGAATGACTAGCATGCACACTTTAACATCATGTGTGCATTTCAAAGGAAGCTGTTATTAAGAAGCCATTTCTTAAGGCTCTCAGAAGATTATGTAGTTACATAATACTTGTATCATTAACTGAGCAGTAGATCTTGTTTTCTTAATGAAATTATTTAGCTACTAAAGTAGCAGTGTAACTGCTCTTGCTCTGCTCTCCAAAAGACACAACATACTAATTTTTCTAGGGATAAGTTATCAGTCCTTTGCCATGTTATCTGAACCCTGAGACATGGAATGCATCTGCAGTACAAACACATACAGAAACCTTTTACTCCCACCTATACTTTATCCTGATGCTGCACCTATCTATACTATGGAAAACACTACAGCTACTTACAGGGCAAAGAAATCCGGTCTTTCAGAGGAGTTTTTGGAAGAATCACCACCAAGGAATAGACCTGTTGAGACAATGAACTGATAGTTCCATGGTTGCTTGGCACCTGAACTCAACAATCTTTTCAGGGATGGTGTGTGGTATCATGTACTCCCTACATGTCTCAAGGCAGAGGCACAAACCCTCAACATTAAACACAGCACAGAGGTGAAGGCCCCCCAGCTCACCCCCGTCAGCATAAAACAGTTGGTCACTGAGAAACAAGGGAGGGAAGAACATCTGAGTTCAGCTGGAATCCAGCTGCCCCAGCTTACACCACTTCACCTTTATTGTTTCAGCTTCCCCACCACAAGAGAAGGACCAATGCTGTGCTGTAGGAGGCAGGAGGGGGATTAGGGCATTGTTGTACTCAAATCATCCTCCTTGCTCCATTTAGAAAATACAAAGAAGCTACCAGAGTGCATAACACATTCCCAGTACTTACCAGAAAGAAGAAACAGGAGCTGGCAAGCCAGAAGTGTCTCCCTCCATGGCCATAGATATTGAAGTCTTCTGCTGAGAGGTGGGCATCAGGATACAGGATTTCCAGGGTGCCCTAGAAGAGAAGTGGCACCAACATTATTCCATTACAGGTGGTATCCGCACTGAAATGCATGTCCGGACAAGGGACACTACATTTAAAAAACAGCTGGCCTGCCCCCCATGACCCAACCAAGCCCTGCCCTGCTTAGACCAAGTTACACTCAGACAAAAAAAAAAAAAAAAACTGAAGACAAGAAGTGAGGAGAAAGCAAGTGGCAGGAATCTGCATCTGAAGGAAACTGGCATCAATGACATTCCAGATGAAAGACTGAGGTGGACAGGGGATGCAAGCACTTATCTAGAATAGACCAAGAGCTCCATTTCCATCTTTAAAGTAGACCTTTCTGCTGAAACATCCAGAATATAGTCAGTTTGGGAAAGGACACTGTCTTGTTTAGGAGCTACCATACAGAAAGTGGAGACAAAAGTGCTTGTAAGCACTACTGAACCCAGATATAGCTCAAACACTTGATATTTTATGAGGCTCCTCCAGCTTTATCATGTGGTAATGATCAGCTCACTGCCTCTGCAGCCGAGAGCCTGGTCCCAGAACAAAGCTCTGTGTGTTATTCTGGCGCTGCCCTGAGTACAGAGACATGGGCTGACCACTGACATGCTGAGGAGGAGAATAAACCCAGACACAGATTGCATTGTTCAGGGACATGAAGACATGCCTAATAAACTGAGCCAGCAAGCCAGCTGCTACTGTGAAGAGAAGCAAGAGCTCTCAGCTCTCAAAGACTCAGCAGACAAGAGGCCACTGCAGTGCCCTTACTCGGCAAGCACATGGTTTTCATGGCCCTTGAGGCCAGATCCAGAACTTGTGGCTCAGGTGTGGAAAACCTCACTCTTGTTCCAAGATTCACTAAACAAGGTAATCCATCCAAACCTCATCTTATTTCTTCACCTTATCTGAGATCTTTATGCAGTAAAGAGGACAAGCAGATACTATCTGCTTATATACTGCCACAAGCATTCAGTCTTCCTCCAAATCCTCATCCAAAGAGCAAAGCTGACACTTTCAGACAGAAGTCACACTCTTAACTGCTTAACTTCAAGCAAAGTCCCTTCTTTTGCAAATTCTTCTGCTTCAGTGTACTCACCTGGGTGACAGAATACGCCAGAGACAGCACAGTGGTGATTGCCAGCACACGTTTCACGCTCGACTTGCTCTCCAGGTGACCTGTAATTACGGGGTACAGAAGTGACTCAGGATGTAATCCCAGCACTGGTTAAAATCAGTTCTTTCCAGAACCAATAAAGGAAAACACCAGTATTTTCAGAGGCCTTCAAGGGAAGGTTACAGCTCACTAAACCCTGTTTAGAGAGTTGAGCCTTTCACAGGCAAAATCCTACTTACAAAACAACAGATTTTAACTTGCTTTCCTCCTGTCCACACTAATATAGAGAAAACCACTAAGTCCGTCTGCTGGGGTTACAGAAAGAAAAGAAAAAAAAAAAAAAAAGGAATGACTCCAGCATCATGTACACTGAGATGCTATAAAGCTTCTTCTCAGGGAGAAGAGTTGATAGGACGCTGGGGTAGAGAACTCTGTACTGGAATATACTAAAGCAAGCAATTTCCAAAAGCTCCTTTAAATCTAAATTATTCTCTGAGCCCTCAAAAGATGAAAAGGATACTGCTCACGTGTCCCACTGACAGATGCAACACCCTCTCCTCTACCTCTGAACCACAGGGAGGGGCATTTTCACTTGCACAACTGAAAAAAGTAGAATTTCAATTGCAGGTACAGATAAAGCATTTGAATGCAGCCAAGGTGGATCAAACCAAAGATGGGATAAAGGGGATAGAAAAACCCCCAAAGGGACCACCCTAAATAAAATGGGGTTGAAGCAAAGATCACTGTTGATCTTGGCACAAAAATCTTACCTAAAATGCACACTCCATCATATGAGTACAGGACAAACAAATCTCATATAAACCCTTAAATGGCACAAGCCATGAATCTGTAAGGTATAATCAGGCCTTCAGCCACTTCTAACTACAAGTACACAATTTGTCCTTTGTATTTATTCTACAGCCTCCTCACTTTATAGAATCAGCATCACCATGAACTTACAGATGCAGCCTCTGTGGAAGGAAAGGGAATAGTACACATTAAAAGCACTGAAAAACCTCCTGACACATACCAAAGGCAAGGCCTAGAATCACCACACTCAGTTCGATCGCCAGAAGGAAGAACCTTGTGATCTCCCACAGGATCTGAGGGATAACAGAGACCAGACAAACATGATTAGAGGGAGCCAGGAACCAGTTTCAAGTTAATAAAGCAAAACTCCAGGGGATGGCAACCTCAGAATGGCTGGTCATTTCCACAAGCCCTTCTCACGCTTTGTAGGGATACTGATCACATGCTTGTTCCAAGCCCTGTTCGTGCCTGTGGAACAGAACAGTTGTGTGGGAACAAGCAAATAGCAGGTCTACAGAGAGGAAGTGGCCATGGTTTGCTCCAGCTGAGGATCTGTCACTTGTCCCAGATATATTCTTGCTGCTGTGCTCCCAAAGAGTACAAGTCCATGATGATCTCAAAAGTATCATATTAAACAAGGCCAGTTCTTAAAGCAGTAGATATACCTGACCAAACTCTGTATTCTGCCCTCTTCCAAAGCTACTGCTCCTTAAATCTAAAGCATATTCAAGTAAAAAGCACCCCCCATTCCAGCCTGTCATTTGCAATCTCATGTTTTATTTGATGGTACAAGACCAATAAAAAGTAGGTGAGGCTACTTTTCAGGGAGTCATGCAATGAATCAGTGCCAAACCTAGAACAAGGACACAAATTCTGGTTTATTAACCCTTTACCTTTGAACACTGAATGGTACTCTGTCTTGAAGATACATAATATTTTAAGAGGCATTGGATAAGAAATTTCTAATCCCATCAACTACAGTGTGTATGCACATATATGAGACAATACAAAAGAAACATAATAGACAGGATAGGATGTGTTTACAGAAAAAAACTGTCAGTATCTGTCTTGCTACATGGTTTTCCAGTTGCTGCACTTAGCAGCAACACCAGAGATAAAGAAAAACACCTTTCCACTTCTTCATTATTCAAGTCCTAGACCTACATCTGTTGGACAGAGGTGAATAAAAATGCCACAAACATCCAACCACTCACAACAGCAGCTCATCACAATGCTCTGACAGTAACATTAAAGGGAAAAGCAAGGGAACCACACTGGTCTCAGAGAATAAAGCCCTAAGACCTGTATTTGGTGGCTGGTTCCTCTTTCTCTAACAGTTCAAGAACTGCAGAGCTTTTTGTTTTAAGTAATATTCTGCTACAAGTCAAATTACTACAAAAAAACAGCACGTACAAAGATATTTCCTGTTTGCTAAGGGTTCACCCTGTGCTCAGAACGGCTACAAGGATGTTCAGGTGTCAGTCTCAAAAGGGAAATTGGTTTTATTTGCATTCAGTATAGAAACTTAAACACATTCAAAGAGCCACTGGAATACTGCAAGAGTAACAAAGGCCAGGTCTTGCCTATCCACTAAAGGTATCTGAACGTTTACCTCTTGCAAAAGAGAAAAATTTCATCCCTGTAACAGGAAACTTTTGCTGCCACTATTTGTGTGTCTATTTTAGGAAATCCATTGTTTTACCGTCCTGGATGTTGTGATGATTTAGATCCAGCTATCAAAACAGGATGCCATAGTACACATAGCTAAAAGTACTGCAAAAAACCACATTCTTGTACACACTTAAGAGGGAAGCCAGAGCAGATTGCTGTGATCAGAAGTACACAAAGCACAGCCCCCAACTTCAGTGTTGCACCTACCTTGTCAGCAACCATGGCAGCATCAGAGGCGCTCACAGTCATGGAGACAACAGCTCGGGCAATGCCAACTAAAGCCACCACAAATACCTGCAAAAAAGAGCACAAGTGAGCTCATGTCAAAGGGCACATATGCAGTAATGATCAGAAACCCTTCTGGAAATATCATTTCTAGGTCAGCCTGATAATGTGTACTAAGGATTTCCTGTAGCAGACTAGAGTTAATTTCCTGAAAAAGATTCCTCAGACCTGTTAGAAAGGAGTACTGCCTTAGAATTTAGGAAGGAACAATTGCCTCAGCTGTCAGATTAAGCTCCAAAGAGTTCTTCACCCAGTCTTTACAACAGTAAAGAAACTGTCTTTACAGTATTTCCACCCTTCATTCCACTGGGGCAGGGGAGGAGAAAGAGAAACAGACACAAAACATACCCCCTCTGAGTTACAAAACCAAATGGCTGGTATGTCTGACTAAACCGATCACATCAGATAACAGGAACCACTCAACACCAACTACCACACTACACAACTGTGACAAAACTAAACCTGCAGTTCTCCCACTCCACACTGACAATGCTCAGAAATGCAGAGGAAAAGTCACCTGCAGCCAGCAGCTTTAAAACACCTTACTGCACACTGTAACACAGAGATCCCCAACTCAGTTCATGTACCATTTAAGCAGCTCAGCAAGGCTCAGTTATCCTGTGCTGTCACTGCCATACTATGCAATTAAGGGCCCACCTGGATGTATCTACACTCCACTGTGCAGACTTACACTTTAAGAAAGTGGATTTTTCCAGATAAAATGCTCTGAGTCACAGGCTGATGCTAATGATGAAGGTAGGAGACAGCTAAACCTATCAGAGAACCAAGAGTCCAAGCTGATTTGAAGGTGTTTGCAGAATGGAAATGACCAATGAGTGACCCACAGATGAGTATCTGCTTAGAAGAAGAAGGCATAGCAATGGCATGGAAGAAGAATACAACAATCCCTCCTGGAAAAGTACACGACAAAACACTGACAAAAAAGAAGGGTCCCTGAATATAATGGTGTTCTAGAGCTGCAACACCTCACTGGAGAGTAACACACACCTTTTTGTTTCCTCTCTAAGCAGGTAGAGACTTCCCAATCTGTTAAGTCCACATTAATCACCAACTCCACAAGAAAGCATTCCTTTAGGACATGACAAAAAGCCAGTTTAAAGGAAGTCTTCACAGAACACACTTCCATCCTCATTTCTTAGTAATATATTCAAGAAATGAGTATGAAACTGAGTTCAAGCATTTTCCTCTCAGACTGTGCTGGATTTGGCTGGGATAGAGTGAATTTCCTTCACAGTAGCTGGTATGGGGCTACATTTGGGATTTTTGTGCTGAAAACTGTTGATAACACAAATGTTTTCACTAATGCTGCACTGCTCTTACACAGACTGTAAGGCATTTTCTGCCTCTCACCCCACTCCAGCAGCAAGTTGGCTGGAGGTGCACAAGAAGTTCAGAGGAGACAACTGAGACAGTTGACCCCAACTGGCCAAGGAATATCCCATAAGGCATCATGCTCAGCACATAAAGCCAGGAAGGAAAAGACTTTCAGAGCAATGGTATTTGTCTTCCCCAGAAACCATGTAATGGAGCCCTGCTTTCCTGGAAACAGCTGAATGCCTGCCTGCCCGTGGAAAGTGGTAAATGAATGCCTTGCTTTGCTTTCCCTGCGTGCACAGCTTTTGCTTTGGCTTATTAAACTGCCTTCATCTCAACCCACAAGTTTTCTCACTTTTACTCTTCTGATTCTCTCCCCTGTTCCAGGGAAGGGGAGTGAGAGAGCAGCTGTGTGGGGCTGAGTTGCCATCCAGAGCATAAAGTGGGTTCACTTTCCTCCCTTTGGTTTATCATAAGTTTTGTTTTTCAAAGCCCTTGGCACAAGCTTCAACTGATCATGTGCATTACTCGAAAGGTTTAAATCCAGACTGGAAAGGGATGGTAATATTTTTTAAAGGTGGAAACATCTGTGTGTATACCTGGTTATCCAAAACTGTACAGAAGCCCAGAACCCCAACTTGTGGCCCGAAAGAGCTAACAAGACTTCCCAAGAAAGATTCAGGTGAGGCTACTAGGTCAGATTTGGTTTTGAGTTTCTTGGGCTTTGCCATGCCAGTACCTGTACACAGACCAGGGAAAGAGGTGTCCATCTAACCCAGCTCAAACACACATTCACTTCCACAACCTGTACTAACCTCACTAAGGAAGAGCAATCACATTATGTTACATACTGAGGCAAGCGAAGATATCAAAAAACTTCTGAATGGTCTTTTTAAACAAATTCAGGTAGGTTCTTGCATTTATGATGTCCTATAAGCAGCATCACAGGGCATCACAGAACTGGTGAGAGGAGAACAGCAAGATCTTAGATGTTTGTGAACTGCAACTGTACTGTACATTCTGTTTCCACCTTAAGAACTATCAAGAACATGATCAAGTCAGGGGCCACTTGGACATGACGTGAAAGAACCTAACAGGGTTGGGTTTCTACATTCCCAGACTAACCAGAACCCCGTCACATCCCCATTTTCTCCAGCAGATGACCAAGTTTTTTAACAGCTTCAATTACTCTCCTTTCCCTACCTCAATGAAAAGCTGTGTTTGTGTCCCATGCTACTTACTGCAAGGAGCAAAGAAAGCATAAGATACTAGATTCCAAGACATCAAAGCAACAAAGGAAGAAAAAAAGGAAAAGAAAAATTAAATCATCACAGGAGAACAAAATCCACTCAAATCCAGCAGATATGGTCCCAGTATCTCCTGAAAGCTGAATTCAGAGAGTGTAAAAAAAAAAGTCAGGGTCTACTTCTTGTAGCACACCTGCAATGAAAAGCAGATTTTATCCCCGCAAGAGCCAGTCTAGGCTCTCTCCACTCGTTCAGTGACATTGATCATGAGTGGTAATAAAAAAAACACTTCCCAGTTCAAAGGCACAGAGGGGTACTTACTAGTATGTAGAATGTAGTGAAGATCGGGCTAGAAGTGACCCGGATTTTGGCCCTGGCAGAGGGCAGCTTCCAGAGAAGAAACATAAAGAAAAGCACATTGGGAACCAGGAGCAGAAGATCCCAGTAGCGGACTCTGCAAAAAGTAAATAAGACAAGTTTTACCCCCGTTCTTCAGCCTCTAGAAGGGAAGGCACCAGCCCTGGTCCCTTCCCAGCCAAACTGAGAAACAAACAAAGCTCTTTCCCTTGGTCCAGGGTCAGACTGTGGTCCCATTTCCTCCAGCTTACCTGGACTTCCCAATGTCTTCATAGAGCAACAACAGGCACTTGTGTGGCACTGTGATGTTCGTGTCGTTGATCACCTGCGTTGTCATTGGGGAGAGAGTTGTCACATTATCCAGTGCTGTCACCAGGGCAGTTGAATGTGTGATGTTGTCAGACACAGAGAATGTCATCACAGACATCATGGACTGGAACATCCTGTCTTCCTTCTGGTCCAGGTCAAGCACAGCAAGGAAAATAAGCAATATTAAATCAATTGTGAGTCAGAGCTAAAAAAACACATCCTTGACATTAAGCCTCTGCACAACTGCTTCCTGCTTGGTACAGCCAATTATCATCATGTCAAAGACTGTATTACACAATAAAATGCCACCTGCCCTAAGTCTACACACAGCCATTAGAGTAGTCAGTACAAAACCACACCGATATCAGAGTAACAAGCACCTTCAAATGGTGCTGTGTAGGATTCAATTTTGTGATTATTTGAGCTTTGGCAGATTCCTAGAAGAAATCAAGACTCAACAGCAATACATGGCATCATCAGATGGAGATAAAAACCTTACTTTACCAAGACACTCATTCTTGGTCCCAAGATCAAGATGTGACAGTCAATTGATTTCAACTACTGCAAAGAAAAGATGAACGCCCCAACTGAAAACTCGTTGCTGTTACCAACCATGAAGCCTGAGAGCAGGGAGAGCCTCACATACACCCACCTAAAGGGACTGTACAGAGTCTTCACCTTTCAAACCCAGCACTGGCAAAAAGCAAGATTGAGCAGTATTTTTCTAACACTTTGCAAGACACCAGAACTGTTCTGGTTTTGAGCAAATCTCTTCCCACCCTAAAGCAGAACCTTGACTCTTAAGGCACTTCAGATGCTACAAGCTGAATACAAATACAGGGTCCAATCACCCCTCCTGACAATCCCTAAAGAAGAAATCACAGGCTACCCACAGATGCAAAAATGGTAACTCTCTTGTCAGCCAACATCTTAAAGATGCACATTGCCAGGTACAGCACTTGAGCAGTCTGTGTGTTATAGCTAATCCAGGATTTATCTCAAAAAAAATTCTCCCTGTTTGACTCCAGCTCTGACTTGCATGCTGAAAACTGACAGCCCCCATGACAGGGCTCAGAAGGTATTTTCCCTTAGAGATTCTGGGTGAGTCACAAGCTGGAAAGCATCAGAACAGCCCTGTGTCATCTGCTGAGCTTTTAGAGTTCAGCAGCACCTTCTCCACAAATTGCTTGAGACTGTTAGTAAAAGGCTCTTCTTTCCCTTCAGAGGCTGAAACTCTTCCCAGGTTCTCTAAGGGGCAAGGGAATTGTCCCACCCTCAGCCAACAAACCCTCCTTTTGATTCATCCTTGCTGACAGATACTCCCTGAGCTGGGATTTTCTTTCGTGACTGTTGAATGCTTTGCTGCACGAGAGGCATCACAGTAAATAAACACACAGATCTGGAAGGAGCAGCTTCACGCCAAGATGGAAAAACCTGGACCACAAAATTCTGCTTCTAAGTAGAGGTTCCAGCAAACAACCTTCCTGTTCCAAACTTATCTCTGGAAATGTCATCTCTTCCCTCCGGCTATTCACTTCTCTGAACTGTTCAGAGAATGATTTTCTCTGCACAATTTTGCTCCATTCTCTACCTCTGTAACACCACTACATCCCAAAAGAAGTGAGGGCAAGTACGGTCACGTTTGCCAACAGAAAAAAATTTCTACATGATTTTTTAAAAAGATGGGAAAAAGTAGAGAAAAACCTCACAGACCATGGGCAGAATTAGCAACTGTGAACCATCACAACCTCCTGGCAGCTCTTCTGGGACAAAGAATTCCATCTGCCTGTCACACTAAAAAGAGCTCAAATATAAAGCTGTGAGACATTTACATTAGAAAAACAACTTCTTATGAAAAGAGCAAACAAGCTCCATTATTTTTCAATAGAAGCCACCACTATCACACAACAACAGCTGCTGATAAGGAGAGGAGTTGCCCACACAGAACTCCAGTCACGAGGTTTCAAAGGGCAAAGCAGAATCAAGCTCACCTCTCAGCCAGGCTGCTCACTACAGCCTGGTACTTGTTTTTTTCCTCCCCAGATAAAGTGTACACAAAGCAGAGCAACAGAACATCCAGCATGATACGAGAGGGCAGCCAAGACCATCAGACACTGTGGTCATGCTTTTCTAATAGCTAAGGCCTACAGCAAGGACATGGAGAACTGGCCCACTCCTGTCCAAATCAACAGCAAAAATCCCACAGCAACAGGACCAGGAACTAATGGAAAGAATCCAGCTAGGAGTTGTCATTCCCAGCAACACTGCTCCTTTCAGCACACTGTCCTCCCCCTGTCTGGTCCTAAATAAATCCTGTCAGCTGAGCATATCCAAGAGCTCACTCGCCACACCCTGCCTCCACGGGACTGCCTGCTTCAGCCAGCCCAGCCCATACAATGGGGTAAAATCACCCAGAGCCGCATGAAAAGAAATCAATACTGAAGTTGTGGTCTCCCCTTTTCATCCAGCAGGCAGCTCTTTACACCAGAAAACAAAATAAAATGTTTCTCTATACTCCAAATGAAGTCAGGCTGACTTGGTCGAGGCCAATTCTTAACTCCAGGCCCTGGACAAGCTGCATTTGGAACAAGACCACAGGCATGACTCCTGGGCTGCAGTGGCAGAACTCTGGGAAAGGCTCTGCTGCACCTTCAGGGAAATGTTACCTTACAAACAGATATTGTTCCTCGAATTATGGCACTGTAACAATATCAGAGCTCAGTGAAATTCAGAGCTCACATCACTGGTAATTCTGTCTTCTTTCAAAGCTCACCTACAGAAAGGGGAATTACACACTGCACAAGTTGCAGCTGCAATAAAAAAATCGACATATCTATTTATTTCTGCAAACAACATCAAAAAGTCTCTTAAGCACAGATCATGATAGGGTTAAGACTGCTTCTTAAAACACTCTATTTGTGCAATAAAAACTACACTGACCAGATCCCTGCTCAAATACAACTGTTACTGTAGTAACTTAAATGCTTAAAAATACTCCAGAACACTAAAAAAAGAAAAAAAAACCCACACAAATACAACATCAACAAAAAAATCTCCACCAACACAAAAAAGGAAAAAACAGTAAAAAAAAAAGGTTTTTTTTTTTCTCTTCCATTTTAGGAAGGCTTTTCGACCCTCTGTTTTGATCACAATTGCATTTTTCATTTCACTCTCAGAACTTAAGATAGAGATTTTCCCTCAGTGATCGAAGTGCTCCGTTTTAGTTTCAGTCTCACATCTCGTTCTGGAGTAAGCTAAAAAATAAAGGAACTGCAACGGGGGGAAAAAAATATGAAAAATACCGAAAGCAGAAGTATCAACAATAAGCCCAAACCCTCAGAGACAGGAAACCCTAGCCCAGAGGTGGATACTGGAAATGCATATCCCGGGGTTTTCTCTGTTTTGGTTTTGATTCCTCTGGAAGGCGGGTGCACAACACGCAAGAGAAGTAGCAATGCGTTGTCACTTGGTTCTAGGCTGGCGAGGACGCACCGCCTGTTTCAGAGGCGGCTAAAGCACCACAGCTGTGACCAGCCGCAGTCCCACCCCGCCCTCCAGCCGGCCAGAGGTGCCCCCGAGGCTCCGGCTATGGGGCTCCCGGGCTGCACTGGGAGGCCCTGCGAGGCCCGCGGCCCCCGCGCAGCACGGCCCCACCACCCCGCTCTGAGGCGCCCCAGCGCCCTTCCCTCCCCGTTTCCCGGCTCCCGCCGGCCCCGCTCCGCTCGTACCCGCCGGGCCCCGTCGCACCCGGCCCCGCTCCCGCCGCTGCCGCTCAGTCCCGGGGCCCCGGCCCCGCCATCCCAGCCCCGGCCCTGCCGCTCCCCTCAGCCGGGGAGTGTCGCTGAAGAGCGGCCCGAGCGCAGCGCCGCGCAGCCAAGCAGAGACGCTGCCGCCACAGCCAGGGAGTCTCAGCGAGCCCAGGGGCGCTATTGAGAGACGGTCCCCGAGCAGGCTCGGGCTGGACCAATCCGTGAGCGGGCGGTGTCAAAGGGGCCAAAAGAAATAGCGGATCAAGCCAATAGGAAGGGCCGGGAGGCGGGACTAAGGGGGCAGGAACGCGGCGCTTTAAAGGCGCCTCGTCCCGCACCCACCTGTGGGTGCCCAGCGCAGGTGGCGATGGGCAGCGGGGTGACCCCGGGGCTCGGCGGGTCTCGGCTCCGCCCTTGCCGGGCAGCCTGTGTCCTTTACAGCCCGATCCCATCCCCGGGCCAGCCCGCACAGCCCAGCATCCCAGCCGACAGCGAGCGCTCTGCGATCCAGCACCCACCGTCACACACCTCCGGGGAAAAGCAGGATACAGCTGCGCAGGAATTCTGTACGGC
This sequence comes from Rhipidura dahli, assembly GCA_013399225.1. Lineage (NCBI taxonomy): Eukaryota > Metazoa > Chordata > Aves > Passeriformes > Rhipiduridae > Rhipidura > Rhipidura dahli. The sequence continues at coordinate 3,007,186 of VXAC01001091.1, read as the reverse complement.
TGTGGATGCAAGGCAGGGTAGTTAATAATTGAGAGAGATCCGATAATAAGTCCCTGCGGGGGAGAATGATTAACAACCTTGGAGTTTGGCTTTTAATGAGAGCTTAAAGCTGACTGAAGAAACTCGGCGTAGTTTGGACAGCAGCTGCTAAAGGGAAACGTGATCAATAATTATCAGGATTTGGAGGTGCAAATAGCAGGCAGACAAAAGAGACGCTTAGTATAGTAAACAAGGAAGCAACTGTGACAAATGAGCCAAGATTTATATAGGAAATTAAAGGCAATAACCAGCTAAGCACCAGCACTTTATTCTCAGCAGTAAGAGCTGTCTGACAGGAAAGTTTCAGGGAGAATGTTTGTTATCTGAGTCATTGTGAGGACTGGAGGATACATTCTGGTGTGGTTTTCTACCTGTGGCTCACCCCTGGCTGTAGGGTTTGCTTCTGTAGGAATGCAAGGCTTCTGCTAAGCTGAAGTTTGCTGTACAGAGCCTACACCTCTGTAGAAGATCCATACATTGGTCAAGTTTAGATGTTCTTCTCTAGCAAACACCACACATGGAGGGTTCCAGGCCCTCCTCACACATAGATCCTCCTGAGCTTAAATCTGCTTGATTCTCTTCTCAGGTCAAATTTTCCAGCTATGCCTCAGCAAGCCTCATGAAGGGGTTGTACCTGGAGACTTGTCTGCCTCAGCCCTATTCCTCTGATTTCCACTGGGCTGAAACAGGTTTTCATGCTGGTGTCATGCCTTTGGAATGACATCTGGAGAAGCCAGTCCTTAGCTTGTCTCATGTCACACTGTCGTGCAGGTTAATGATATGCTGCAGTATTCCGACACGTTCCATTTATGGATCCAAGCTCAAAGGCTTGGCTGACACCAGGATCTCTGAGTTACAGAAGGGACACTCCTGTTTAGAGAGGTGGAGTGTTTCTACTTAGAAAGTGCCTTGGTAACAGACAAGTAAAATCCATGTCTCCTCACTTGTAGCCTCAGGCACTAACTAGTTGAGCGTGTTACCTCCCACATAACTGTGTCAGAAGGAGAGATTTTGCTTTCCAATCCACCTGCTCTTCCCATCTGATTCAGTCTGAGGCTAGAGCCCAGTATTTTGGACACCAGATCCAAGAGCTGTTTCATGGTCAGGAGCCTGCTGGGTGCCACTGCAAGGACCATGTCACTTTAGCTGCTGCCTTTCTCACTGCTTATGTGAAACAGGAGGTGGGGGATCCACACTTAGGGTTCCTTTGTATTAACCAGCCTTGCCTGTCAGCCCCAACATGGTGTGTGCAAACACAGCTCTCTTCTTCCACCTCCACGGACTGCTCCATGTCCTTGACTGCACACATCCTTCCAGTTCAGCTGAGCACTGCTGCTCTCTGCATCATCTCCTCCAGCCAGCGCATGAAGACAGCAGGGCTCACTCCCTTTGTCCCTGCTGTGTCACTTGGTGTTGCCAGGCTGAAGCAGAACAAGAGGTGATGTTCAGCAGCCTTGGTACAACCTTGAGGGCCCCGAGGAAAGCTGGCACTTGTTGCTGTACCTGCTGCAGCCTGCTGTGCTTTGACAACCTCACTTGCCTTGCAGTGTCGGAGGTGGAAGGTGCAGACATGGTGTCCAGGACAGCATTACACCTTTGTGTAATCACCAAATCCCACTCTTCTGGGACATTTTATCTCTCTCAGATACTCTATCAGCTGTTATTAGATCAGTCTACTGAACAGGATATTAGTTCTCATCTGAAACTGCTTTGCTGTTCAGGTGCTGAGCAACTGCAGGGACAAATGTGCCTGTCTTGTTTCAGAGCTGCTCTACCAGCCTACTGATTTCTAGTATTGGGCATAAATTTGCACCACAGCATACCACCTGAGCTGTGCTCCTGTGTCTCTGCCCTTTTTTTCCCAAGGGGAATTCAGTCCCTAGGGCTCTTCCTGTGCTGCAAGAAGCCATGAGTCTGCAAAATCCTAGTGGCATGGTTGGATATTCAGGAGTTTGGTGCTCAGGTGAGGTCACCCCAGCGAGCAGCCTGGGCCCTGTTTGCATCTCAGCCCTCTCACATACACCAGTCCACGTCTCCCGTGTAGCAGGAGCCCTGTCCCATACATAGCAGCAGCCTGATTTTAGGGGTGGTTTTAGCTGCCCAAGCTCAGCTCTTGTCAAAGAGACAGAGCACCCCAGCTCAAGCACAGGACCACTTGTAGGTAGCACTCAGTTAGCAGTGAAAACATGGATGTGGTGTGTGGTCTTCCAGGCAGGACAGACAGAAAAGCTGTCTGTCCATCCAGCTGTCCAGTGCCTGGAGAGACAGTGGCACCCTGTGGTGACACTGGCTCATCACAGTGTGTCATCTGGGCCTTGTGAGACAGACAGCACCACCTTAGCCAGGTCTTGGGCTGCCTTCCCTTAAGCCATAGAATCATTTAGGTTGGAAAAGACTGGATATTAGGAAAGAATTCTTCAGCTCTGGCATTGAACAGGCTTCCCAGGGAAGTGATGGAATCACCATCCCAGGAAGTGTTCAAAAATGATGCAGATGTGGTGCTCAGAGAAGTTTTAGTGGCAGATTTGGCAGGGCTAGGTTAACAGTTGGACTCGATGACATTTGGGATCTTTTCCAACCTTCATGGTTCTGTGATTCTGTGACCTCTAAGATCATCAAGCCCATGGTGGTCTCTAGGAGCCTACAAGTGGGGGCATCTGGGGGGTGTCCCTGTGTCTGTTTCTCTCTGAGCACCAGCCAGCTCCCTGTCATGTGTCACAGAGAAGAGGCTGAGCCACTCTCCTATTTATATCGTGATGCTCCTGCTTTGCTATATTAGTACCAGCCTGAATCATCCAGATGGGCTCCTGGAAGAGCCATTTCAGATTGTCAGCTGCCTCTCCAGTCACTTTTGCTTCTGGTGCCTCCTGTTTCAGGGTCAGTGTCCCACGCTCGAGTGCAGCCAAGAGCAGAAATAGCCTGATACTAAATAATGATCAGAAACCCTTCAGAGAATGCAGATCTCCAAAATCCAAACCACCTGCTGTTATGCAAGATCGTGAGGCCTGGGAGGAAGCATTCCATCCTCTTGCCAAACATCAGCCCATTGCTTGTTTTGTCTCTCTAAATTCCTCTTCCAGTCTCTATGGGACAGGTGCTCTTCTTCAGTTCCCCTCCCAAATGGCATTTGCTTGCTGCACTGAACAGCTGGGGAGACAGATGTGTCTCCAGAATAGCTCAAATCAGCTCCTGTTACTGTTAGCACATACAGGCTAACATAAGGAAAAAAAAAAAAAGCCAGAACCTCTTTCCTACCTCTTGTCGTTTCAGCGAGAACCAGAACAAAAGTGATTCAACTGGGTCAGTGGCAAACCCGGTCAAGCCAGGCTTGATTTTAGCTGCCAAAGAGGCAGACGGGAATTCACAGTGAGATCTCTCCGGTGACTCGGGGGCCCGGCAGGAGGACACCCCTCGAGCCCAGACGGAAATGTTTGCCAAAGTTTGCCAGTGCCGCCCACCAGCCCCCGAGCCCCCTTGGCCGGGAGCGGCCGGAGGTGGCCAGTGCTGGCCCGGGGTCCCTTCCGCTCCAGGCTCCCGCCCCCCGCCTCATCCATATTCACAAGGGGGCGGGGCCCGTCCAGGTCTATTCATTATTCATGAGGTTTCGCGCGCTTTTGTGACCACGTGGGTCGGTTTTCGCGCGGAATCCGGCGGGGCGGAAAGCGGCGGTGATGGCGGTGAGCGGCCGGGCCGGGGAGTTGGGGTGCCACTCCCGCGGGGTTCGGGTCCCGGGTCTTTCCCGCTGCGGGACACTTGGCGCTGCGGCCGTGCGGGGTCCAGAGAGGATTTCGGGGTGGGGGGGGGACAACGGGGGTGCGCTCGCCGGTGCTCCCGAAACGCCCAGGGAAGCTTCCCGCGTGCCCGGCGCCGCAGAGGAGAGAGCTGGGCCGGGGCAGGATCGGACCCTTTCCCTCCGCTCCGGCTGCGCTGCGCTCGGAGGATGGATTTACCCCCTCTCCCCTCTCCCTATGTTTCCATTGTCATTTGCGAGGAGGGCTAATTATTGTTACTTATCGATGATCTATATACCCCCTTTCTGACCGCGGCCCGCATCGCAGAGGCCCCTGGAGGCCCTGACCTCCTCTCTCCAGCGATCCCCTGCCCTCACCCCGCTCCTGTCCTTGCAGGACTCCTCCGAGTCGCAGGCGGCGGTGACCAGCCCCGTGCGGAGCTCCCGCCGCGGCGATGCCTTTACGTCCAGCCCCGGTCGGGACCTGCCACCCTTCGAGGATGAGTCCGAAGGGCTCCTGGGGACCGAGGGGCTCCCCGAAGAGGAGGAAGAAGGGGAAGAGCTCATTGGGGAAGGGATGGAAAGGTAAGGAAATCGTTGCGGGGGGAGGGGAGGGGTTGTGTCCGGTGATGGGGTGCTGGGGATGTCAGTGCAGCCAGCATGGAGGGGGCTCTCAGGCCCTGTGGGATCCCTCTGCTGTGCTGATAGCTGGGGTGAGGGGGCTGAAGAACTGCTGGGCAATGGAGAAAGGTCAGAGTATGGTGTTATTTGAGTCCTGGAAGAACTGAGCTAAGTGCCATCATGGTCCAGGGTGGGTAAACCAGGATCTGCCTGGATGCATGATGTGCATCCAGCCCAGCTCTTTACTGCTGCAGGCATGAATTTTGATGTTGTTTTACTCAGCCAGGCCTGCCGGCAAGCTGAACTTTACAACACCAAGGCTTGAATGCTGTCATTCCTAACAGTGGAGCTGGAGCCCTTTACTGCAGGCCATCTTGAATTAGGAAGAGCTTTCCTGCGCAGCAGTTCTGTCCTGCTGCAGAACAACTGTCCTGACACCTGCCCAGCAGCAGCCAAAGAAGGGCTGCAGAATTGCTTTTCCTGACCTGATTGCCTGCTCTGTGTGTGTGTGCTAGGGACTACCGCCCCATCCCGGAGCTGGACGTGTATGAAGCAGAGGGCCTGGCCCTGGATGATGAAGATGTGGAGGAGCTGACTGCCAGCCAGCGGGAAGCCGCCGAGCGAGTGATGAGGCAGCGGGACCGCGAGCTGCAGCAGGGCATGGGCCGCATGAGGAGGGGGCTGCTCTATGGTAGGTGCAGTGAGCTGTACCAGCTGGCCCACCCTGAGTGCTTAGTGATAACCTAGCTCTTTGTGGGGAGCTGGGCTCTTTACCCTCAGGTTAGGAGGGAGATCTCTAGAGCTCCAGTGTATCTGGGCTCCTAGTGAAATCACTGGCTGTGGGCTTGGCTGGATTCCCTGGTGCATGATCCCTTTGTGTTTCCTAGGAACTCATTTGGTGTTCTTCTGGTTACTGCTGAAACAAAGTTAGGATCCTGGGCCTCTATCAAAGGGTTGGGATTCTACCAAGCATGTGCTGTAGAGTTTGTTGGTGTTGGTGCTCCTGTACAGACTTTTATGGGCTGGGTGGAAGGGCCTTTGATGTAATTTACACCCGTTCCTTGGTCAGTGCATTAATAGACTTGAACGTGTGCTGCTGCATACAACTCTTCCTGTTCACACCCTTAAAATCTTAGCTGTGTTGTGGAAAATGTAGGAGCAAGTCTCCAACTGGACTTAGGCTGGACCTGGGATGTCTCTTGGTTGTATCCCAGGCTGTGACATCTTTACTTCCACAGCCCATGCAATCCCACTGTGACTAATCCAAAGAGTGGGCATGGGAATCCCAGATCATTTTCCTCCCATCCCTTAGACAGTGATGATGAAGACGAAGACCGTCCTGCGCGGAAGAGGCGGCTGGCGGAGCGGGCTGCCGAAGGCATGGAGGAGGAGGATGAAGACATGATTGAGAGCATTGAGAATCTGGAAGACATGAAAGGGCACTCAGTGAGGGAGTGGGTTTCCATGGCAGCTCCCCGGCTCGAGATCTATCACCGCTTCAAGAACTTCCTGAAGACCCATGTGGATGACCATGGGCACAATGTCTTCAAGGAGAGGATCAGTGACATGTGCAAAGGTATGGCTGGGTCATTGGAGACTTTCTCTCTTTACGTGGGTCACGGTACTTTGTGGTGATCCAGTCCAGAGGTGGATATTTTCTGCCTGCCCTCTTCGTTCCAGACATTGAATCAGCACTTTAAGAAAGCCTGATGCTGATGGAGATAAATGAATAATGGAAACATGTCTACTGTCTTCTTTGATTCTGGCTGACTAATTAGAAGGCCCCTGGCGTCTGCTCCTCATTAATATTCATATCGTAGAAATGCTAGCAGAAGAATATGTGGGGCAGCAGACAGTGGTCTGCAAGTTTGTGATCTGAAAGAGACAACAATTGCTTGCTGTCTGCACCAGTTACTTTCTCACACTGGAAACTGGATTATCCAGCGAGGGGACACAAATAGACCTTGTGACTTTGAAAACTGTGTCAGTGTTGCAGTCTTGTATTCTCACTAGGCACTGCCAGAAGAAACGGTCATTAAGGCTGTCATTGATGAGTTTTAAAAGCAGAAATTGTCACATCTAGGAGCAGCTCATGTAGCTGTACTTGTTGTATTTCTTCTTTATATTGAGCAGAAGCTTGAGCGGTGGAACAGGATCAGTTTTATAAAGCTAGGAAATAAAAGGCATTTGTCTCATCCATTTCCACAAACATAAGACACAGCAGGTTTTTTGCCAGCCATTCAGCACACATAATGTCTCTCCTATTAACTTCTGTTTCTTGGAGGTCTCTGAGAGAGTTGTGTGTTGGGCTGAGGCTTTTGAATCTCAGGGACACTGAGCCTGGGAAGTATCTGTGCAGAACTGGAGAGGAACAGTCACAAGCTTGGTACTGATGAAGAATTTGTTAGAGAAATAAATTTAAAAGCCTTTTCCACAATTTTCAAATTGTTAACCTCTAAACATTTTCCAGGGAAAGTGCAGAGAGCTGCTAACTGCAGCCTGCAGGATACAAGCTTTTCTGTTCTGGCTATCCTTTGCAAACTCCTTGAGGAGTGAACAGGCTGAATTTACAATTTACCCCATCTTTTTCTTAAGAGAACAGAGAGAGTCTGGTGGTGAACTATGAGGATCTGGCAGCCCAGGAGCATGTCCTTGCCTACTTTTTGCCTGAGGCCCCAGCAGAAATGCTGAAGATCTTTGATGAAGCAGCCAAGGAAGTGGTGCTGGCCATGTACCCCAAGTATGATCGTATTGCTCAGGAGATCCACGTCCGTATCTCCCACCTCCCTCTGGTGGAAGAGCTGCGGTCACTCAGGTGAGAGCTCAACTACCAGCAGTGGCTGTGGGGCCTGCTTTAGGCTTTGGGGTGCCCAGCACTCACCTGTGAGCTAAACCTCTGGGTAAGTCTAACAGGATAGCTGAGCTTAGCACAGGAAAAAAAAATCATGCTAAGGATGAACTTTCAGCATCCCCAAGGTAAACTCGTGCCTTGCAGCAAGAGTATTTCTGGAGGGTGTTTTGCCTTCTGTGCCCTGCAGGCATCCAGCATATCTGTCTTTCCTCAGGCAACTGCACTTGAATCAGTTGATCCGGACCAGTGGAGTGGTGACAAGTTGCACAGGGGTCCTGCCTCAGCTCAGCATGGTCAAATACAACTGCAGCAAGTGCAACTTCATCCTGGGACCCTTTTTCCAGTCGCAGAACCAGGAGGTGAAACCTGGTTCCTGTCCAGAGTGTCAGTCTCTTGGCCCCTTTGAAATCAACATGGAAGAGGTAAGAGATTATGTGCTTGCCTGGATGAGGCTGGCTGCTCATCCTGCTCCACTGCCTGTTCCTCCCAGCCCTGCCTTGGCTCCCACCCTTTGAACAGCTTGGTGTGGGGAGAGGGGTCTTCTGCTACATCCAGGGGGCTGTGAAGATAGGTCCATTTGAGCTTTTGACCTGAATGACTCAGTTTAGCAGCCAAAAGGAATTTATTGTCACAATGTAGATGTTTGGATTGAGTTTTCTGCCACAATCATCTCTGTGGTACAGAGTTAATTTATTCATATTTTAGAAATGCAGACACACGCTGTCCAGCTCTCCTTCCCAGGCTGGATCAGTCTGTCCTGATCTGTCAGCTAGGAAAACCAGGGAGCAAAATCAGTGATGTGGAAAGCTTCTGACTTTCATTCTTTGCTTTGATACCTTTAAAAATCACAAGTGGAGCATCCTTCTCCCAGGAACTGCTTGAGTATTTAGGTGGACAAACACTGTGGAGGCTGAAACACAGGGCTGAGATGCAGCAAAGTGCTTACCTGTCCCCACTATTGCCTATCACACCCTGGAATTGCTCCTCACAACCTCCATGCTCCCGTGTCTACATCAGTTTTCTATCTGAAGCACAGTAAAACCTTGAATGGCCCTTCTGTCTGAGGTGCCTGTGAAAAGCCATGCTGGTGCCTGCTGGGCTGGCTGGGTAACTTTGGTTCTGTTGCTGCAGACGGTCTATCAGAACTACCAGCGCATCAAGATCCAGGAGAGCCCTGGGAAGGTGGCTGCAGGCAGGCTGCCCCGCTCCAAGGATGCCATTCTCCTCGCTGACCTGGTGGACAGCTGCAAGCCAGGAGATGAGATTGTGAGTACCTTGTTCGAGTCTTGGGAGAGGACAGGGTAAATTCTGACAGCAACATCACAGGAACATCTGTGGGGATTTGGGGAGGGGTTGTCCTCGCGTGCATTTGAGCAGCTACTTTTGAGCCTCACCTTAGAATGGAGAGGGGGCTGTTCTGTACTGTGCAGGCACTGACATAGCATTTCCTGCTTCCCAGGAGCTGACAGGAATCTACCACAACAACTATGATGGCTCCTTGAACACTGCCAATGGGTTCCCAGTGTTTGCAACTGTGATCCTGGCCAACCACATCGCCAAGAAGGACAACAAGCTGGCTGTTGGGGAACTGACTGATGAAGATGTGAAAGTGATTGTGCGTCTGTCCAAGGATGAGCAAATTGGGGAGAAGGTGGGTCAGCCTCAGACATCCCTTCTGACAGCTTGCCATCACCTGGCAGCTGGATCAGAAAGGGATGAAATGGGTCAGCTGGCCAGTGGTTAAAGGAACCCAGTTAAAGAAATGCCAGTTCTCTCTGAACGGTCTTCTGTAGCTCTCAGACAGCTGTTGATGAGAGTCTATTACAGAAGGGAAGTAAATAAGAAACTTTCCTTGTACTTTTGGAGGTCAAATTTTCTGTTTCTCCCTTTCCTTCTCTGAGCCTTCTACATCACAATGGGGCTAGAAGACAGGTGAGAGACACTCAGTGCTTATATCTGATCAGTTTTTTCTCCCTTTGTCTTGGAAGCCAAGTGGGGGAAGTGTCCTGTGAGGCCAGTGACTGCATCTCCAGCCCCCTAAAGGGGATATTATTGCTTAGGTTAAGTTGTGGTAGAGATTTTAGCTTTGCTTCCTCTATATGCTAAGACCTGAATCCAGTACTTGAAAGAACAAAGCTCCTGGATTGGTGCATGTTCAGCCTCACTTGGGTCAGATTTAATCTCTGTAATGGGGGACTTGACTCGGTTGCCTTGGCTGTGCTGTTGTTACAGCGATTGCTGTTGCAGTGGATGCAGCTTCAGTTGGGCCAGGAGTGTTTGAGCATGAGTAGTCTCCAGCATCAGGTTATTTTCAGAATACCCTTGAGAAAATCAGCCAGTTGTTCTTAATATTTGACCATGATGACAACTGATGTGCAGCACAGCCCATTCAAGTACTGTCATGAGCAGTGAGTAAGCCTCTGAGCAAGGTCTCCAGCTTTACAAGAGCTGATAACAGCCACTGTGATGTGCCTTGTGTACAACAGGGTTGTGGAGGCAGTGGCAGCAGTTTCCAGCACCTGACTAAATAATCTGCCTTGCCCCAACGGCACCATTTTTGTGAAGCCCCTTTAGGCAACAGTGAGTGGGTTGTTACCTTTGAAAAAGCCCTCACACCCTGGATAATAAGACATTCTTTGGAGACAGCAATATCTTAAGTGTAGCTTTGGATATGGCACCTTGCTAATGCTTCTGCAAAATCCTGTTCAGAACTGGAACTGGTATTCCCTGGAAAACTCCTCTGCTTTGCCTTTCAGATTTTTGCCAGCATTGCCCCATCTATTTATGGACATGAAGATATCAAGAGGGGCTTGGCTTTAGCTCTTTTCGGCGGAGAGCCCAAAAACCCAGGTGAGTGTCACTTGTGTCCCTTGGTCCTGCCTCACTCTGGGGAGGGCAAAGGGACCTGGGTTTCTCTGTGCCATTGCAACAAGAGCAGTTAGAGTTGTCTGTGTGGCTTGGTAACAGAGAGGGTTTAACAGAGTGAGGGATACCTGTGATTGAAGTGGCTGTTTTATCACACTGAAAACTCTGGTGTGACAGTAGAAATGCTACCACTGAAAATAGCTCCTGCTGCAAACCTGGGCAAGTTTCTATCCTTCCTCTAGAAGGTCACATTAATGCTCCTTCAGAGGTTTGACCTTCTGGCACCCTGATTTGTTATCATCTCCTCAGAAGGATGTGTTAGGATGTGTCAGCAAGGTTAGAAAGTCTATTTTACGAAGATGACTGCCTCCAAAACTGACTTTCTTTCCCCCTCAATTTTCCTGTAAACTGGTTGCCATGCCTGCTGTTTGCCCTCCCTTCAGCTTTGTGGTGCTCAGGGCAGGTTTGCTGTCAAGCCATGCACTCAGCTGCCACATGACTTTCCCACTGCTTTTGTAGGTGGCAAACACAAAGTTCGTGGTGACATCAATGTGCTTCTGTGTGGAGACCCTGGTACTGCAAAATCACAGTTTCTTAAATACGTGGAGAAGGTGTCCAGCAGAGCAATTTTCACCACTGGCCAGGGTGCTTCTGCTGTGGGCCTCACAGCCTATGTGCAGAGGCACCCAGTCAGCAAGGAGTGGACTTTGGAGGCAGGAGCCCTTGTGCTGGCTGACAGAGGTGTCTGCCTGATTGATGAATTTGACAAGGTGAGCCCAGCTTCATCTCTCTGGGTAGGATTAGCTGTGAAGGGACCAGCTGTAGTCTCTCTCCTCTGAGGACACACTGTAACTCATGGGGATATCTCCTAGATGACCAGAGTTCCTGCAGTGTGCTTAGGCCCATGCTGGTCCATAGTGCAGTTTGCTGCCTTTTCACAGCATCTGGAGCTGATTCCCCGTGGTGTGTTTGGCAGTGGGGTATAGACATAGACTCTCCATCATTCTTGCTTTCCTGTAGATGAATGATCAGGATAGGACCAGCATCCACGAAGCCATGGAACAGCAAAGCATTTCCATCTCCAAAGCAGGCATTGTCACATCCTTGCAAGCTCGCTGCACCATTATTGCTGCTGCCAATCCCATAGGTAAGTGCTGAGAGACTACAGGACCACCCCAGGCTCTCAGCATAAATCCACAGTCATGAGAGCTGTGGCACAGCTTCCCTTCCCTCTGCCTGGTTCCTTCAGTCTGGAGCAGAGAGCAAGCAAGCAGAAAAGTCTTCAGTAATGTACTGGAGGTCTGTCCTTCCTCCAAAGCTGCAGCCTTGGAGCCTGTTTGACTCGGGTTGTCTGTGTGACCCAGGTGGGCGATACGACCCCTCACTGACCTTCTCTGACAACGTGGACCTGACAGAGCCCATCATCTCCCGATTTGACATCCTGTGCGTGGTGAGAGACACCGTGGACTCAGTGCAGGTAGGGGCTGTGCCAGGAGCCTGAGTGTGTGCTGGGCTTTAGTGCTGCTGTTGGGATGCTCAGCTGCAGCTGCCTGTTGAGGTTTTTCTGTGCAGTGAGTGTGCTCAGTGTCTGTTGGTGCACTGCTCTCTTAAAGGATGAAATGCTGGCCCGGTTCGTTGTTGGCAGCCACGTCAAGCACCACCCAGGCAGCAAGGAGGCAGTGAATGGGGACACTAATGAGGTCATCCTTCCCAACACGTACGGGGTTGAACCCATTCCTCAAGAGATCCTGAGGAAATACATCGTCTATGCCAAAGAGAAGGTCCACCCCAAACTGAACCAGATGGACCAGGACAAGGTGGCCAGGATGTACAGTGACCTCAGGAAGGAGTCTTTGGTAAGAATACTGAGGAAAGGAGGGAAGAACTGTATGTATCTAGACTGCAAATCAGCCTGAGACGGCTCCAGCAAATGTTGACACATTCTTGCCATTCCCATCACAAAAGTCTGTGCCACTGTTCTGTGAGAGACAGGCAGATCCTGCAGTGTCTGCTGAACAGATGATTCTTCATCTAAATGCAGAGTCTCGCCTGTTGGTGATGTGTGGACTGATGGACTGGACACATGTACAGTGCCTGCCATGGCAAAGTCCTTTTGTTGTCACCCAGTTTGGCAGGCCCACAGGAGATGTTTTCATTCACTCCGATCCACATGCTCCTGGTACATTACAGGGAGCCATTATCTGTAGAAAAGCCCTTCTCTTTTGTCTACGGGATGCCTCAGGCTCATTTCATGCTCTGCAAGTGAAAGAGGAATTTGTTGAGGTGTGAGGGAGATTTTTGGAGCTTAGGAAAACTATACCTTTTTTGATTGGCTTTTTGTTTCTTTAACTCCTAAAATCTGCTGGAGGAGAATGGATTGCTAATCTTGGAAAGGCCCTAAACAGTGTCACAGAGTGACCCCACAACATCCCCTTGCATTGTGATGGACTCAGATGAACAGGGAAGTCGTGCCAGGCTGTGTGGCCGTGCCAGCAGGTGGCAGAGCCTCCTTAGCCTGAGTCACCTCCGAGGGGCAGAGAGCTCCCTGCAGGCTGAAAGGAAGCGAATCCTGGGCCAGAAGGCGCCTGTTTCGCCCCCTGTCCTGTATCCTTCAGTGATGTGTTGCCTCCTCCCCTTTGCCCTCAGGCGACGGGCAGCATCCCCATCACGGTGCGGCACATCGAGTCCGTGATCCGCATGGCCGAGGCGCACGCCCGGATGCACCTGCGCGACTACGTGGTGGAGGACGACGTCAACATGGCCATCAGGGTGATGCTGGAGAGCTTCATCGACACGCAGAAGTTCAGCGTCATGCGGAGCATGCGCAAGGTGAGGCGGGCACCGGCCGGCCCTGGGGCTGTGCCTGCACCCCAGCCCCGGTGGCTTCAGCTGCAGCCTCCTTGCACTGCCCGGGCTGTGGGAAGAGATTTCTGGGCTCTGTCCTGTGGAGACGAGCACTGAGCCTGTGTAAATGGAGTACTGTGGGTCTTAAGTGTTCGGGAGGTTCCTTGTCTGACCATCCAGGAGCCACTCTGGCAGTCACACTAATGCCACCTGAGCTGGGACTAAGGCCACTTCACAGCTACACACACCACACTCGCAGTCAGACAAGGTTTCCTTACCAGCTTGACCCCAGGTTTCCCACAGCAGAGCCTCAGACATCTGTATACTTAAAATAATTTAATCATGGTGCCTTTGAGGAGGGACCCCAAACAGAGCACTGCTCTGTGACTGCCCCCCGTTACTCTGTGGTGAGGCAATGTTTTTGTTGGGCCTGAGAAGAAAGTGTCCCTCAAGCCTCTGAGTCAAAAGCACTGCCATGTCTCATCTTTTTTGACACCTGCCCTGCTATTTTGGCACAGGGCTCCCGCTGGTGCTGCTGCCAGGTGATCAAGCTGAGCAGGCAGTTTGTTTCTTCACGTTTTTATTGGGCTCTCAGGGTACAGTTAAGCACAGGGCAGCACTCACTGTTGGTTAGTGAGCAGGCTGCCCTGTTCCCTGAGTAGCAGAGGCTGGCTCCAAACAGCTCTTGGCTGGCCACAGGCTGGCTTTTATCCACTGTTGAGTGTGCCCTCTGTCAGGACGACTCGTGGCCTCTCTTTTTGGCCTCAAACAGCCAGCCAAGTGTGAGCGTCTGCTGGGGAGGCACAGGGCAGTCTGGGTTAAGGAAAACTGCTCTGTTTCTGCCCAGGGCCAGCCCTCCCATGGCTGTGTCCCCATGGGCAGCACAACTCCACAGCAGTGCACTGCCGGGCCCCTACAGAGATTCCAGATGGGAATAAGAGCAGTCAGCAGCGGAATTGTTGCTGTCAGAGGGCACGATATGCAGGTGGCAGCTTGGCAATGCCAAAGTCACCTGAGAAACACTAAGGTGTTCAGCAGAATCACTAAGGTGACAGCAGTGTCATTTGGTTCCCCCTGTGCTCTGTGGGAGGAGGGCTGATGTTGGTTGATGTTGAGCACCGCAGTGCATCACTGTTCTGATCCTCACGGCTCATCCCATCCTCCCTCCCAGACGTTCTCCCGCTACCTTTCGTTCAAGCGGGACAACAACGAGCTGCTGCTGTTCATCCTGAAGCAGCTGGTTGCAGAGCAGGTGATGTACCAGAGAAACCGCTATGGAGCCCAGCAAGACACCATAGAAGTCCCAGAGAAGGATCTGGTGGATAAGGTATGGGCTTATGACAAGCTGCCTCTGGCACTGGTTCATGCTTTCTCTGCAGCCTCAGAACCAGAGGAATTCTCAGACTTTTACATTCCCTTCCTGCATTATGATACCATAAAAAAGATTGGTGTTAATCAGTATAACCTAGCATCAGGATTGCCTCCTCTGTATCTTCTCTCTTGTTTGGAAGCGCTGTATTCTTCCCTCTCTGTTCTCATGCACCCCCATAAAGCTTTGGGGTCAGAATGGTAAATCCTGCAGTATGGTGCTTATGCAGGTGAATGAGAACTCAAGTGCCCTGGCATCTGCATTTGAAGAAGCAAAAAGCAGAAAAATCTGTGCGTGTGAACTTTTTCAACCCCTCCTGAGGGTCACTTGTCTCCTCCTTAATGCATCTTCATCCTGGTCCAAAGGCTGCATTTTTAACTTGGCCTTTCTGTGCAAAGTGTTGACCTTGCTTGGCACTAAAGCAGTGTTTGATTCCTGGGTTAGAATTTTTCTGCTCTTTGCATCACATGTACAGAGTAACTACTTCCAAAGCCACAGCTTGGTATTGCCAGAGTGACCACCCCCAGTCCAATGTGTCTCCCTTGCAAAACTGTCCCACTAGGTGAGTGGGTTTTGGGGTTTCTGGATAGGAGTTAAATTCTGTCTCTGGTGGAAGTAAAAGGACGAGCTGAGAGCAGGCAGATGCTGAGCCAGCATCCTCTCTTGGCTCAGCTCAGCACTGCCAATGCTCCTTCCTCCTGACCTGCAGTCTCCCCTGCTACTGCAGTTCTGGTTCCTGCTGAGCAGAGCAGAGATTGCTGACTGTCAAATTTTATGCAGCCTCTGCTATGGAAAACCACATGGTTCTTACTTAGATTAAATAAACATTTACCTCTCCCCTCCTCTTCCGCCCAGGCTCGGCAGATCAACATCCACAACCTCTCAGCCTTCTATGACAGTGAAGTGTTCAAGATGAACAGGTTCAGCCGGGATGTCAAGCGGAAGCTGATTCTCCAGCAGTTCTGAGGCTGGCAGCAGAGTCTGCCACGTGCTTCTGTGAGATGAGACCTCCATCTTCCAGCCCTCCAGGAATGCTCCAGAGATCCTGAGCTGGAGGGACTCAGCTGCACATCCTCTTGCTTGCTTTGTGCCTTATGGATTAAGGGAGTGCTGAGCTGCTGAAGACCTTGTAAATAGAACAGAATTAAGTAGTTAAATGCCCTGTCAAGTCTGTTTAGCAACTTCGTTCACTATTTTGCCTCGTAGCTAAGCACAGCAGGGAGAGAATTGCTGGCCATACACATGGCATGTTTTCTGTTTGTTTGTCACTAGTTGTTACGGGCTCCTCTGCAGGAGGGACCAAGCAGGAGCACTTGGAAAGCATTATCCATGCCCCTTGGATTGCAAGCACCCTCAGGGATTCTCTGTTCCCATCTCTGGTGACTGTACAGCCTGATGGGTGATAATTGAAACTGCTTTCAACTCTCCATGAACCAGCCAGCCTCTCTGCTCCAGGCCTTCATGCCTGACATTTGACATTTCCCCAGGTGCCCACATGGGTTGACCTTGTGCTGGTTTCTGTGGGGGAGGAGGGGGCAGGCAGAGGGAGATAAGAACTGAAACAAAACATAGCTCTTTCTGATCTTAATGATGATCTGTGTGGGCAGTGAAAACTCCTTTTGTACCTGCTGGGGAATCTTCAGAAGCTGGAGAGGCTTCCTTTGCCTTAGTGGGTGTTAACTCTGTGCAGCTGTCAGCAGGTGTGAATTCACAGCTGAATCCAAGTGCTACCTTTGACACCTAAACTGAACACCCTCTCTCACACCCATCTGTTGAGAGTGAAGTACCCATGGTGCTGGTTTGGGGCACGGCAGTGGAGGAGGCCTAAGCTGGACATGTTCAGGGAGGACAGGATGGGCTCAGTGTTCACATGCAGTTTTCTTACTATGTGTATTTTAAATACATTTGTTTTTCAATACTTTTGTGTTTCCTCCTCTTTTGGTAACTCCTGCCACCGAGAGTGGCAGTAAGAGCTTAAGTAAGCAACCTGGGTGCTGCATGAGTGGCTCAGCAGTTTGTGGGGTTGGGTTTGGATACAATCACTTCTCATATTTGCTCTTTAGGTTAGTAGGAACTGCAAATGCTGGCTCTCAGCTCCAGCTGAGACACAGGACTGATAGCAGGACACAGTTGCCCTGAACAGTGCCATGAATGCTGCCTTTCCCACCAAGGAGCTGCCTGCCAGGGCTTCTTCCCTGTTTATGTTTGTATCCCACTGAGACTCTCCCATCACGGTATTCCCCACCTCCTTTCCTTACACACACTTGGGTTAGACAGCCTTGATCTCATGCCTTGGCTGCCACTTGGATTCCAGTCTGGGAGCAGCAGTAACCCCTCTCCAGGACGCAGCTGAGCTCTGCAGTGAATGTGCTTTTCCTGGCTGGAGTCGCGGGACCTTACGGCATCTCCTGCCTGAGCTGGGGAGGATTTGTGAGCTGGCTGCTGCAGTTATGTGCTGGCCAAGCAGGGGTGTCCCTGGCTGTCAGCACTGCCACCGCGGGGTTTGTCAGGGTGATGTGTGTGCGTGTGTGTCCTCCCAGCCTGGAGCCAGCAGTGCTTGAGCCCTGCAGGGGGCTGAGCACATGACTCTCAGCCTGAAACTGGCTCTGCGTGTTGCCTCCTCTGTCTGCCAGCTCCCTCCTGTGTATTTGTTTAACTGTTTTGACTGGTTTTTTCCCTTCCTACTGGGTCTCTGTCTTACCAGGACTTTCTGCAGGCAGCCCAGAGAGACACTTACCTGGTATTCCTCCCCTGCCTGAGGAAGCCTTTGCCCCTGAACGTGGGCCTGGATGGGGTCTGTGCTGGGGATGGCCGAGCTGCTGTGTGCCTGTAACTGCCTGCTGAGGTCCAGCGTGGTTCCTTGGGGCTGACACTGCTGTTAGCACCTTATCTCCTAATGCCAGAGGCTACAGAGACTGTCCCTGAGGATAGCAACTTGGAGCACTTGCACACTGTGCCCAGCTCTGCAGGAACCCACATACCTTGCTGGGGAAGGTCCTGGCCCTGAGAGAGCAAAACCAGCAATAACAAGGGCTGAAACAAGCTTGTCAAGCAAACTGGTGTGTTGTGTCAATGAATGCTGGGTGCAGGAGGAGGAAGAGGCTTTGTGTTGCACTGGAGACACAAAAAACGCTTCCTAAACCCTTGCAACTTTGTGAAGACTGCTATGCCTGTAGTGACCCACAGTTAAATAGGTGGCCAGGCATGTCACTGCAAGCCATGAGAGATACATGGGAATGGAGTGGGACTCCTGATTTTCCCAACTCCTTGCTCTGCTGCTGGACAGGGCTGTTGATAGGCACCATTCAGTTTTGTCCTACAGCTTTCTCCTGCCTCCTGTGCTCAGGTCCCACCTCACTTAGCACATGAAGTGAGCAGTGGCAACAGAGAGATGCCATTTTTGGAGTCACTTGTTTGTCATTTTGCTCACTGTGCCTCCCAAATCCTCCACACAAAGGCAGCTGTGCCCTCCCACCCTGTTGTGTTGCCAGCATCCAGCAGCGCAATGAATTCTTGCAGCTGCGTCCTCGCTAATGCTGGCATCAGCCACTCAGTGGAGTGTTAATGCCAGTCTGAAGGCATGTTCCTCCTCTCATGGCCACTGAGCTTTTCAGGCTCCCTGGAGCAAGCTTTGGCTGTTGACAGCATCAGGTGTCTGGCCTGGTCAGGGGCGCAGGCAGGGGTGAAAACAGATGCTGCCTTCAGCAGGGATTGCCTTCCAGGAGCCGTGTTCCTGCTGAACGTAGCGAGGATTTTGCCACAGGGTTCTGGAGCTCGGCAAGCCAAGCCACCCTCATGGAATGAGGAGTTGCTCCCCTGACAACCTTGAGTTGAGCCAAGCTTGTGCACTTGGCTTCTTGCTGCTGTGATTCAAACTGAGCAGTGCCCCCAGCAGCCAGGGGCAAGGGCAAGAGTCATGGGGAGGTGAGGTCTGCCCACAGCACGCTATGCCTGGGCTCAGATGGAAGATGATAAGGGTGCTCCTTGTAAGGGAGACAGGGCTTTATGGAGATAAGTGGTGTCCCTTATTGTGGTCATCTTCCCCTTTGGGACTGTGGTTGTTGGCAAATGCTGGGTTAGTCTGACTTCAAAGAGCATCTGGATTTGAAAAGGGCATGGTGGGCCAGATCCTGACCCAGTTTAACCTGAACAAGCTGTGTGCACACTCCTGAAAGAGCAGCAGGGCTCTCTGCATCTCATGATAAGCTGACTTCAGCTCAGCACCAAGCAAATACACACACAACACAGACAAACAGTGCACCTGCTTGGGGTGCATGAGCAAGTGCCTGCAGATACCAGCTAATTGATCAGCACGTGTGAGCTGGCAAAAATGGGACAGATAGAACTTGCAGGAAAGAGCTTTTCATTCCTACTAGCAGGGTTTAGCTTATGCCTTTATTGTGATCATGAACCAACACACTACATCTGAAAGTCTTGGCCTTATCCAGCATGCCACAGGTTGTTTCTGAGTTTGCCTCTCAAATGGCAGATGCCCCTGAATAGGTGAAGTTCTACATTCAGTAATGTGTGGTTTCCCCCAAATTAATGCCAAAGCCTCTTGGACAAACTAGGACATGCAGCATTTCTGGAACAGCAGTGTTTCACTTTCTGCCATGCCAGACCTTGGCTGGAACCTGCTCTGTCCACCTCCACTGTGTTCACTAAAGAGCTGTCTGGAAACTGGTTGACAAGAACTTTCCCAGTGTAACAGTGCTCAAGATGCAGCCATTGTGTTGGATCACTTGTCTTCCCATCCTGGAACAGTCCAACCAGCTGCAGTTCAGCCAGGAGGGCTGTTTCAGGTGCTTGCAGCTCTGCCCTTGTTGACCTCAACTCCCCTGAATTCCAGCATGTGAAGACAGCATGGGAATATGTTTACAGCAGATGTGTATCCACAGATACAGGTGAGTCACTGCAAACAGCCCCATCTCCTACTGTGCGGCAGCGAGGGTGCACTCCAAACTCCCTAGTATTTTTCCATCTCCTAAAATACTTGTCTACTTAACAAGGCAGAGCCAAAATTGGATCAGGCTTCTGCTGTATTTTGCATCTATTATGCAGTTCTTGCTGCCATCACTGATTTAATGTCTCCATTATCATGGAGCACTGGTCTGCCAAGGACTCCAGCCATCCAGCATGCTCCTCGGCCTCTACTAAACAGCTGTGAGCAGCCTTAAGGGGCTGCTGAGCTCTGCATCTTTACAGCAAAAACACACTGGAAAGATTTGTGCTCCTTTCTGCTCATCTTGCAAGTCACTTCTCTCTAAAGGAGAGGTGAGGCTGTTGGAGGAACCCAGAGGAAGTGCCAGGTTTCTTCTCTGGGTGATCTAGGGCTCAGGGAAATCTGACAGTAACTGTCCTGTCTAAAAGATGCTGAAGAGCTTCAGTCCCACCAAATCCTATAGAAACACATATGTAGGAGTCAGTGTCTGGCTCTCCTCAGAGCCAAGAGTTACCAGCCCTCTTCAGGTACAGGCTGATCCCTCCACTCTGAAAATACATACCCACATTCCAGCTTAGTCACCTATTAAAATACCAAGAGTTTTTCTGAAGATTACATTAGCCTTTTCAGTTCAGTAAGGAAAGCTGTAAACCACCTCTCGCTTCCACTCAGTGAAGATACTTTGCCCATTGAATGACAGAAACTCCCCCTCACCTTCTTAAGTCACTGTTCAAGGAGAGAGATTTATATTGTCTGGGCTCTGAGGGTACTAATAAGCCTTTATTTCCCTGACAAGGCTCTCCTGGGCCTCTATCCACACCTATGGCCTGGTGCTCTATTTAAGCTCAGCCCGGGGCCCATGTGAGCTTTGAGGGGGGATTACTGTTTCATGTCTCCCTGTGCCTGCTCACAGTACCTATTGCTTTGGGCTGTGATCCATGGACTGCCTTCCTGATCTTGGTCACCTTCTGCTACTATGGAACTGCCAAGTGATTCCTGGGTGCTGTCTGACTACGGCTGCCATCAGCAGACCTTGGCTCTGACCCTGGGACTGACTGGTTTGGTGTTGGTCTTATATCACTGTGAGCTCCTCTGAGGATCTGGACTTCTGGTTGAATCTGGGTGTCATCTCTGAGCTACTCATCTGTCCTGGGTCCTGGGGGGCCAGTCCTGCTGGCTGCTGCACTCAGCTCCCTGATGTGTGCTCCTCAAGCCTCGTACAGCGAGGGTTTGACAGGCACTTCTTTGGGCTCTGGTCATATCTCTAAAACAGGCAGAGCTAAGCCTAAACCTCCTGTGCCTTGTCATCAACCTCTTGGCTTTACTGGGCTTTATATTGCTTGTCCTTCTGCCCCAGACAAAAGCTTTAGAAGATCTGAGGCTTGCTGTCCTCATGACATCTTCACTTCTGAAGATTTTTCATCCCTTCCAGAAAGTCATTTGCTTACTGTCCACGTCAATAAGCTCAACACAGAGATAAAGGGGTCCTCTAAGCTGTGCAGAGGCCCAGATTAAATGATGTGAATAGCCCCAAACAGATGTACTCCTTTCCCTTTCCTGGCTGGGGTCTCAGAAGTCACCTCTCCTGTAAATGGAGGGCTGTGACCATCCCTCTGCACGCCAGCTCCAGCAGAGCAATGTGACTGGGTTGCCATTCCCCTCGAGTGAGGAGCCCTGTCCCCTGGGCTGGGAGGAAAACTGTGTGAGCTTTCAGCTGGAGAGATGTCTGCCTCGCTTGCCCCAGGTGACTCTGTTAAAGGTTATTCTGGCCCCTTAATCAAATTCAATGCAGCTCTGTTTTGCTCTGCCCTCTAGGAATCCGCTGAGGTTTGCTGTCAGAGTGGCTATTAATGCAGCAATCAGCTCTGTTTTGGTGAGGGGAGAAACGGGAACCTTCAGGGATGGGAGGCAGCAGGGGCACGTGGAAACTGGGAAAGTAAAGCACAACTTGTGCTTGTTCTTCACCTGCACTTTACAACAGGGGATGGGAAACAAGCAGGGCTGGTAGCAGCAGTGTGTCCCAGGTGGGCAGTGTGCCCTTCCCTAAGGGGAGCAACCTGATGCAGAGATTAGGAAAGGTTCAAACTAGCACAGAAAAATCTTGCTGGAGCTCTAAATAGAGCAGAATCTCTTCCCTTCTAATTACAGCCTATCCTGGAAGGCATTAGTTGCTCCAGGTCACTCCTCTTGAAGTGTTTATTACACATCTTCCCCAGCAGGATTTTGGATGAGAGCAGGAACTGTGTGTTTTGCCCAGAGAATGGCTGCATGCCTGGGCTATGCGGGAACAGAGCGGGTACCCGCCCCTGCTTGGTACAGTCAAAATGTTTCACAGTGTCCCAGAATTAAAAAGGCTAAGTCAGCAAATGAGCTTATATAAAGCTTGTCAGAGGCTCTGAAGTAAATTCACATATTCTGGAACAAGGGAGAAGAGGTTAAATCTTTCCTTGTGCCTAAGGAAGGAGGGGCTGGGAATTTTCCTCTTCTGGAGGGATGAGATGCCAAGAGGCTGTACAGCTTGACAGAAGATTGTGTTCAGTTGCCACAATGGTGTGCCACAAGCCTGCTGTGTCACCCAGCCTTTGTCCCAAAGAGCCAGCAATCAAGGTAGTGGGAACAGTCCATTTTTTCCTTCTGGTCTAAGAATGGGTACAGATCACCTTTGCTGCCCTGACAAAGTGGGCAAAGAAAGAAGGGTTGAATTCTTTTTCCTGGTGCTAGTGACATCTTGCATTTTCTAACACTGCCAGAACTTACATCTGACTGTTTATTTGTTTTGCTTATTGTTTACTTTCTTGCTCTGCTGAGCACAGGCAATAGATCACTTTCACCTTTGTAGGTGAACTCAATTTTGCTGTATTTAGGAGAATAAAATATCTCACCAGCATATTTCAAGTTTCAGTGCATTGCTGCTTTTCTTCAGTGGAGTTTCAAAATAGGTTAAATTTCTCTTGAGATTAGACTTTGTGGTTAGTTTCTTTTTAATTGTCAAGTCTTAGGCACCAAATTCTTTCCCTTAGCAATCACCTCATTCCTCTACCTCGGTAGTATTTGTTTGCAGGCATCTTGGAACAAAATGTGACCCTTACACTGAAATGGGAAAGCTGGCTGAATTTCCTGAAGGCAAAAGCTGTTACAGTAACTCACAGGGGGAGACAGCAGAAGGATTTTCAGTTTTGCCAGCCTAAAATACACGCTTGCTTTCTGATTCTGCCTAACAGACGTAACTGTGAAATTCAACAATTTTGGGGAAGAACAGAAAAGCACAGATAATGGTAATACCAAGAAAAATTTCTGAACAGCTTTGAAGCAGCTATAAAAAAAAGCATTTAGTGCAAATGTAAAGCCTCTTTTACCAGTGCTCTGAACATCATGTGAGAATATATACCAGGTAGGGAGGCTGGAGGGAGATCAAATGAGAAATGACAAGCCTTTGACTATAAAGCTGTCAATGCCTCAGAAGAGAGCCAAGCCAGCTGCACCTATTCCAGGGAGTGTGAAATGGAGATGCAGGGGCCGTGCTGGGTTGAAGTTGGTGCTGCTTTTTAAAAAGAGCTGGTGTTGCCCATCTCTGCCGGCTGCTTTCTGCTCCGCTGGCGGCGCTGACCTGGCTGATCGATGTTGCCACTAATTTTATTTAATTTTCTTGCCTAAGATGTATCTTCTCCTTTCATACTCCCCCTTTGTTGCTCAGTCTGAGATTGATGTATAACGTCAAAATAAATCCAGGGAGCGCCATGAGCTTCTGAGATTTGGGAGCTGGATGTGGCAGGGTCAGGAGATCTGAAAGGCTTTTAGTTACCCACTTGTAGTAAGCCACCTGCATGCGAAGACAGCCAAATTACCAGCAACAAAGTGAAAAATGACAAGAGCATTCATTAAATGCCATGCCTGGGCTAGAATCTGAGTGCACTAAAGTGTTTTTATCTCATCTAATGGGTAAGCGACAGCTCGGTAGTTCCTGCTGCATTTCCTGCTCGGTGGGGGCTGGGGGCTGCATTGATTCTGGGATAAAAAGGACTTTCAGAGCCCTGGATGGATGTGGTCTAAAAGAAGCCAAAAGTGAGTACTTTGGTCCAAGCCTGTTGGCTTTGCCTTGCCATGCTGGGGAAGGGGTGCAGCCAGTCTGTTACCTGCCCTGGTCGTACTGGGGAAAGCTGCAGCACTGGGGCAGGTGATGGAAGGAAAGAGCTGGGAAAAAGGGGCTGGCAATTGCACAAAGGGGTGATGTGTGCCAGGGCCAGTCCGGTAAGAGCTGTAAAGGTCAGTATCGATAATACTGAGTACCCTCAGGTGGCTGTTTGATTCATTACAGAGTTCAGCAGGCTATGGCACACTGACACCTTTCTCTAGTTGATGAAAAACAGCAAGTTCATGCCAGAAGAAAATACCATCAATTTTTCCTTCATGAGATTCACTCTTCAAACAACAACAACAACAAAAAGATCAATTTATTACAGGGAGATAAAGACTCCGGAATGTTTTTAATGAACACTTATTTGAGGAATAAGAATGTTTGAATTTAAAATCCTGGTCACCTTCAGACTTATGCCCTGCCATCTCAGCGACAGGCTGTATGGGAGAGACAGAGCTCTGGGCACATGGCACAAGCACTGCAAGCACAAAGACATTTGGTGAGGCTGTGACAGCACAGCTGTTTCCTCACTTGGAACTTGCAATGTTGGATTTTAGCATCCCCTGCCCTTCTGAATGTGTGATGAGAAAATTGTTTTGAAAGCAAAGAGAAAGGTTCCACTGCTGAGGAAAACTTGAAAATATGAGCTGAGTGCCTACTGAGAAGGGACCAATATGCTTTCAGGTCCTTTGTTTTGGAGTTGTATCATGCTTGCGGTCTTGCAATGCTTGACCAGGTCTCAAATATTTGTCTGGGGATGAACCAAGAGTTGCACAGCTTTTCTGAGGGGCCACACACTGTCGGCCTGCAGGAGGGTGAGTGGGATGGCTGCAGCCCATCCAGCTGGCAAGAGGGGTTGAAGTGCAGGGAGCTGGCATGTGTTCCCTCTCAACTGCTGTGATATTACAGGACCTGTTGAGCCTTATTTCTTGGGCACCTGTCTGACAAAGCCCTTTCTTGAGTCATTTACTGTAATGTCGTGCCTTGAGGCCACTAAAGATGTGTTTAATTTGAAATTTAGTGTAATTGGAGCAGTTGGCCTTGTTGCTGCAATAATGATTTTCAGCAGGATATTCAGCATGTTCCTTTGCTGTGCTATCCACCAGAACTGCTCCAAGAGCTACAAACCCAAGAACTGCTGCAATATAGATGTATTTTTTTTTAATGGACACAGCAGTCTGCACAGAAGGACATGAAGAAGGGCACGGCATCAGCTGAATTAGTATCAGTGTGACAGCCTCAGATGTGGTGGTGAATGGTTTTCCCAGCAGGTGTTGAAGCAGCTGTCCCTGCTAGGGCAGAGGCTCCAACACAGACCCAGCTTCAGAAAACAGATGCAACACCCCAAGCCTCAGGAGTGATAAAGGAACCAACAAGAAGAGATGCTCTGCTGGACCTCATACTAAGCAGCAATAAGAGGCTCATTGGGGCTGTGAAGGTCAAAGGCAGCCTTGGCTGCAGTGACCATGAGATGGTGGAGTTCAGGATCCCAACACAAAACTGGGAAGAGCTGCATATCTTTATCTGGCTGATAAACCAGAGAGTCAAGCTTCCATCCAGAGGGACCTCGACAGGCTGCAGAAATGGGCTGACAGGAACCTCCTGCAGTTCAGCAAGGCTTTCAAAGGGCTGCATCGGGGGATGAAAAATCTCATGCACCAGTATATGTTGGGGCCACCCAGCTGGGAACCAGCTTGGCAGGAAAACGATCTGGAGGTCATGGAAACACCAAATAAAATGTGAGCCAGCAATGTGCCTTTGCCACAAAGGTACTGATGGTATCCAGGGCTGCATTTCCTTCCAGTGATGCCCAGTGACAGAGGCAATGGGCACAAACCGAAACACTGGAGGCTCCTTCTGAACACCAGGAAACACATATTTACTGTGAGGGTGACTGAGGAGTGGCACAGGTTGCCCAGAGGTGTGGGGTCTCCAGCCTCGGGGATACGCAAAAGCCATCCGGTCATGGTCCTAGGAAACTGGCTGTAGGTGTCCCACCTGAGCAGGGCCTTGGACCAGATGGCCTCCAGAGGCGGGGAAATGAATTTGCCCAGCGGGAGAAGTTTTTCCAGGTGACGAAGTGAGGTGGGAGCTGAGAGGTGAGGGAGAAGCGGTGGCCCCGTGAGCCGTGGGCAGCTAAAGAGAGGTCAGCAGGCGGATGCGGAGGGTCTCTGGTTTGGGGGCCGTCGCTGCCGGCCCCGGTGTTGCGGCTGACAGGGAGCTGCCCTCCCGAGGGCTCTCTGTCCGTGCCTCCGGCGCATCCCCGCGGCGGGGGCTGATCACCCGCGCCCGGCGCAAGCAGCCACGCCGCCGGCACTCGTTGTGGGTACCGGGGGCGGCGTGCGGGGCCCTGCGGCCGGGGGGCTCCGGCCCGGGGGGGGCGGCGGCGGCTCCGCAGCCAGAAATTAGGAGCGAACCAAGGGCTGC